>OZ018330.1:30418806-30933806 GCA_963969495.1 Ceratothoa steindachneri | reverse complement strand
AGAGAGAAATCTCCAAACTATACAGGTTTAGAGATCTTAGCTCGGCCAACATTAGGAAAATATACCTGATGTACGTCCGGGCTAAGCTCATCTATCCCGCAGTAGTGACTCGAGCGGCCAACAAGTCCTCAATGAGAAAACTGCAGCGAATACACAACTTTGCATCTCTACTTATTAATAAAGCCAGAAGGCGTGACCAACGTCGGTAGAGGGATCTCCACACAGTGAAAAAACTGGACCCTATTAACATCTTCCCCCAGAAATTGGGAAGGGTCTGTCTGGTTAACTCTTACGAACGATGTCATTCCGGAACGACAGGGAACAGGTGGCAGACTGAACATTCGCGCACGACTGCGAGAGAAAGTCTCACGTCGTAACCAGTTCCCAAGTACCAAGTTCTGCACACAAGAAAACATTACATCAATATACACTTAACAGGAACACAAAACTAACAGTTCAACCGAAACAAAAAACAGATACCATATAACATAACATAAACAACACAGGTAAATTGCTGAGCTAACATATTAAAGGCTTGAATGCTCAAATATTTAACAAAAAAAGTTAACAAGAATTGAAACACTAACAATAAGAACACGCTAGCTACACGAATATAAACAAAATATAAAAAAACACTACATACAACGAATATGAGAAAGAGGAAAAAATAAAAAATAAATATAATGTAATGCTCTCCTACTAGGGAAAAATACCCCCTCCCACTTTAATTTTCACCCACTTTTATCTACTACAATCCCTTTATCTTCTAAAATTGAGTATACCATCTTTCACTTAACTTTCTGCCAAATCCTCACTCCACTCACTACATCAGTAAAGGAGGCAAGAAATTCCATAACGCTCCAAGCTCGCGCGTACAGGCGAGTGGTGCACTGCATGCGGCGCAGAGATAGTGGCATCTCCGCAGCATCGACCAACAGGCTTTCAATGGGGAAAGTGCGGAAAGCACCGGTCGCCAGGGAAAGGCCTGTGTGGTGGATCGAATCCACCTTCCGCAATAAACGCTGACTGCGGATGCATAAAACTCGCAACCGTAGTCGAGATGCGAACGAACAAAGGATCGGTAAAAATAGTAAGGCAGTAGCCCTATCAGCACCCCAAGCGTTGAACATAACGGAACGGAGAATATCCATGGCACGCTCAGCTGCGGATGCATAAAACCTGCATCCGTACTCGAGCTTCGAAGTAAAAAAGGATCGATAAAAGGCAATATCCCTATAAGCGTCCCAAGTGTTGAACGTCACGGGAGGAAGAATATCCATTGCGCAGGTACAAGAGACCCTAAGCCTGCGAATATAAGCCTCCCAGGTGAGGCGTTGGTCAAATACAAGACCAAGGAAAAGGTGCGATTCAACCGAAACCTGTGCGCTTCGGCATAACGAGAGACGCGGATCAATGCCTGTTGGAGTCGACGCTCCAGAGTTGGCATCTGGGCCGCGCCAAAAGAGATCGAAAGGTCGTCCACGTAGAGCGTAGCGAGAACATCTTCCGGCAGCACCGAGGTGATGCCGTTGATGCTCAGGGCAAAGAGTGTAACACTGAGGACACTTCCCTGCGGGACACCCTCTTCCTGCTCCTTTGGGCAGGAGAGGGGCACCCCCTCCTCTCCGCGGAATCAACGACCTCGCAAAAATTCAGATATAAATATTGGGAGGTGTCCCCTCGTCCCCATCGTGTGGAGAGTGTCCATGAAACCCTATCTGCATGGGGTATCATACGCCTTCTCCAGATCGAAAAACACCGTGGCGTAGTGCTGTCTACGAAGGAAGGCCTCGCAGACGGAATTTTCCAAGCGGAGCAGAGCATCCGACGTGGAGTGGAAGTTGCGGAAGCCACACTGTGCAGAAGACAGATGGCATCCGCTGTCCAGGAAAAAGGCTAATCTAACATTAACCAATTTCTCCATCAACTTGCACACGCAAGAGGTTAGAGAGATTGGGTGGAAACCGGTCAGAGTAGAGTGATCTCTCACCGGTTTGCGAAAGGCGAGCACAGTAGCTATTCACCAGGAATCCGGGAGAAGACCCTCCACCCAGATCCTGTTGAACAAATCTAACAGAAAGGCCATGCCCTCGATCACCCAGGTGTCGAAGCATGGCGTACGGGACATCGTCCGGACCATGGGCGGTGTCCGCACGCAAGAAGCAAGAACAAAGCGCAACTCACTCCCAGTAAACCTGTCGTTGAAGGGTTCTCCGCCTCTGGAGGTAAAGTCCAGCCGGCGGCCTTCCGCGACATCACGACGTGCATTGAATGCTGGCGTAGCAGCATACCGGCTAGAGAACGCGGAAAAAGCGGTCGCTAAGGATTCAGCCACGGACGCGGGGTCCGAGATTGCGGTCCCATTCTCCTGGAGAACAGGAGGGGGGTCCTGCGAGAACTTGCCCCGAATCCTTTTGACTCGCCTCCACAACTCTGCTAAAGGGGTCTTCCCGTAAAGTGAAGACACGTATGCCCGCCAAGAAGAGCGGCGGGCGTGCTTCGAAATATATCGGAATCTAGCCCTAGCCTGACGAAATTCACCAACAGTGAAATCATCCAAACGGGATTATAGCGCATGTAGGCATAACGCTTCTGTTTGAGGGCCGTCTCACACTCGGCCGACCACCATGGGAGTGTTCGGCGTACAAAACGGCCAGACGTCAGTAATAGTAGTCAGGCCCACGACGATGAGGTTGCCGGAGAAGAACTCAACGGCCTCATCTACCGACCTAAACTCCTCGACTGAGATAGAGAATTCAGTCATTTCGTGAAATGCAGGCCACCGCGCCCACGCCAAGCACCACCGAGGTGGGCTCTCAGGCGGCAGTTGCCCTGAAAATGATATTTGAATGGAAAAGTGATCACTACCATGGAAGCCATCGACCACCCGCCAATCAAAATCAGGCTGTGCATCAGAAGAGCACAAAGATAGGCCAAGCCAAGGCAAGAAAATGAAGAGGTTCTCGGACAGTGATGCGTAAACTCATACACGTTTAGGACACCTATCTCAGGCTCTTCGATCAGATTGGCAAGGACTTGTCCCCTGGGATTTATTGAGTAATCTCCCCAGAGAGGAAGCCTGCCGTTTAGATCTCCAAGCTGTCGGTGGAATGTACGCAGAAATGATAGTATACCTCCTATCCAGGTGCAGCTGCACAGCCACTGCCTGAAAGGGGGTATCTAAAGAGAAGAGAAGAACTGAGACATCATCCTGGGTGTAAACCGCGCATCCCCCAGCCAAGCCATCCCGTGGTGGTGCGGTCGCAAGACCCTTAAACCCCGGGAGGGCGAGGAGGGGACACGCACCTAGTATGATCTCCTGCAAAAAGATAGCAAACGGGGAACGGGACGAGACAAGCCTCCGCAGCTCCTCCCAGTTGGCCCGGAGTCCACGGCAATTCCATTGAAGGAATATGCCCTCCAGGCCTAGCTCAGAGGAGACGAGGGGGCCCTCCTCGACCATAAGACCTCTCACGGGAATGACAGTACGCTTCCCGGGGGCAGAACCCCCGGCGCTGTTGGCCGGACAAAGCGCTGAAGGCCCCGTCGCCTTCGAGGACTTATTGGGGGAGGTTGGGCTCGCCATGCGAGTCTTTTCCTCCCTCCACCTAGAACCTTAACGGACGTTGCGGCTTCGGAGGCGGGGGGCCCTCTTTTCGAGGAACCACCGTCTCCGAGCCACTCGCTCCACCACTAGGCGTGGGCGAAGGAGCCGAAGCTCCTTTGTTGCTGTCCTCCTTTCGGGGGACAGCGTTAGGAACCCTGGAAGATGGCCTAGCGACCATCTTCAAGGGTGTTGCCTCCTGTGAGTCTAACGACTCTGTGGAGGCGCGTGGCCGTTTCGCCTTACGGGAAACGGTCACGCTGGGGGGAGAGGGGGGAGCCCTGGTTTTAGCCGGGGCTGGGTGTGAACCCTTTTTGCCGCCAGCTTTACCAGGGAAGCGCCCGGGTGTAGTAGAGCCCGCAGAAGGGCTCCGAATGGGCGCGGAAACAACCATGCTCGTTGGCCTGGATGGGCCAGGAGCAGAGGGTGCCTTTATAACTATTGAGGCATATGACGTCCCAGGCAGAGCCGGGCGCGCCAGGACCAAGTCCTTAGCCTCGCGGAATGAGAGTCGATCCTGGGCCTGAACGGCCAGGATTTCTTTCTCAAGGAGATATGCACCACATTACTTCGAAGAAGCAGGGTGCGGCTCTCCTCAATTGACACACTTGGCCACACACGATTAGGACTTATCGTGTGCGACCTTGGAGCAATTTACACATACTTCGGGTGACCCCGATTTTGCACGTCTACATGATCGATTCGTTTGGCCGAAGCGGTGACAGTAATAGCACCGCCGCGGCAGTGGCACGAATGCCTTCACGCGGTAGCGGTACCAACCGGCACGCACCGACTCAGGGAGCTTGTCACAGTCGAACGTGACGAAGAGTGTAGGGGTGGGTCTCGAGGCCCCTCCCTGTTTTCTCATCACACGTTCGACCTTGACCGCCCAATGGTCGGCCAGCTCTAGGGTGATGTCCTCAATGGAGTAGTCAACGAGTTCCCTCGCATAAACTACTCCTTTCACAAAGTTCATGGTAGAGTGCGGCGTCACACTCACCTGGGTGCCATGAAGTGTCCGAAGAGCACTTATCTTGGCCGCCTCGGCGGGATTCGCCGCATTCGCCAGAAGGCTCCCGTCCGAGAAACGGGTTACCTTCGGCTCTCTACCAATTTCACTAGCTAATCCTCTCCTCTGATGGATCATGTTACCCTTGGACAACATGGAGCCATCAGTGGAGCGAATAACGAGGAAGCGTTTGAAGCCAGCGGGCTCGAAAACGCCAGGTAACCTCTGAATGAGGGGCCCTGATGTCATCGAGGCTCCGCCCTGTGCACTTTTGTTTTAGTCAGGGGCTCCGCAACCGGGGGGGCAGAGGGGGCTGATGTGCCGATCTTGGCTTGGTCACTTGCCAGAGTGGCAGCAGACCCATCCGTCCACGCAGCCCCCGCGGATGGAGAGGAGCCCCGAGTCATTTTTGTCTTTTTCTTTTTTGGAGAGGGCGGGGAATGAACCCGCTTCTCACCTAAGCCGGAAGAAGTCCCCAGGCCAGATGGACCGGCCTCAGCCAGGTTATTCTCCGAAATGGAGGTCCTGGTATTCGTGGGGGCACCGGTCGGAGGAGATCCCTCCCCTTCTTGTACTGCTTCGGATACCACAGCCATTTGAGGAGGACCTTGCATAGGGGCGGATTCGGGTTCGGTGCTTGGCGCCGAGCCAGGATTCCCCCCCCCCCCCCATTGAAGGCCCTACTGTCTGAGGCTGGGTTTCCTCAAGGACCATGTCTATCTCAGGGAGGCCTCCAGTTGGCCATCCCCCTCCCAAGACATCGCAGGTCCCGTTGGCAGTATCGTCACTAGTCTTTTGTGGGGAGGCACAGGCCTTAACCCCGGCAAGGTTCAATATCCTTGCCAGCAGGTCTTTTGAGGGAAGCGACCGAAGGGGCCTGGCTTCCCTCTCCCCCCTAAGGGGGTTTGCCCTACCGAGCCGCTTCGATGTCGAGCGGCTGGCTAAGGGTTGCCTGCTGGCTTTCTTGGCAGTCCCCTTGGAAAGAACAGAGGGTACTGCCGCTGGTAAAAGGGAGGCGCCCGAAAGCACCTCCAGAAAAGGGGGTGAGTGAGTGTCCCCTACACCCGTAAGCGAAAGAGAGGAGTAAGCCTCCTCTCCGGTTAGAGATATATGGAGGGTCCCCTGAGCAACCACAGGGGGGGGGCCTCCATTTTTTTGCTGGAGCTGCCCAAGGGCGGCTCCGTCGATGTTATAGGGGAAGTTGGGGGGCTCCGTCGATGTTATAGGGAAAGTTGGGGGCTGGGGTTTTTTTTATACTCCTCATTGGGCATGGTGACCCTCTTTTTTACACGGGATGCAATCGCGCATCACCTCTCGCAGTAGCCCGCACTGCGAGAGGTGCTTACAAGCCCGGCAGAGCCAGGCGCCGCCATTTAAGACCACCCCTCCCGCCTGGTGGCCTGGCAGTCCGTCGGCATGGCGGCTCCACCTTGGACATGGCGTAAAAAACAAAGATAGATGGTGAAGTGAGAAGGAAAGGGGATTTGAGGAAGGTATGGGTGGGGATGAAGCAGGTTGTTAAAAACCAACCACCCCAGACCGGAGCTCAGGGGTTAGGGAACATTGGCCCCTCCACCTTCAGCCCCGATCCAGGACGTTTGGCCGATAAGAAGGTCAGCATCTACCCTGTGAAATTAGAGGCTGGCCAGAGAAAGTTGTGGGAGAGGTTGTATGAAAAGAGAGTAAACAAGTGTTTTGAAGGAAGGAAGAGATGCCAAGCTGGGGCCGGACGGGTTGCTGAGTCCCGTCAGCACGGCGGCCAGGATGGCAAATCGCCGCGCCCCTTACGGGGGATTAGGCCCTCCATTATACGCTCTCGTTGGGCCCCTCGGTCCTTTCCCAGAAGCCCTTTGCATACATCTTTGAATTCATACCAGGCCGCTAGCTGTTTCATCCATTGTCGCCTCGAAGTCCTCATCAGCTATAAGTTGACGAATCTGAGGCCCTACGAATATGCCTTCTTTAATCTTGGCATCACTTATTTTAGGGATGGATAGCTTTGAAGTACTGGAAACATAGTTTGTTATGTTGCAGTACTTTGGTAAATCGCTTCATTGGGCCTAGTTTTATATGCAGTGGCGATAAAATGATTTCTCCTTCTTAACTAGTGGCTCATGAATTACATTATGGCATCCAGACATCATAGTTTACCCGAGGTGACCATTCTGAGCGCACATAATGTTCTGATCTGGCCCCACTGTCCCACTTGCAAAGAAAGCATATAAACTTGGTGTATCGAGTTTGAAGCCCATTAAATAGGCCTACTACTTTCAAGTCCGCACAAATTAGCCACTCATGCTCTTTGTAACTTATGCGGTCTAGAATAAAAGCAAGGTTCTCATATGTATCTCTTAAAATGACTGAGTGAGCAACTGGAACTGAAGGCATGTTCAAAAGAACCGTTTTTATGCTGTAAAGGGATGAATCTATGAATAACCTCCATTCATTTGGTTCATAGGTCAGCTCGAGGGCATTGAATAAGCCTCTGATATCATTACAATAAGTCAAGTTGTTTTCAAAAGTGAAGATTTGCTGTAGATCTGCAGAACGCTTTCTAAATACTGTAATTCGAACAAGTTCACCAAACAGGTTCCATTGTTGCAGACGTGAGGCCATGAGATCACTCTGTTGCTTAGTAAGTGTTAGATCACGAACTAGATCATTGAGTTCCAGTTGGGTGATGAGGTGTGGTTTCTTGTCAGATTCGAGCTGTGCCACATATGGTGTATATTGAGATTCTGAATCGTCTGAGTTGCTCGTGTCATCGCTTGGTAATTCCTAACGCGGCTGTGGTACAGGAATAACACTTGAATGTCTAACTGGGGGAATAGCAGACTGAAGATCTGGATACATGATAGATTTCTTGCCTTTTCTGGTGCGATCTGCAGTGAAATAAAACAAAATCACACTAAAAATGGATATTACTGGCTGTGATCACTTGCTGAAATATTGGAAGTACAACATAGTATGTATTTTGATCTTTTTAATTGATACATCTCTTCAAAATATAATAAAGACCAGAAATAAAACACATTGAATACCCATCTTTAATATCTGTTAAGCAGAAGTAGCAATCCGTTGAATGGTCCTTTGGCTCCCTCCAGACCATTGGTACGCCAAACATGGCCTTTCACCCAGGCAGAAAGGGAAATTGTACACTTGACACAACATACGGTCTGTAGGTGCCCAGCGTTTCTCCCGGTCGCCCACTTTACATCCAAAGTACAGCTCAAAGTTTCTTCAAATGTTTAGCTAATTGTCTCTTGTATTGGCCTAATGTTTCTGATCCACATACATATATAACAGAAACTGTCTGGGGAATTTTTGCATTCTCTGGGTATTTTAGCTCTGTCTCCTGTAAAAAAAAAGCAATGTATGTGAAAAATAATATAAATAGTAACAGTAACAAATATTAAAAAAGTAAAAATAGGAAGCATTTATAGTGTTACAAAATTACCAAGCGTTACGTAAGTTACCACGGATTAGGAGCCATGTAACTAAAAAAAATATTGAGTATAGTTTCATAAATTTCATAGGTTAGGTTGACAAATACCTTGGGTACATCCCATTCAAATTATATCAAAATCTGTTTATAACTTTTATAGTTGACAGTTTAGGCCTAATCCTGTTTACATTAAATCCCTACGGAAAACTGGAGGGTCGCAGAGACGGATGTTATATTCGTCATTTACGCAAGAAAATACACCTAGAAAAGGTTATCCTCATTTCTACATTTTAAATATGTTGTTTTCTACTTATTAAATTTATTATTGCTTTGATCATTTCCATTTTACGTTTTTTTTTTTATTCCTTGTAAATCGTTGGGTATTTAAGAGCATCTAGGTAATCATGCTGCATCTCACATCTGAAGGATTATGCTTGACCTCTCATTCCCAATATCCGCAGGTCAATCTGTGACTATATCTTCCACACATTTGCACTTCATCCATTTTACCATTTTTTTGGCAGCTCTACAAATTTCCAGCAAATAACACCTCCATTAACCAATGAAGTAACCAACCAATAGGCCTTTAGGAGGCTTTTTGCTAGAATAAAATGAGACAATTGTTTTTTTATATAAATGTTTGTTAACTGAAGCTTTCTGGTTCTACGTACTGTAATTTTTTTTCTATAAAAATCCCCTCCCCCATGCCAAAATGTGGAGTTGGCGGGGATTCACGTCACAAAATACCTCCATTTCGTGTACATTAAGAGGTGTAAAACAGACATTTAGAATTTCAACTTATTACGTCATTTAACGCAACAAAAACAAATATTAAACAGGAAAAGTTATTTACAAATTTAAATTTACTGAAACCAACCTCATTTGAGATAACAAATAAATTTGACACTTTTCGAGTCGTGTTGTTGTGACACCAACCAAGATGGCCCTTCAGAAAGGCCAATGTCTGGGGAATTGACCTTGAACTTGATCGAACCATGGAAACTAATTACACGAGGTAATTTTCCTTTAACGTGATTAAGTTGGGATAAAAATAACTTGCTTTAAAGGAGAAGCGATATTACAATGATTAAAAGGAACCTGAAAACGATGATTCATTTGTTCAATTCCTCATCGATATATGGTGAAAGACGAGGGGGTGGCAAAACACCGAAGGTTTAAAATCCATGATCTAATTTAAGGAAAAATGAAACCGGGACTGATCATAATACATGCTTGGTGTAGTTATAAAGTAACTGCATACATAAATTATTAGAATATTTCTTTTTTTTAATAATCTCATGAAGTTGAGATGAAACAGTCTAGACTAGATCATTTAGTATTAAATTGGTAAATTGAGACAACGATAGCGCCGTCATTGCCAGAGTTTTAGAGCATTCTAATCAATAAAAGATATAGAAAAAATTTATAAATTAATTAGTTTCAAATTACTTTAAAATTTATTAAGAAATTGTGGAGTTTATTAATCTAGAAAATGTAACCAGCAAAACCTAAACACTCAATTATGGATTTATAATTACGAGTATCATTAGGACAACAAAATCCGTTTCTCCGGTATGTGCAACATTTCACGAAAAAAAAAAACAGCCTTCATCTCAGACAGACCACGAATAGATAACTTATGTAATCAAGTATGTAGCTACTGTTTTTCGTCTACCACCATAATGGGTGATCATGCAAACACTACTTCCTTTTTTTTAATACTTTTTTTTCCTCCACTGAAACGTGGCATTAGCCGTATATAAGCGTCATTTAAGTTGGTATCGGTTCAAATTGAAAAGGCAAAGGATATGACGCACGTTAAATAAAGTTTGCTTTAAAAAAAAGGCAATTTGCGCAAGAGGCATTTTAGTAAATACATGTCATAATTGTTTATTATGTAATATTTTATGAAACAAAAGAGGCCCCAACCCACAGCGAACGCTATTTCGCAAAACTATACTCAGCAAACCAACAAAATGATTCATCTTTGATTATACTGAATAGGCTTTCAGGAAACAAACCGATTCGATCAATACAAATAAGTATTTTTAAGTAGGCTCTATAGCAAGTACGTTAGGCCTACCGCCAATAAATCCTTTCGATCTAAGCATCATAAGGTAACAAAACATTTTTATGAACAGGAATGACTAATTCATGACTTATACCCCAAAGTGCTGGTCGATGGTTAATATTAACGGTCGGTCCCTTCATAGTTCCGCCACCGTTTTGTTCCGGGCCGCGCCACCAGCGGGCTCCTTCTGCCATGGCAGCAGTGGAGTCGTGTGAATGAGAATAGGAGTGGGGATGGAGTTAGGTCTGTGGGGGTGAGGAATAGGAGTCTGACTGAAGTGCTTGTGATGGGTGATTCGCGAGTTAGATATTTAGATAGGAAGTTGAATGTAAGTAGATTGAATGGTTTGAGGGTGTGTTTGCAGGGTGCTAGAGTGAGAGATCTGTCTGATAGGTATGAGGAGCTGGTGTCTGGCTGTGCAAGGGATGCGGTTGTGATTACACATGTAGGAGTGAATGATGTGAAGAAAGTGGGTGCATGTGAGTTACGTGAGAGGTACAAGAGGTTGATTGAAAAGGTGAAAGAAAGTAGAATGAAAGGTGTTGTGACAGGTCTGCTTCCAAGAATGGATGTTGGGGTAGAATGGATGTCTCGTGCGATTGGGCTGAATGATTATGTGAGGAGGATGTGTGAGATGGAAGGGTGTCATATTTCTGGATGTGTGGGATAGGTTTGTTGGAATGAAAGAAATATATGCGATGGATGGACTGCATTTGAGTAGGAGGGGGGTAGATGTGTTGTGGGAGGAGTATGATCGTGATATTAGGACTTTGCGGGAGGGAAACTAGATACTAATAGTGGTCAGGGAATTATGAGAGGACATTATAGTACTGAAAGTAGAATGGACTTGGCAGATAACAGAAATAGGTTCCAAGGCGATAGGTGAGGTCATTCAGGTTTCAAGAGGTGCTTCTGGGATAGGGGGGTTAAATTGTTTCTATACAAATGCTCGAAGTCTTAGAAACAAGAAGGATGAGCTATTTAGTTATATTAGCGATGAGGATATAGATATATTATGCGTTACTGAATCATGGATTAATGAAATAGAATTTAGTGACACTATAAGTGAATTTGATTTACAGGGCTATAATATGTACATTAGTCAAAGGACAGGTAGGATTGGTGGAGGAATAATTATCTATATAAAAAACAACATTGTTTCAAGTTTAAATACTTCAATAAAGCAGGATGGAGTTGAGTCACTTTGGATAGATATTAGGTTCAGTAAAAATAGAATGGTGCATTTGGGAGCTTTTTACAGACCACCTGGGCAGACTGATGATATAGATGAACTAATGATAAGGAAAATAAGTAAAGGATGTGAAACAGATGCAGTTATTATTGGGGACTTCAACTTAAACTCTGTGGACTGGGAAAATATGATAGGTAGGGATAGAACAAGTGGCAGGTTCATAGAATGCTTTGAGGATAAATCTTTTAATCAATTTGTTAATGAGCCAACGAGGGGGGACAATATATTAGATTTAGTACTTTCTAACGGTGATCATTTAGTTCAAGAATTGACTGTTGGGGAAGCATTGGGAAATAGTGACCATCAGATAGTTCGTTTTAACTTGGGAATTAAGAAGGGGAAAATAACTGAGAATGCTGTAAAAGTTCCAAATTTTCATAAGGGAGATTATGTAAAACTTCGAAGCTTGCTAAATTTGGTAGACTGGGATGTAGAATTCAGAGGTAAAAATGCTTATGGGATACTTTCAAGCATATAATAAATGTAGTCCAAGAGCAATGTATCCCAATGAAGGTTATTAGGAACAAAAGTAGGAAACCATTATGGTGGAATCAGGAGATAGCTAGAAAAATTTCCGAGAAGAAAAGGGCATATAAAAAATTACAGGTAGAAAATAATATTCAAAATTTAAGTGATTATAGAATGGCTAGGAATGAGTTAAATAAGATTATAAAGAAGAACAAAAGGGTGTCAGAAATTAAATTAGCTCAGGATAGCAACAAAGATCCTAGAAAGTTCTTTAGTTACTATAAAATTAATAACAAGTCTTGCAGAGTTAAAATGGGACCTATCAAATATGAAGGGGTTGTGAGAGAAACTGATGAGGAAATAGTTGAGGTACTAAATGGTCATTTTGCATCAGTATTTACAAAGGAGAAACTAAATAGTCTTATATATAGTACTCATGGGTCAGGGAAAGGGGTGTTTACTACCATTAGTGTGGATTGGAGGAAGATAAAAGGACTAATGGGTGAGTAAGATGCCACCAAGGCCTCCGGTCCTGATAATATTCATTCTAGGATACTTAAAGAAGGGGTAGAAAGTATCTCAATAGCTCTGGAGAAGTTGTA
Source organism: Ceratothoa steindachneri (assembly GCA_963969495.1). Lineage (NCBI taxonomy): Eukaryota > Metazoa > Arthropoda > Malacostraca > Isopoda > Cymothoidae > Ceratothoa > Ceratothoa steindachneri. Next base: position 30,921,355 of record OZ018330.1, on the reverse strand, counting down.
TACTAGGTCACTGGAATATGGAGAAATACCCGATGATTGGAAGAGAGCGAATGTAGTCCCCATTTTCAAGAAGGGTAGTAAAGAGGATCCAAATAACTTTAGACCGGTTAGCCTAACTCCTGTAGTCTGTAAAATTCTTGAGAAAATAGTTAAAAAAGGGATTTGCCAACATCTAGAGAGGGAGGGGTTAATCAGCGATGCTCAGCATGGGTTTAGATCAGGTAGATCATGTTTGACTAATTTACTAGACTTTCTGGAGTTCGTAACAAATCAAGTAGATAAGGAAGAGAATTTAGATGTAATTTACTTGGATTTTAGTAAAGCATTTGATAAGGTACTACATAGGAGACTAGTTCATAAATTAAAAATGATTGAGATATGTGGGGGTGTTTCAAATTGGATAGCTGAGTGGCTGAAAGACAGGAAGCAAAGGATAGTGCTAAATGGTGTAAAGTCAGAGTGGAGGGATGTTATCAGTGGGGTTCCTCAAGGATCAGTTCTCGGTCCATTATTATTTGTCATCTATATAAACGATCTTGGGGAGGCAGTTAATAATAAAGTGTCAATTTTTGCGGATGATACCAAATTAGCAGCTGTAGATAAAGATATTGATGATAATTTTAAAGTGCCGGGGGATTTAAATAAATTGTTATCCTGGGCACATAAGTGGCAAATGACTTTCAACCTTGATAAGTGCAAAGTTATTAACATGGGAAAAGATAATAGAGAATTTAACTATGAAATGGATGGGCATTGGCTGAGCTCAGTAGAGGATGAGAAAGATCTAGGAGTAGTAATAGATAAGTCATTAAGGTTTTCTAAGCAGTGTATTGAAGCAAGAAATAGGGCAAATAGAGTGTTGGGTTTTATTAAGAGAAATGTCAGTTACAAAAGTAAGGAGGTTATTCTTAAACTCTATAACTTTAATGTTAGCCCACATCTAGAGTACTGTATACAGGCATGGTCCCCACATTTTAGACACGATATTAACCTTCTCGAGTCAGTGCAACGGAGGGCAACAAAGATTATTCCTTTCCTGAGGCACCTTGAATATATAGATAGACTGAGGGTATTAAATATGTTCTCGTTCGAAAGGAGGTGTGTGAGAGGGGATATGATTGAGCTGTTTAAAAAATGTTTCTGGGATAGATAAATTGGATGTTAGCTAGTTTTTTGAGTTAGATGATAGAAATCGGACTAGAGGTCACCACTTGAAAATTAAAAAGCAAGGGTGTAGGTTGGATTTAAGAAAATATTTTTTCACCAATAGAGTGGTAGACTTCTGGAACAAGTTGCCGCGAAGGGTAGTAGGTAGTCCAAATTTAAATGTATTTAAGAGTAGGTTGGATGAGTTTATGGGGAGGGAAGGTTGTGATGGTTCCTAAGTTTTGTATATATTAATATTGTTTGTATATATCTATAGCTGCATGATTTAGTTCTTGACAAGCCTTGATTGGTGATACCCTTGTTTGTGGACGCAATCCTCTGGATGTAGTTTTCTTGGGAGTTTGGGTGCCTTAAAAAAGAGGCCGTTTGAGTCGGATGACGAATGATGGGCCCTTGTGGCTTTTGTCATCCGTGAAATTATGTTATGTTATGTTTGGGCACTTGGACACAAGTCGCCGCACTCACGACACCCTAGCACTAGGCTACTTTAAAATAAGAATATGCAAAAAACAACAATAAAAAGGGAAAATGGTAACAAGGAGGAAGCAAGCTCCGGCGTCGGGGGAAGGTTCCCCCCCCCCTCGGCGCAGAAACGTGCGAACTAGAAAGAAAACAAAAAAAACTAGTTAAATAAAGGGGAGAAGGCCGGCAACCCCCCCAAAATCTATAGGTCCACCAGTCAATGTGCACGAACTCGTCCCGAGTACAAGGGACAGGCGGTAGCGACCTCGCACATCCGGGTACCGGAGACGGGTAACGTGCGCGGAGATCACCCAGACTGGGACATTCAACAATGTGCCGAACAGTCTGGAGGACAACAATGTGCCGAACAGTCTGGAGGACAACAATGTGCCGAACAGTCTGGGGGACAACGAAGTCTTTACAGTAGGGCGATGGCGAGTGTTTCATCAAATGGTGGTGCGTCCCACGAGTGTGTCCAATCCGGAGACGACAAAAAGCAACCTGAAGCCTTCGCGGCATTGGGGGTAGGACAATGGAAACAGTCGCGGCGCAATGGCACGCAACTTTAAGTTACCCTCGACCGTCTCCCATTTTCTTTGCCAAGTAGCCCGAAGAAGTGCCCGTATTCCAGACATTTAGTCGGCGTGAGGAAGAGTGAAATGCTCGTCAGATCGCCGAGTCCTCGAGGACTCTTTAGCGCCATCATTCCACGCAATTCCTACAAGTTCAGGAACCCAGCAGAAGATAATTTCTACATCCGTCCGGCTCGCCAAAACCGTGGCGTCACGGATATCGCGAACCGGGGAATGCGAAAATTCCAATGCCCCGAGAGCACTCAGGGCGCTTTGTGAGTCGCTATAGATCACAATCCGGTCTCCAAACCGGGCACGTCGCGTAATCTCCCGCCAGGATGAAATGCACCGACAGTGAAATCGTGCGGGCGGCGCTTATAGCGCATGTAGGATTGCGCTTCTGCTTCAGGGCTGTCTCACACTCGGCTGATCACCATGGGAGTGGTCGGCGTGCAAAACGGCCAGACGTTCTAGGAATAGTAGTCAGGCCCGCGGCGATGAGGTTACGGAGAACTCAACGGCCTCATCTACCGACCTAAACTCCTCGACTGATAGAGAATTGTCATTTCCTGAAATGCAGACCACCGCGCCCGCGCCAAGAACCACCGGGGCGGGCTCTCGGGCAGAGGGTGTCTTTTTCAACATTGAGGCATAGGACGTCCCGGATAGAGCCGGGCGCGCCAGGACCAAGTCCTTAGCCTCACGAATTGAGAGACGAGCTTGAGCCTGAACGGCCAGGATTTCCTTCTCAAGGAGATACGCACCCCATTGCTTCGAAAAAGCAGGGTGAGGCTCTCTGCAATTGACACACTTGGCCACACACGATTTGGACTTATCGTGTGGCCTTAAAGCAACTTACACTGGTTTCGGGTAACCGCGCCTTTGCACGTCGACAGGAGCGATTAGTATGGCCGAAGCGATGCCAATAATAGCACCTCTGCTGCAGTGGCTCGAATGCCTTCACGCGGTCGCGATACAAGCCCGTACGCACCGACTCAGGGAGCTTGTCACAGTCGAATGTGACGAAGTGTAGGGCGGGTTCTCGAGGCCCCTCCCAGTTCTATCATCACACGTTCGAACTTGACCGCCCCATGGTCGGCCAGCTTTAAGGTGATGTCCTCTATGGAGTAGTCCACAAGTTCACTCGCATAAACTACTCCTTTCTCGAAGTTCACGGTAGAGTGCGGGTCACACTCACAAGCGTGCCATCAAGTGTCCGAAGGTCATTAATCATGGCAGCGGCGGAGCTATCCGATGCATTCGCCAAAAGGCGACCGTCCGAGAAAACGGACACCTTCGGCTATCTACCAATCAAGCTAGCTAATGCCCTCCTCTCATGGATCATGTTGCCATTGGCTAACATGTTGCAATATGTGGAGCGAATAACGAGGAAGCGTTTGAAGCCAGCGGGCTCGAAAACGCCGGGTAATCTCTGAATGATGAGCCCTGATGTAATCGAGGCTCCACTTTGCGCACTAGCACTTTTGGTCTTAGTCAGGGGCTCCGCACCCGGCGGGGGGAGCAGAGGGGCCGGATGTGCCGATCTTTGCTTGGTCGCTTACCGAACTGGCAACAAACCCATCCGTCCCCGCACCCCCAGCGGAGAAGCCCCGTCTTTTTTACTTTTATGAGAGGGCGGGGAATGAACCCGCTTCTCCCCTCCGCCGGCAGGAGCCCCCAGGCCGGATGGAGCTGCCTCAGCAAGGTCCTTCTCCGAGATGGACAAGGTCCTGGCAGTTGCAGGGGCACCGGTCATGGGGAGATCCCTCCCCTCCTTGTACTGCCTTGGAAACCCTAGCCGTTTGAGCAGGACCTTGCATCGAGGCGGATGCGAGTTCGGTGCTTGGCGCCGAGTCCGGATTCGCTCCCATGGAAGGCCCTACCCTCTGAGGCTGGGTTGCCTCAAGGATCATGTCTATCTCGGGGGGGAGCAGTTGCCCCCCCCCCCTCCTCCCCAGATCACAGGTCGAGTCTGGGGATGCACAGGCCTTGACCCCCACTAGGTTTAATATTCTAGCCAGCAGGTCTTTTGAGGGAAGCGACCGATGGGGCCTGGATTCCCTCTCCCCCTTAAGGGGGTTTGCCTTACCGAGCCACTTCAATGTGGACGGTCGGCTATGGGCTGCCTGCTGGCTTTCTTGGCAGTCCCCTTGGAAACTCAAGGGGGGAACTGCCGCTGGAAAGATTGAGGCGCCCAAAGGCACCTCCAGACAAGGGGATGAGGGGGAGTCCCCTACACCCGTAGGCGAAAGAGAGGAATAAGCCTCCTTTCCGGTTAGAAAGATTTAGAGGGTCCCCTGCGAGAGCACAGGGAGGGGGACCTCCATTTTTTCTGAGCTCTCCGAGGGCGGCTCTGACAATGGACGACGCGAAATTGAGGGGAGATTTTTAGTTCTCATCATTGGACATGGTGACCCTAATTTTTTTACGGGATGCAGGCGCTCATCACCCCTCGCAGTAGCCCTCTCTGCAAGGGATGTGTACGGGGCTGGCAGAGCCAGGTGCCGCCATTTAAAGCCACCCCTCCCGCCTGGTCACCTGGCAGCCCTTCAGCATGGCGGTTCCACCTTGGGCACGGCGTAAAATTGATAGTGTGAAGTGAGAAGGAAAGTGGATGTGAGGAATGTATGGGTGGAGATCAAGCAGGTGTTAAAAACCCACCATCCCAAACCCGAGCTCAGGGGTTAGGGAACTTTGTCCCCTCCCCCCTCAGCCCCGATCCGGGATAGTTGGCTGAGAAGAAGGTCAGTATCTACCCTGTGAAAATAGAGGCCGACAAGAGAAAGTTGTGGGAGAAATACATGCTGTCTGAAAGAAGGAAAAGAGGCTAAGCTGGGGTCGGACGGGGCACCAAGTTTTGTCAGCACGGCGGGCAGGAAGGCTTGGAAACAAGACGTCTGCAGACTGTAAGAGATTATCGTCCAGAATCCTGCGATACATCTGAGCATTCATTTTCCCTTTAATAATATGGAGTCTTCCAGGACCTGCAGAGGAGAAGCAGCCTCATACCATTATGCTACCTCCTCCAAACTTCACTGTTGGGATTATATTTTCAGAATCGTGTGATAAGTTTTTCTGCCTCCAAACATGACTAACACTATTCCGCCTAAATAACTCAATCTTCATCTCATCAGACCATAGTACAGCGTCCCCAAAACTTGCAGCCTTCTCTAAATGTTCCTTGGCAAAATTAAGACGATTTCTGACATGAATTGGCTTAAGCAAAGGTGTCTTTCTTGGTGTGCGAAAATGGAATCCTTCGTTCTTAAGAACTGCTCTAATTGTAGTTTTGCACATATTTGTCCCAGCTGCTTCCAAATCTTTCTGATGTTTAAATCGAGGATTCTTCTTTAATTTACGGACTATATGGACGCCCTGAACGTGGTAGACTTGCAGTGGACTGATATGACGTGAACCGGCGAATCGTGTCACCAATGGTTGAGATTGGTATTTTTAGCATAGATGAAATTTTGTTTAGGCCCAAACCACTTTTATGTAACTGAAGAATTAGTTCTCCGCTCCTCTTTGGCAATTCTTTAATCTTCGCCATATTAGAATTAGTGTTGAACGATGGCCTTCTCATGCAGCTCTCAGACACTGACTGAGGTCAGCTGTTTCACGTGGACGAAGTAGATTAATTATTTTTCTAGAAAGTTCTACAGCATTCCTGTCACGTAAACCACTCTGGAATGTTCGAGAACTATTTATTATCGCTTTAAAACTAATTTTGTGGGTGTGTTGGATACCTTTTGAGGCGATAATCTAACACTTTTGTCGATATAATATCAATGCTTTACTATTTGTGTATTCTAATACCGAAATTGTATTCAACGTACAAAATACATAAGATGTTCAATTTTTCATTACTTTGCTGTTGTAACTATGGTAAATAAACTTTAAAAATTATCCAAAAATCCGAGGGTGGGCATAAAGCCACAAAATAACCCGAAGCGCCCACAAAATTCAAGGGTGGGCATAATTCCCAAATTAACAAAATTTGTTTACTTCTCACTACCTAAAGCCTATTTGGCCCACACTATTCACTCGCTCTGGTCCATTTGGCCCACGCTATTCACTCGCCAAAGTCCATTTGGCCCACGCTATTCACTCGCCAAAGTCCATTTGGCCCACGCTATTCACTCGCCAAAGTCCATTTGGCCCACGCTATTTATTCATTTGCTAAAGTACATTTCGCCCATCGATATTCACTCGCTAAAGTCAATTTCGCCCATCGCTATTGATTTACCAAAGTATATTTGTCCCACCGCTATTCACTAGTCAAAGTCCATTTCGCCCATCGATATTCACACGCCAAAGTCCATTTCGACCATCGTTATTCACTCACCAAAGTCAATTTGGCCCATCGCTATTTATTAGCCAAATCCATTTGTCCCACAGCTATTCAATAGTCTAATTGCATTTCGCCCATCAATATTCACTCGCTAAGTTTCTTTTTAGGCTGTTATTTTTACTTTTTGCGTTGTTTTTTAGCAAGTTTGTTTCCCGCCCAAGAGGAAGCAAACACGAAACTTATTCCAACGACACGCCGTGACATTATTTCCACTTTTGGTAATTTGACCATTAAAACTAAACGTTTAAATAACCTAATACATTGGTACTATGTATTTCTTTAATGTGTGCAATGAAGTCCTTCCCCTCGTAGTTTATGGTCCCTTAGTAGCGGCAAATAATAGATTTATACCTTGGAAAATACTACTTTCAAGTACTAATAACTAGGAAAATATTGCTTTGTGCGCAGATTAAATAGCAACATAATTCATATAACAGTTGTTCATTGGTAGAACTACCAGTAGAAACGAGTGCATCCTGGTTAAAGAGGGCAAACTTAATGTACTTACCAGAGGTTTGTGAAAAAAAGGAGGCTGTCATGTCACGCAATTACAAGTCTTCGTCGGGCTTAGGCCAATATTGTATAGACAATTCTTTACTTCAGTTTCGTCCTCATGTTAAACATACGCCTATATCCTTTCGATAATTTAACAGTCGGAGTGCGGGACTAACCTAAACTCTTTAACAGTTTATTGACTTCAAAAAGTAAGTTACACGTTATCACCAGCACTTGAATTCACTCTTGATGAAAGAATGAAAGCAAAACAGAGCTCCACGTCCAGTTAGCCTCAACTTCTGCAGCCAATTAAACCAACTTTTGTTTTTATCATTCGGCGGACCAGACAACCAGCCCAACGTGACGAATAGGCTATTTTTTATTCACACTTCCTAAGCATTGAATTTCTTTCCCAAACACATTGCTTTTGTTTGTTTGGGGTTTTTTTCTGTTTCATGCGTGAAGCCATAGATAGGGTTATAACCACGCAACGAGTGAGTCTGTGCATCTCATGTTGTTCCTGCGCACTATCCCTGCGAATTCAGCATCTAAATTTGGGTTTCATAAGCAGCATTGATATGAAAAGGAAAAGCACCTCCTTATCGCATGAGTTCGTTTAAAGAATCAATCGCTGGCGTTAAGATAGCACACGTTTGATGTAAAAGAAATTGAATAAATTACTTATATTTTTTGTTTAAAATATACATATACCAGTCAATGGCTTCGCGGGGGGGAGCTTGCGCTTCGCTACTAAGATTAAAATTCACCATTATAAATTTTCTGAACTTCACACTTTCGATACCTATATTTATTTCTGAACTTAACCATTTTGGTTTTTTTTATATTATAAAAGAATTATTAGAAATAACTTTGATAAAAAAAACGAGATAACCAAACTAAGATGAAATTATTATTCAAATACTCAAAAAATCCCCTTCTTAAATTATAGAGTTAGTGATGATGATGATGATGATGCTGATCATCATCATGATCATAATTCGACTTCACGCGTCAGAAGGCCCGCCTTATTCTCAAAGCCTATCAAGAAATTGAATTGGCTTCGCTTTAGTGAGTGATCGAAGCCAAAAAAATGAGCTACGAACAACGAATAAAATGTTAATGTAAAACAAAATAGAGCAAAAAGGTTTTAAAGGTTACATAAGAAACAAAATATACCTGGGTGTAAATTGGTGCGGCAAAATAAAAAAAAAAATACAATTAACACAAAAAACCCGTTCATGAGTATTTCTTCAGGGCTTACCTATAACTCTGTGTTCTCGCACATTAAATAGAATAAACAAACAAACAAACTATTTTTTCGGGGGACAAAGAAAATAACACATTAATGTCTCCATCAGATATCAATTAAATTCTAGCAGAATTACCCAGTTCAATGACCTCGAATAGAAGGCGGAATAGACCGCGAAATGAATGGTCAAATAAATAGAAAGGTTGACATTGTAGAAGGCTGAAATTAGCAAACGAATACTATAGGACAGGGGTGGGAAACCTAGGGCCTTTATCCCGCTTGTGGCCTTCTTCTCCATTAAGTGCGGCCTTCTGGCCTCCGTTCACCGGGCATTCTGCAACTCTCATACTTCCCTTCCCTTTTTCATTTTTTCGTGCACCCTCCCTTCTCTCTACTGTTATCCCCTCTCTCTCTCTTTCTTTCTTTCATTTAAAAATCATTTAATTGCTTTCCTACAAAGAAAAAAACTCGCAAACAATCATTAAAAATTAGCTTACTCTAGAATTTATCTTTTTTTTTCATTTTTAAGCTGATACATAGTGATAGAAGTTAGTTATATAAAAATAATGTGCAGCTTGAAGTATATCTAACTAAAATATTATGACTGTGGCCTACATCAAACTTAATGCGGCTCTCAACAGATGAAAGGTTACTCCCCCCTGCTTTAGGGACCCAATGGAAAAGGGGAGGGGTAGTTTATATCTAGGAAAGTTACCTCTTTAGTTTATTTTCTATGGAAAATAGGGATTTCAGTTGACACCATACCTGTCTTCGTGTAGGTCGTCACTTACCTTTTTTTAAGGAATCAGAGGCGGATTTAGCTATGAGCAATATGGGCAGCCGCCCACGGCGACATCTTGCCGAGGCAGGAAAAAGACAGGGGGGAAAAGGCGACCACCCACTAATGAGGGCGACTCTACTTTTTCTACTTTATTTTTAGCATTTATGGTTGTTATTGTATATAGTTTGTGTACTTATTTAGTATTTATAAATATATTTTTGTTTTTACACAATGATCATTATGTGTTATTGCTTCAAATAGATGAATAATAATAATAACCAAATAATAGTTGCTCCCGACGATTTGGGGGGAGGCCCAAACAACAGTACAAGAGGGGCGGGGCGCCAAAGGGCGTGTTTCGCCCGGGGCGCCATACCTGCCAGAACCTCCACTGCAAGAACTACACCTAAACCGAACAGAGGGTGCAAGTGCCAATAAGTTGATCAACATTAAACAAACAGAGGGTGGAAGAAGGCATAAAAAAGGGAGATGTATCGAAAGATCAAGAGGAAAAACGATGAAAATGAAAAAAATGAGCAGGAGGGGGGGGGTAATTCTGGCCTACGTCGGACTAAAATGCGAAAACCAACGAGGACGTCGCTGCGAGAAAGTTTGTAAAGATGGAAGAAGCGAAAATGGGTCAAAGATATATAGCTTCAGATTCACAGATGGCAGCTGCAGCATGTATGTCGATGCTAGACTTGACACCCCTCGTATGGGGCTAGGAGCATTAGGGGGTGGAGGTGAGGAAGAATGGTAAGGAGGTCGTAACTAAAAATGTCCTAACGTGGTGTGTGAACATGTGATGGGGGGGGGGGAGAAGTTTGGGCCTACTTCAGTAGCAGATAGCGCCCCACCTGCCCCTGGATGAAGCCTGGCTGGGTGAGATATACAACACAGGGTTAATGGCACAGGAAAAAGGATGAGGGGCTTTGTGGAAGGGTACTCTCATTGGCGTTAATGCACGCCCACACAGTCTTTCGTGGGAGCTAATTTGAATATTTCAATTGCGTTCAAGAGAGAGTCGGGGCCAGTAAGGTTCATTCAAAGGATAGAAACACAAATTTGCACCTCACCCTGAAAGACGCCCCCGTCCTCTTCAGGGGGAGATTATTATTATTATGTATGTGATATTAATCCAAGAAAAGAGGTTCATCACTCAAGACAATTGTGTGGAAGTATAGTATAGGCTGTCAGGGTAAGTAGAATGAGGCAGGTAAAGGTGCGGGCATTCAGATGAATTTGGACAGCAACACGTGGGTGAATGAGCAGAGGACTAGGAAAATAGAGTGTAGTAATGGTAGGACGATCAAGAGCAATACATTTAAAATATACTACGCAAATAGTAGGGGCATAAGAAATAAGATAGATTTGTTAAGAGTGCTGTGAGGGCTGAGGATCTCGATGTTATTGCGATAACAGAGACATGGATTGATTTGGCAGGAAAGAACTTTAGACCCGAGGTCCAGATTGAGGGTTATAATGTGTTTCATACAGATAGGAACAAGAAGAAAAGAGGTCGGGGGATTATTTATATTAGTCTTAGAGATAATCTCCACTGTTGTGAAAGCACTATAATTAAAAAGACACTAACACAGGGTCATTATGGTTATATGTTAAAGAGAGAAAGAATAAACTTGTCATAGTATTATTATATAGATCACCAAATCTTAGTAAGGAAGCTTCGTGTCCTCTGTGGCAGGATATATCTGAGCATGTGTGTATTATGGGTGATTTTAATTTTAGAAATATTGACTGGAAAGCTCTTGTAGGTGATCAAGAGTCTGAGGATTTTTTTTTTAATATGGTGCAAGATAATTTTGTTAGACAGGTTGTAAACCAACCCACTAAATATATTGGATTTAGTTCTAACAAATAGGTAAGAGAGTATTAGCGATTGGGAGTAATTTGGGAAATATCGACCATTGCGAAATAAGATTTTAGTTAAAATGTAACAGGGTTCTCAGTAGAATAAATAAGGATAAAATCCCAAACTTTAGAAAAACAGATTATACTGGTCTGAAGAGGTACCTCAAATCTGGCAATGAGAGCAGTTGAGGGTGAAGATAACCCTCAGGAAGAGAGGAACAGTGTAGATTAGGAATATGGGACGATGATTGAGAAGTTAGTTGCCGGATAAAATATGAACATTGCATATATGTAGGGAAATTAGATCGTAGAATATCGACCCTAAATGGATGTCACATAAAATTAAACATTATATTGACATTAAAATGGGCATTAAATTATAAACGGTGATGGTCAATTAAGGCAGATATACAATGAGCTAAGTCGGGGCATTAAAAAGTTAATTAGAGTAGCACAGATAAATTATGAAATTAAAGTTGCAAATAAGGTAAAGGAAGGTCCCAGAGGTTTCTTTCACTTATAGAGAACTAAGACTAGATATAAAATAGGCCCATTTAAAAATACAAATGGAGATTTATTGAGTTATAATAATCATATCTATATTTAAGAAGGGAGATAAAACGATTATGTCCAATTACTGGCCAATGAGTTTAACATCAGTGGTGGCGAAAATGATGAATCTGTAATAGCGAAATCTATTAGGGATCATTTAGATAAACATAAGTTGATTAAGGAATCTGAACACGGCTTTACTAAGGGAAAGCGTGTTTGACTAATTTACTATCCTTTTATAGAAAGTTGCACGATGCTGCAGATAGAGAAGAGAATTGCGTTATTGTTTAATTGCATTTTAGTAAGACAGGGTGCCTCATTTACGACTTTTGAATTAAAGCGCAGGGGATCGATAGAATGATTTTTAGGTGGATTCAGTCGTGGTTTAGTGACAGACAGCAAAGAGTTAGTATATAGACGGGATTAAATCTATGTGTGGGATTTTTACCAGGGAAGTTCCTCAGGGGTCACTCTTGTGTCCGTTGTTAATCATGATTTATATTAATGATCTTGACTTAGGTATAAGTAGTGACTTTCCAATGATACTAAGCTAGGTAGGAGTATAAGGTTTGACTCTGATGCTGAGGTATTACAAAATGAATTGACCATATTATCCCAATGGACAGAGAAATGGCAAATGGAATTTAACATAAGCAAGTGTATCGTACCTAGTATAGGTAGGTGTTGTTGACCGAATAATTATAAACTGAATGAGAGAGTTTGAGGAAGGTCAGAATGCGAAAGAAACTTAGGTGTCCTGGTAAGTTCAGACTTCCGGTCTAGAAACAGGGATTAAGTGCTAAGAAAAAAACTGATAAGGTATCGGGGTTTATTGGGAGGAGTGTAAGTAATAGGAGTGCTGTTGTAATTCTGAAACTGTGCCTGGCATTAGTTAGGCCTCATCTTGACTATGCGGTGCACTTTTGGTAACCACATTATAGGAGGGATATTGATTTGCTCGAATCTGTGCAAAGAAGGATGATTATGATGATTCATGGGGTGAAAGACTTAAGGGATTAAATCTTCATAGATTATATAGGAGAAGAGTTCGAAGGGACTTGATCGAAGTCTTTAACTGGGTAAAAGGTTATCATAGGGGAGACATAGGTAAAGTTCTTATTTTTAGCGAACAGGATAGGACACAGCAATGGGTTTAAACTAGACAAGTTTAGCTTTAGGGAAAAAATTGGTTTACAAATCGAGTGGTAGATGAATGGAATAGGCTCACTAGTCATGTGATAGAAGTGTCCTCCCTGCGGAGTTTTATATCTATCCAATCTATTCTTAAAGATGAAGATGCTCGATGAGACTGAATTGGATGATGGGAACAGGAGGGGCCCCGTACAGGCTATTGATTAACCTTTTGCAGACTCTTTCTTTTCTTGTGTTCTTAAGATTTTCCCGTGAAGTTGATATCCAGTCAGAAAGAACCCCAGGAGTCACTCTTTCTCTCTAGGAGAGGTTCTAAAACCGATATAACTCATAGATTCCATTTACATTATCCCGGTTGATGTCCCAGTAACATGTGAATGGTTTAGTTAAATAATCTAAAGCAATGAAGTTTAGTAATCACAAGATTTACCTCTGCCAAACTTTTGTTCAGGGCTGGGCATCATAAAAAAATTAGAAATGGTATTAATGGATATACACAAAAAAAAATGTATAATTTCAGTTCAAAGTAAGGCTATCTATCGAATATCTCAACAAAAGTTGGTAACGAATCGCTTAACCTGTAAGTGAATTTTATCAGTCATGACGTACACGATAAGAAAATAAAGGCGAAGGAGCAGACAATGGGAAAAAAATCGACTATCATTTGCTTTGTTGTCCCCGATCTTCTTTCACTCACATTTGCAGCGTCTAGAAATGCCACAAAAGTCAGGTTGAGGCGGGAATTCTCTTAAGGAGGTTATATCGTGTAAAAGTTAAGGGATGGTGAGTAATTGCAAGGTTGATGGTTGCAGTGCTTCCAGAATGGTGACGCGACAAGGTGTAAGCCTATGTGTTATGAACATAACCGTGCAAGACACGTGGGACGTAGTAATAATGACCCCAGGCGTATGGTCGGTGGTTCGTTTTGTAGTGGGGTTTGGGGATGGTTAGAGCCTGTTGTGTGAATGTTTGTTTGATTAGAGGGGTGACTGGTGTATGGTAGGGTAGAAGAGAAGAAGTGTAGAAATTGGGTTATTGAAGCTTTTGAAGAAGAGCGGTTCACGTGACGTAGGGACCACTATTCGTCTCGTCAGATGGGTGGACGAGGGTCAATGTGAAAATAACCCGATTACATTGGGTCGTCCTGGTGTCACGTAATCTGTCTTCAGAAGTTGTGATAAGGGACCACTATTACCGTGGTTGGTTGGAACATCGTTTGTTTATGTTAAGTTACGTTAGTGTTTATATGGCTGATGTAAGTCGCATTAACTCACCACGGAGGCGTCTACAACCCTAATCGCAATGCCACATAAGAGGCCTTTTTTTAAGGAACACTTCGGGCAACTGCCTACTAGGGCAAAAGTCGCCGTAATCACGCTCCAGCCTAATACTAGGCTCACATAAGAGTCAAGACCGGGTGAACCAACCAACACCCATCCCGTCCCCGACCAGGGATCAAGGGGTGAAAGTTGGCTTTTAACTGCCGGACAAGAAAAAAACAGGCTACATCTAGCTCGAGGCCGCCGATGGCAATGGGTCCGGAGCAGTGCCCTCTACCCCCCCCCCCCTTGGTCCTCTAGTTGAGTGTTTGCTGTCAGTTTCGCCTGACATCGTATTATATGAGTATCTCACCTCAAAAGTCAAGGCCAATGAAAATTCACATCGACGCGCTTCAAAATAAGCCTAATTTGAATGGTAAAAGATAACATGATTAAAGTGGCCAAGGAATTAGCTCGCAATCGCCGTGGGTGAAATTACCCTTGGTACATCGTTAGGAAAAAAATATATAATATTTAAATCTCTTTTATAAATCAAATAATATATCATTTTAGTTGAAAAGAACTCTTCTATAGATCTAATTTAAAAAATACTAGTAACCATCTACGTATTTCGAATTATGATTGGATTATTCTCCATTAGTCCTCAAACATTTGTCCCCCCCCCCGACCCTCATGAAACTTGATTTATTTAATTTAAGTTAGCGCTTAAAACTATTTCTATCTTATAGAAAACTGTTTTTATTTATGGTAAATATTTCTATATTTGAAAATATCTTGTTTCTTGATATTAATTGTTTAAAATTATATCCCCCCCCCCTCCTCCTCATGCTCCAATTTTGTCGCTGTCTGGGCTTCATAACATAACATAATTTCACGGATGACAAAAGCCACAAGAGCCTATCAAAGGTCATCCGCATCTGTCGAAACCCACCCACAAAATGCATCCATAGGATTGTGTCAGATCATGCATCTACTCGTACAATAAACAATTCGAACCCAACACAAGAATGTGTCAAAAACAAAAGGCATCATCATCAAGACTCATCAAAATCCAAATCAATCGTAATATACAATAATACAAAACTGTATCCGCAGGAATGAGTCCAGAATAGCCCCCAAAGTTAACCCTCCCTTCCCATATAATCATCTAATCTGCGTTTGAATACATTCAAGTTTGGATTGTCTACTTTTCTCAGATGGCAAACTATTCCAGCAATCTACCACTCTATTGGTGGAAAAATATTTTCTAACATCCAACCTGCACCTCTGTTTATTATTTTTTAAGTGGTGACCCCTACTCCTATTACTGCTTTCCAACTCAAATAACTTGCTAAAATCCAACTTATCCATCCTAGAACAGATTTTAAAAAGCTCAATCATATCTCCCCTCACACATCTTCTCTAATATGAGAACATACTTAGTACCCTCAGTCTGTCTTCATATTCAAGGTGCTTTTCCTCGTTCGTGTGTTTTGAATAAAATGCTATCCTAAGGTATTTCTGTATTTTAATTGTATGAAAAAACACAAACATAAGTGTGTTAGCCCCCCAAAATGAAAGAGTTGTGAGAAAACGCGTGTTCACAAATAAATGTCTGAATCATAAATCAACCATATGGTGAGGCCGCTGTCAAACAAAATCGGTTGAAACTGGTGTCAAGTTACTCCATTCATAAATCTCTGTTTACAAACTAAGAAGGACTGACCTAAGGAATTTCTATGTTTTAATTGAATGACCAATCACTAACATAAGAGTTTAAACAAAAATGGATGATTCATAATAAAAACGAGCGTTAACACGAGTCTAATTTCAAAGGCCACAAAAGGCCCTCGGGCGATTACGTAGCACTGAAGCAGCGACCTTGAAAGGCCTTCGAGCTTGTGGTGCTCGTGTTATATATATATGTTAATTTGTATAGTGAATAAGGAAATGAAAATGCATATGTTAATTTGTATAAATAGAGACGAGGCAAGCGGTCGGCAGAGGCGCCCTAGGAACACACAAAATACGAACGCGGAAAGTAAATATCAGGTCGGACACCTGAGTCAATATGAGGTCACGCATAAACAAACATTCGCGTCTCGAGAAAGATTTAGCAGAAAACGGGAGGCTACAAAGTATCTGAGCAAATACAGACTTTGACCAAGAGAAATTTTAACACAGATCTGTAACATGCGATTCCTATAATACAGATAAAATTCTTGAAAATATGTAGGTATATGTTACACACAGCTGTTCGGTAGCTCCGCCCTAAGGGTGGAAATTAACGAACCAGACCAATGGAGTCCGCCCCCACAGACAAATCTAGCTCACGCCCCTTAGGAAACGAACACATATATAGTCTCAGAAAGTCAAAAGGACAACCAGAGTCAGAGAAAGAGAAAGAGAATCATTATTCCTTAAACACCGTTTACTCCCTTGGTAGCGTTACGGAACCCGTTTTATTCACCTAAGTCCTGTCTCCTTTGAACGCGATCCTTCGCGTAGAATAGAAAGCCTACTTATTGACCGCAACGTACTCGTGACGTGCCGCTTGCCCCTTTAATAGGCCAGTTAGAAGAATAAAATTATATTTTTGCTCCACCCTTTTCGAAGTCCTTCTTTACCCCGATTACCGGGAAACCTTCGGTAAGCCCAGCCTAAATCATAAGCCTCGAGAAGAATTATTAAGGAGTCAGAAACAATTCGACGGAAATATAAAGTAAGCCTAGTTGCTCAAAGGTCCTCACCTCCTGTCGTGCACAATAGCAACGAGGACTCTTCAATATTCTCGCCATTGTGACTAACGACCCAGCTCCCACTAGCCGGATTACTTTTACCTCCACTTCCCTATTAAGTAAACCACCTTTTACCATCCCTTTTCATTATCCATAAACCGATCTCCATTCACCTATAAACAGGCCACTTATAAACCTTGTGATCTTCCCCTATAAATTGATAACCATTCTCCCCCTATAGTTAAATCATCATATTTTCTCTAAAATTGATTAATATGAAATGCCCATATCATATTTTAATTAAAAAAAAAATCCCTTCAAAATGATATTTAATACACTATAATGTGATTCAAACTCACAATGTGTCTCTCAAGATGGCGGCCAATTAATTTTTCGTCATAACATCATAATTAAAAATTTGCCTACAATAAGTAGTGAAGAAACTATATACTGTATACCTACGATATGCATTATATAGCATTTGCGTATTTTATAACAAAGCGCCCACAAAATTCGATGGTGGGCACAAACTCAGCATTAACCATATATATATATATATATATATATATATATATATATATATATATATATATATATATATATATATATATATATATATATATATATATATATATATATATATATATATATATATATATATATATATATATATATATATATATATATATATCTATATCTATATCTATATATATATATATATATATATATATATATATATATATATATATATATATATATATTGATATATATATATATATATATATATATATATATATATATATATATATATATATATATATATATATATATATATCTATATCTATATCTATATATATATATATATATATATATATATATATATATATATATATATATATATACAGGGTGTCCACAAAGTCTGAGTACATAAGAATTTCAATATTGTATTTATTTATGTTATTTTTCGAGCTGGGGAGGAAAAATAACAAATAAATAAAATATAAAAATTCCTATGTACCCAGACTTTGTGGACGACTCAAGCTTCACTCGATGAAAATGGAGATGAATTTATGGGTATGATGATAAAGGGTTAATGAAGGGAAGAGTGTGTGAAGGGGATGAATGAATGAAAGAGAGAGATGAGAAAAAGAAAAGGGGGAAAGATGAGTGGAGCTGTGCTTGCGCAGTGAGTGGATTAATGTGGAGAGGGGTTTGTGCTCACACAGAATTAATGGTGGCAAGAGTTAATCAGGACGACCATCGACTGCGAGAGGTTGCAGAGGTCTGCCGGACATCCTGTTTGTCGAAAGCCGCCCAATGTGGGACCCCGCTCACAGCTTTTTACATTCGGGGTTGTGCTCCCGTAGACCTATCCCAATCAAGGGTAACCCACGGGTCGGGTGGGGTTATTCTCGCCGAGGAAAAGATCTCCTTACAGCTACCCTCACCTGGTTTAGCCTGCTGGTTGAGCAGTTTGCTGGGGTGTGGCCGCTGGTCATAACACGCCAGCTTCTTGGAGCAACTGAAGAGCTTCATCCACTGAGTCTTGAGGATTGAAGAAGCAACAGAACTATAGAAATGAGTCCTGAGATTACTCTGCTCATTATATGAGTAAAATTCCTAGAACGGATTTTCCTTTATTAAAATATTTTCAAAAATACGATGAGTGGGTAAATGGAAATTCCATGGTACATAAAGGCAGGCACTTAATATATTTTATGAAGGTATACAGACCCCTGATTTAGCTATAAGAGAGTTAAGGGAACAAAAAACCCGTAAAAACAGTGTTATTAATTTTTTTAGCCGAAAGGGAAGGTTAGGTAACATTGGGTGGTTTATAATTATGTGCCCTCCCCACCTCAACCGCTACAGTTTGCCATTCGGGAACCAAGGATGTGTGGTTATAATCTTGCACATACTTTCACTTGTTCTATCTTCATAACCTTACGAATCTCTCCTTATAAATGTTCTACTACGTGATACGGCCTCGTTGCTATTGCGTTTTCAATTCGAGAAAAAAAAAAATCCGATGTTTTAAGGACGACAGTTTACCTATGCATAGTTTATTTATTTCTGAAACTATTTTGAAGTATTTCTACAATTTCTGGCCTTATAGAAATCTGCATCACATTTTGATTGTTTTTTTTAGATTTTATTAGGGAATTATTTGCCCAAGGAATCATTTGATGCCATATTTGGCCGCCGATTCCTGCGTTTAGGGAACGAGCAGAGAATTAGTGGCTGGGATGCGCCGCCTTGAAGCTGAGCTAACACTAATAATCAGGCAAAAATAGAAGGAAATATGGGAACAATTAATCGACAACATTGATGACGAAGACAATTCCAACAAATTCTGGAGACAGATAAAGAGAATCAGGTGTACAAACATAAGGAAAAAAACACAAATCAAAGAGGACGAATCATACATCGAGGAACCAACAGACCTCGAAGTACGGTTGAGGAAGCACTGAAGAGAAGTCTTCTCAATTACACCAGAGGACAACGAAGACTTCGACTTAGAGTTTGAGGGTGAGATCATTGACGAGCTGAATGATGTCATTGAGTGGACCTACTCGTACTCGCACGTCTCCGGAGAAAGGGAGATGATGGGTCACGGGATGGCAATAACAATGCAGGAACTCGTTGATGCCACCAAATTCTTCAAACAAAAAGCTCTAGGCTGGTCGGGAATAACCCAAGCGAATATAACCAACGTTCCACCGCAAGTGCACCAGGGAATGCTGAACGTAATGAACGCAGCCATGAACACCGGCTCAACTATCAACAGCACGGCTTCCGCAGAGGAAGAACCAACACCGCGCTCGCACTTCTCTCAGAAAAACTAGCAAAATCCAGGGCGGACGGAAAGTACGTAGACGTAGTCCTCAGAGACGTACAAAAGGCGTTTGACAAGGTTTGGCTGAGGGGTCTGCGAGAGGTTGCAGAGGTCTGCCGGACATCCTGTTTGTCGAAAGCCGCCCAATGTGGGACCCCGCTCACAGCTTTTTACATTCGGGGTTGTGCTCCCGTAGACCTATCCCAATCAAGGGTAACCCACGGGTCGGGTGGGGTTATTCTCGCCGAGGAAAAGATCTCCTTACAGCTACCCTCACCTGGTTTAGCCTGCTGGTTGAGCAGTTTGCTGGGGTGTGGCCGCTGGTCATAACACGCCAGCTTCTTGGAGCAACTGAAGAGCTTCATCCACTGAGTCTTGAGGATTGAAGAAGCAACAGAACTATAGAAATGAGTCCTGAGATTACTCTGCTCATTATATGAGTAAAATTCCTAGAACGGATTTTCCTTTATTAAAATATTTTCAAAAATACGATGAGTGGGTAAATGGAAATTCCATGGTACATAAAGGCAGGCACTTAATATATTTTATGAAGGTATACAGACCCCTGATTTAGCTATAAGAGAGTTAAGGGAACAAAAAACCCGTAAAAACAGTGTTATTAATTTTTTTAGCCGAAAGGGAAGGTTAGGTAACATTGGGTGGTTTATAATTATGTGCCCTCCCCACCTCAACCGCTACAGTTTGCCATTCGGGAACCAAGGATGTGTGGTTATAATCTTGCACATACTTTCACTTGTTCTATCTTCATAACCTTACGAATCTCTCCTTATAAATGTTCTACTACGTGATACGGCCTCGTTGCTATTGCGTTTTCAATTCGAGAAAAAAAAAAATCCGATGTTTTAAGGACGACAGTTTACCTATGCATAGTTTATTTATTTCTGAAACTATTTTGAAGTATTTCTACAATTTCTGGCCTTATAGAAATCTGCATCACATTTTGATTGTTTTTTTTAGATTTTATTAGGGAATTATTTGCCCAAGGAATCATTTGATGCCATATTTGGCCGCCGATTCCTGCGTTTAGGGAACGAGCAGAGAATTAGTGGCTGGGATGCGCCGCCTTGAAGCTGAGCTAACACTAATAATCAGGCAAAAATAGAAGGAAATATGGGAACAATTAATCGACAACATTGATGACGAAGACAATTCCAACAAATTCTGGAGACAGATAAAGAGAATCAGGTGTACAAACATAAGGAAAAAAACACAAATCAAAGAGGACGAATCATACATCGAGGAACCAACAGACCTCGAAGTACGGTTGAGGAAGCACTGAAGAGAAGTCTTCTCAATTACACCAGAGGACAACGAAGACTTCGACTTAGAGTTTGAGGGTGAGATCATTGACGAGCTGAATGATGTCATTGAGTGGACCTACTCGTACTCGCACGTCTCCGGAGAAAGGGAGATGATGGGTCACGGGATGGCAATAACAATGCAGGAACTCGTTGATGCCACCAAATTCTTCAAACAAAAAGCTCTAGGCTGGTCGGGAATAACCCAAGCGAATATAACCAACGTTCCACCGCAAGTGCACCAGGGAATGCTGAACGTAATGAACGCAGCCATGAACACCGGCTCAACTATCAACAGCACGGCTTCCGCAGAGGAAGAACCAACACCGCGCTCGCACTTCTCTCAGAAAAACTAGCAAAATCCAGGGCGGACGGAAAGTACGTAGACGTAGTCCTCAGAGACGTACAAAAGGCGTTTGACAAGGTTTGGCTGAGGGGTCTGCGAGAGGTTGCAGAGGTCTGCCGGACATCCTGTTTGTCGAAAGCCGCCCAATGTGGGACCCCGCTCACAGCTTTTTACATTCGGGGTTGTGCTCCCGTAGACCTATCCCAATCAAGGGTAACCCACGGGTCGGGTGGGGTTATTCTCGCCGAGGAAAAGATCTCCTTACAGCTACCCTCACCTGGTTTAGCCTGCTGGTTGAGCAGTTTGCTGGGGTGTGGCCGCTGGTCATAACACGCCAGCTTCTTGGAGCAACTGAAGAGCTTCATCCACTGAGTCTTGAGGATTGAAGAAGCAACAGAACTATAGAAATGAGTCCTGAGATTACTCTGCTCATTATATGAGTAAAATTCCTAGAACGGATTTTCCTTTATTAAAATATTTTCAAAAATACGATGAGTGGGTAAATGGAAATTCCATGGTACATAAAGGCAGGCACTTAATATATTTTATGAAGGTATACAGACCCCTGATTTAGCTATAAGAGAGTTAAGGGAACAAAAAACCCGTAAAAACAGTGTTATTAATTTTTTTAGCCGAAAGGGAAGGTTAGGTAACATTGGGTGGTTTATAATTATGTGCCCTCCCCACCTCAACCGCTACAGTTTGCCATTCGGGAACCAAGGATGTGTGGTTATAATCTTGCACATACTTTCACTTGTTCTATCTTCATAACCTTACGAATCTCTCCTTATAAATGTTCTACTACGTGATACGGCCTCGTTGCTATTGCGTTTTCAATTCGAGAAAAAAAAAAATCCGATGTTTTAAGGACGACAGTTTACCTATGCATAGTTTATTTATTTCTGAAACTATTTTGAAGTATTTCTACAATTTCTGGCCTTATAGAAATCTGCATCACATTTTGATTGTTTTTTTTAGATTTTATTAGGGAATTATTTGCCCAAGGAATCATTTGATGCCATATTTGGCCGCCGATTCCTGCGTTTAGGGAACGAGCAGAGAATTAGTGGCTGGGATGCGCCGCCTTGAAGCTGAGCTAACACTAATAATCAGGCAAAAATAGAAGGAAATATGGGAACAATTAATCGACAACATTGATGACGAAGACAATTCCAACAAATTCTGGAGACAGATAAAGAGAATCAGGTGTACAAACATAAGGAAAAAAACACAAATCAAAGAGGACGAATCATACATCGAGGAACCAACAGACCTCGAAGTACGGTTGAGGAAGCACTGAAGAGAAGTCTTCTCAATTACACCAGAGGACAACGAAGACTTCGACTTAGAGTTTGAGGGTGAGATCATTGACGAGCTGAATGATGTCATTGAGTGGACCTACTCGTACTCGCACGTCTCCGGAGAAAGGGAGATGATGGGTCACGGGATGGCAATAACAATGCAGGAACTCGTTGATGCCACCAAATTCTTCAAACAAAAAGCTCTAGGCTGGTCGGGAATAACCCAAGCGAATATAACCAACGTTCCACCGCAAGTGCACCAGGGAATGCTGAACGTAATGAACGCAGCCATGAACACCGGCTCAACTATCAACAGCACGGCTTCCGCAGAGGAAGAACCAACACCGCGCTCGCACTTCTCTCAGAAAAACTAGCAAAATCCAGGGCGGACGGAAAGTACGTAGACGTAGTCCTCAGAGACGTACAAAAGGCGTTTGACAAGGTTTGGCTGAGGGGTCTGCGAGAGGTTGCAGAGGTCTGCCGGACATCCTGTTTGTCGAAAGCCGCCCAATGTGGGACCCCGCTCACAGCTTTTTACATTCGGGGTTGTGCTCCCGTAGACCTATCCCAATCAAGGGTAACCCACGGGTCGGGTGGGGTTATTCTCGCCGAGGAAAAGATCTCCTTACAGCTACCCTCACCTGGTTTAGCCTGCTGGTTGAGCAGTTTGCTGGGGTGTGGCCGCTGGTCATAACACGCCAGCTTCTTGGAGCAACTGAAGAGCTTCATCCACTGAGTCTTGAGGATTGAAGAAGCAACAGAACTATAGAAATGAGTCCTGAGATTACTCTGCTCATTATATGAGTAAAATTCCTAGAACGGATTTTCCTTTATTAAAATATTTTCAAAAATACGATGAGTGGGTAAATGGAAATTCCATGGTACATAAAGGCAGGCACTTAATATATTTTATGAAGGTATACAGACCCCTGATTTAGCTATAAGAGAGTTAAGGGAACAAAAAACCCGTAAAAACAGTGTTATTAATTTTTTTAGCCGAAAGGGAAGGTTAGGTAACATTGGGTGGTTTATAATTATGTGCCCTCCCCACCTCAACCGCTACAGTTTGCCATTCGGGAACCAAGGATGTGTGGTTATAATCTTGCACATACTTTCACTTGTTCTATCTTCATAACCTTACGAATCTCTCCTTATAAATGTTCTACTACGTGATACGGCCTCGTTGCTATTGCGTTTTCAATTCGAGAAAAAAAAAAATCCGATGTTTTAAGGACGACAGTTTACCTATGCATAGTTTATTTATTTCTGAAACTATTTTGAAGTATTTCTACAATTTCTGGCCTTATAGAAATCTGCATCACATTTTGATTGTTTTTTTTAGATTTTATTAGGGAATTATTTGCCCAAGGAATCATTTGATGCCATATTTGGCCGCCGATTCCTGCGTTTAGGGAACGAGCAGAGAATTAGTGGCTGGGATGCGCCGCCTTGAAGCTGAGCTAACACTAATAATCAGGCAAAAATAGAAGGAAATATGGGAACAATTAATCGACAACATTGATGACGAAGACAATTCCAACAAATTCTGGAGACAGATAAAGAGAATCAGGTGTACAAACATAAGGAAAAAAACACAAATCAAAGAGGACGAATCATACATCGAGGAACCAACAGACCTCGAAGTACGGTTGAGGAAGCACTGAAGAGAAGTCTTCTCAATTACACCAGAGGACAACGAAGACTTCGACTTAGAGTTTGAGGGTGAGATCATTGACGAGCTGAATGATGTCATTGAGTGGACCTACTCGTACTCGCACGTCTCCGGAGAAAGGGAGATGATGGGTCACGGGATGGCAATAACAATGCAGGAACTCGTTGATGCCACCAAATTCTTCAAACAAAAAGCTCTAGGCTGGTCGGGAATAACCCAAGCGAATATAACCAACGTTCCACCGCAAGTGCACCAGGGAATGCTGAACGTAATGAACGCAGCCATGAACACCGGCTCAACTATCAACAGCACGGCTTCCGCAGAGGAAGAACCAACACCGCGCTCGCACTTCTCTCAGAAAAACTAGCAAAATCCAGGGCGGACGGAAAGTACGTAGACGTAGTCCTCAGAGACGTACAAAAGGCGTTTGACAAGGTTTGGCTGAGGGGTCTGCGAGAGGTTGCAGAGGTCTGCCGGACATCCTGTTTGTCGAAAGCCGCCCAATGTGGGACCCCGCTCACAGCTTTTTACATTCGGGGTTGTGCTCCCGTAGACCTATCCCAATCAAGGGTAACCCACGGGTCGGGTGGGGTTATTCTCGCCGAGGAAAAGATCTCCTTACAGCTACCCTCACCTGGTTTAGCCTGCTGGTTGAGCAGTTTGCTGGGGTGTGGCCGCTGGTCATAACACGCCAGCTTCTTGGAGCAACTGAAGAGCTTCATCCACTGAGTCTTGAGGATTGAAGAAGCAACAGAACTATAGAAATGAGTCCTGAGATTACTCTGCTCATTATATGAGTAAAATTCCTAGAACGGATTTTCCTTTATTAAAATATTTTCAAAAATACGATGAGTGGGTAAATGGAAATTCCATGGTACATAAAGGCAGGCACTTAATATATTTTATGAAGGTATACAGACCCCTGATTTAGCTATAAGAGAGTTAAGGGAACAAAAAACCCGTAAAAACAGTGTTATTAATTTTTTTAGCCGAAAGGGAAGGTTAGGTAACATTGGGTGGTTTATAATTATGTGCCCTCCCCACCTCAACCGCTACAGTTTGCCATTCGGGAACCAAGGATGTGTGGTTATAATCTTGCACATACTTTCACTTGTTCTATCTTCATAACCTTACGAATCTCTCCTTATATATGTTCTACTACGTGATACGGCCTCGTTGCTATTGCGTTTTCAATTCGAGAAAAAAAAAATCCGATGTTTTAAGGACGACAGTTTACCTATGCATAGTTTATTTATTTCTGAAACTATTTTGAAGTATTTCTACAATTTCTGGCCTTATAGAAATCTGCATCACATTTTGATTGTTTTTTTTAGATTTTATTAGGGAATTATTTGCCCAAGGAATCATTTGATGCCATATTTGGCCGCCGATTCCTGCGTTTAGGGAACGAGCAGAGAATTAGTGGCTGGGATGCGCCGCCTTGAAGCTGAGCTAACACTAATAATCAGGCAAAAATAGAAGGAAATATGGGAACAATTAATCGACAACATTGATGACGAAGACAATTCCAACAAATTCTGGAGACAGATAAAGAGAATCAGGTGTACAAACATAAGGAAAAAAACACAAATCAAAGAGGACGAATCATACATCGAGGAACCAACAGACCTCGAAGTACGGTTGAGGAAGCACTGAAGAGAAGTCTTCTCAATTACACCAGAGGACAACGAAGACTTCGACTTAGAGTTTGAGGGTGAGATCATTGACGAGCTGAATGATGTCATTGAGTGGACCTACTCGTACTTGCACGTCTCCGGAGAAAGGGAGATGATGGGTCACGGGATGGCAATAACAATGCAGGAACTCGTTGATGACACCAAATTCTTCAAACAAAAAGCTCTAGGCTGGTCGGGAATAACCCAAGCGAATATAACCAACGTTCCACCGCAAGTGCACCAGGGAATGCTGAACGTAATGAACGCAGCCATGAACACCGGCTCAACTATCAACAGCACGGCTTCCGCAGAGGAAGAACCAACACCGCGCTCGCACTTCTCTCAGAAAAACTAGCAAAATCCAGGGCGGACGGAAAGTAGGTAGACGTAGTCCTCAGAGACGTACAAAAGGCCTTTGACAAGGTTTGGCTGAGGGGTCTGCAATTCAAGATTGTAAACCTTCGGCTGAACCCAGTCATTGAAAAGATCTTCTGCGATTGTGATGAAAAGAAGAGCTCAGATACAGATTGAGGGCCACAAGGGACGGGAATTTAGTCTCGAGGCTGGTGTGCCGCAAGGTAGCTGCCTCAGCGCTCTGCTGTATAGCATCTACACGATTGACCTTCCATCACCAATCAAGGGTTACCTCGATGTATCTGCAATTTGCAGATGATATCACGCAGGTTGTACCGAGCACTTACAACAACGACCTAGTGCAAGCTGCAGAAACGGTGGCGGAGATCGAAAACATAGACTCGTACGAGCGTAAATGAAAGATAAAGACGAACGTCCAAAAGTTGGTCATTATCCACACGAACCGCACGATATACGACGACATTTATGTTGGCGATCGAAACCACCACTACTCTCAGAATGGCACAGTGCTCGGGCTCAAACTTACCGTTCGGGGGTATAAGCCTCACATTACAGACCGGATCAACGTAGCAAGGGGGGAAGTGGTGAAACTGTACCGTTTCCGTAGACTGAGCAGGAGTAACTTAAGGAAACTCTACCTTTGCTACGTAAGACCAAAGCTCATATACCCAGGGGTAATCACCCAAACCTCAGGGATCATGACACTGAGATCTATGCAGAGGATACAGAATAAAGCCTCCTTGATTATTAACAATACAAGAAGACAGGAATTCATATCACAAAGAACACTACACAGAAGAGCGAGACTACAACCAATCAACACTTTAGTACAATCACAAGCAAAGAAGACATGGGACAAAATAGAAACCGAAATACTGCCAAATCTGGACCTGGAGATAGACATTGAAATTACAAGACTAAAACGTAAAATCACACGACGGCCTAACTTCCCAAGTGGCAGGCAAACTGCTGCTGAGGAACTGAGTGAACGGCTTACATAGAATAACCTTTTTATATATTGTTTGACCCAAAGTTCATATAGAAACCCTGTAATTACGACAAAAGCACTTGAAACTCCAACTTATGACCTAAATCCTTAATCTGTAAAATATTATATATCACTTATGTTGACAAAAGTTTTTTAATAAGCACTTAAAATGTACTAATCCAGCCACAATTAGAATATAAAGGCTTGAACGCCTCAAAAATATATAATTATTTAAAAAATGTTTATTTAAAGTAAAAAGATAAACATATACGTAAATGTATTATTCTTGAACTAAAAATAAACAGATTTTTTTTTATTTATATAAGAATTGGTATGAATGTGAAAAAGTTAAAAAGAATATGAAAAAAATATGTATGAAAGCTTAAAGTTTGATTAAATATAAATGTCAAAATTTGTATGAAAGATTAAAGTTAGAATAAATATATATGTCAAAATGTATGCAAGTATAAAAGTTAGAAAAATTATGTAAAAACTTGTATGAAAGTTTATTGTTAAATCAATTATATGTTAAAAGTAGTATGAAAGTTTAAAGTTAGAACTAGGTAAAAATCAGTATGAAAGTGTAAAAATTTGAAAAATTATGTAACAACTTGTATCAAAGTTAGAATAAATATATGTCAAATTTGTACGAAAGTGTATACAAAAAAAAAACCCCAAAAAACAGAATATATATATATATATATATATATATATATATATATATATATATATATATATATATATATATATATATATATATATATATATATATATATATATATATATATATATATATATATATATATATATATACAAGGTGTCCCAGAAAAAAGTTAACCGTACTTTGAATTAGTATAACTCAGAACCTATTAGAGATTTTTGACTTCTGCAAAACAAATCAAATTTAATAACTATTTATCTGTCGATTCTAGAAATTTCATTAAATTTCCTTTTACGATATTGATACACTAATGGGTTTAATGGAGGCTATCAAAATTATGTTTGCGCAAGGAAGTAAAATAATGAAACTTCGAGGTTTAAAATCAACAAATATATTTAAATCCATTTTTACAAAAACACCTCTTCATATGGGTAATACAAATTCATTTTTTTTTTTCTAAGCACCGTTTCCTTCCACATGTCCTCCATTTCTTTCCAAGCACATTTGCGGCTTGCGCCTTTGATCGCATTGATTGAACAACTTTTTTGATTAACTTGTGATTTTCCTTAAGTCTATTGACTTCACGTGTGATACTATCTCTTAACTGGTTGATGCTTTGTGGTGGAGTAGAATACACTTAATTCTTTAGATATCCCCATAAGAAATAATCGCACGGTGTTAGGTCAGGGGATCTTGAGGGCCATTCAATTGCATGGGGTTGTCAAACGTTTATCTTAGTTTTGTTCTTACAGCAAGCTGTCTATGAGCTGATGCGCCGTCCTGAATCCACCAAAGTCTATTGAATTGATTGCCGTAAATTTGGCGGAGTTCCGGGAAGATCCTTGCGTTGATCATGCTCAGGTAGGCAGCACCATTCAAGTTATTCTCGTAAAACAATGGGCCGACAAGATAGCCATTCCCGCATATCCCATCCACAGACACTTTCTGCTAACAAATACGTGTGTCAAAGTAGAATGCTGGGGAGGGGGGGGAGCAGCGGCGCATATTGCCGAATGTTATGGCTATTTACTTTTCCATTCATGAAAAAGGCTGCCTCGTCACCAATCAAAATGTTTTCCAAGAAACGAACAGGTTTATGGAGAAGCCATTCGACAAATTGTCTAGGACGAAGAAAATCAGTTTCAAGAAGCTGGTGTCTTGCATGCATCTTAAAGGGATGCCATTTTAAGTCATGTTTAATAATGCGGTTAATTTATGACTTTGAAAATTGTAACTAATTCTTTCTGACTGATACATGTGGATTTTGAAGAAGTGTCATCTGAACATTTTCGATATTTTCTGTTGTTCGTATGGTTCTCATACGATCCGAACGACCTTTATTTAGATTTAAGCATATTCCTTCATGTTGTTATTTGCGAACATTTTTCCAAATTGTGGGCTTGCTTGGTGGGTGCCTACCTGGAAAACGTTGTTCAAACGAATCTTGTACTTGTTTAATACTGCCAGTCTTAATAAAGTTTGTGACTACAAATACGCGTTGATCTTTTTTTAACTGCATGATTAAAAAAGTCTATGGAAGTAAACTTTTACACAGAAACGCCCTGATTTGCTTAGTAAGCAATAATGACGAGACCATACCAAAGCGTGGCTGAAAAAAACACTGTAAAATGGCCTAGGCTTTGCTGGAAGAATCGCACAGTGACCTAGGCTACCTAGGCTCCCTAGGCTTCTCTTGAAAGTGCACGGTGGCCTAGCCTTGATAGGTTTCGTTTCATTATTTTACTTCCTTGCGCAAACATATTTTTGATAGCCTCCACTAAACCCATTAGTGTATCAATATCATAAAAGGGAATTTAATTAAATTCCCAGAATCGACAGATAAATAGTTAAATAAAACACCTTTTGCAGGATCCAAAAATCTCCAAAGTCTTGGAGTTATGCTAATTCAAAGTACGGTTAACTTTTTTCTGGGACACCCGGTATATATATATATATATATATATATATATATATATATATATATATATATATATATATATATATATATATATATATATATATATATATATAAAGAATATATCAAAAAGCAAGAATTGTCAAAGCATTAAGATTAAAAAGAGAATAAATAAATAATAATAATAATAATGCAAGAGATGCCCCAATCACCAAGGCAAAATATCAACGGTTTGTTTTCACCAAACTATCTCTCTCACTATATTGATTGATTGATGGAACAAGTGGTGAAAATGTGTAGTAGTTGTAGATAGTGTTGAAGGAGATTTGTTTTTGCCCTGGAGCAGAGGTCATGCCAGGCATGTTTCTTTTTCCAGTTTTTCTTTTCTTCCTCCATTTTCGTTGGGTCAGCGTTAGCTGACCTTCCTGTAGTAGTTAACTACTCTTGCCTTGTTTTGTTTTGTGTTGTTTTTTTCTTATATATATATATATATATATATATATATATATATATATATATATATATATATATATATATATATATATATATATATATATATATATATATATATATATATATATATCTATATATATAATCTCTATATATAAATCTTTTTCCTCCGTCGTTATGTTAGGCATTCAAGCATTTTAATTATAATTTTGCTAACTCGTTAGCTTTACTTTATTTATTTTTGTTTTATATTTTGTTTTCGCCTTTGTGGGCATTTCGCCCCATTTGCTTGCAATGTTTTATTTAATTTCTTTTAGTATGTTTCGTTGGGCACTTCGCCTCTTTTTGTATTCTTAATTAATTTGGGTTTTGGGCACTTCGCCTCTTTTGTCTTCTTTCTTGGTCATAAATTATTTGTATGGAATTGGGCACTTCGCCTCTTTTAGTTTATTGTATTTAGTATCCGTAGTTGGGTACTTCGCCTTTTTTTATATTTTTTATTTATTTTCCTTGTCTTATTTGTGGAGTCAAATTGAGTCGTGGTCTGGTGAACTGTATCTTGCGTCCGGTTGGGTATATACTTCTCGCTATCTGAACAAGGCTACTTGGTTTTCCTGGGAGCACATTCTTCTACTGGGGAATAGTGTTCTCCTTGTAACTCGCCCAATAGCTTGCTGCGGTATTTCTAGATCCGCATCTATCTGCGGTAGGATATCGCGTTCGATTTTTTCACAGGTCTTTCTCCCTAGCCTCTGGAGGACTATATTCAGTGGCTCGAGTCCTGCTCTTGCGTGCAGTTCCGTCTGCCGAATATAGTCCAATCTCCTCGTGCCGGTTATAAGCAGGGTAGCCTTATTCTGGACTCTCTGCATAAGTTTGAGAGAGGTTGAACTGGCTGCCTGCATAACCACTGCGGGGTACACCAGAACTGGTCGCACCAGAATGTTGTACAGTTTCCTGATGTTTTTGGAGCTGAGATTTATGAACCTGTACAATTTACCAAGTTCTCTTTTAGCTAGGGAGATTCGGCTGTTGATGTGCGCCTTATACCCCGTTGAGGTGAGGCGCAGACCCAAGACTTTACCCTCGTTGGAGTACGGGTGAAGCTCGTCCCTGACGATGACGTCGTCCCTTTTCCGGCGGTTCATTGGGAGGATCTGAAACTTTCGGCGGTTTGTTTTGATTTTCACATTCTTTCGAATCGGTTGATGTTTTCGATTTCGGTAGCTGTCTTCCTTGCTTGAACTCCAGCGTTCCTATAGGAACTGGGGATGATTTGAGTGAAGTCGTCTTCAAACTGCAGATACATCACATCCTCCCCGACTGCAGCAGATAAGTAATATAAATCTACTACTGCTAAAACTTTGAACATCTGCAGGGGTACTAAACCATGGAGTTCCGTCTTCAGCAAGTTCTTTAATTCCCTTACTTTGCATTGTATTTTTCTGAATTAATGTCACAAACGACCGAATGTGGTTATCCTGTTCAAAACAACTCCCCTAATCATAACAAATACATCATTATGTTCGCTTGTAGGCTGTAATCTGTCTATAAAACTAGGCTATGTGGAATCTCCAGAAGCCCCCCGCTTTCTGAAGACTAAACCAACGTGAACTCTGGTCCCAAGCCGGGCTGAGAAAGGAGGAAGGGTTGATTGAGAGGTGCAGGTAGCTCATTCCATACAACCAAACACGGGTGTAAATAATCATTATAGGTTGCACGTCCCTAAAACCAAAAAAAACAAAAATAACAATTTGACTAGTTAGGAAAAAATGTGCCAAGTCCTGTGTTACTTAAGAAATTCACTATCCCCTGGAAGTCGACTTTATAAAATTAACAAATAAATAAAGTAATACGGCTCATTATTATATGTAATTGTTAAAATAATCCTACTTATGAGTTCCAAGTCCTCAATAATGGATCAAATTAATTACCCAAGATAGTTCACAACAATTCTGAGGCTAATTTAAAGCTTTCCTGCGACTCCCTCACCTTTCTAGAGGTTTGCTCTTACAAATATTTGAACAGGGTCAAGACTTTGGTCAGAAAGGGTAAGTCAGCTAGGTCGCTTAATCTTTGCGCTTTACTTTAAACTATCCTATCATTTTGGTGGAAATGAAAGGTGTCTTGCAAGATTCAGGTGATTTCCTCGGAACTTCGCTTTAAGAAATTCCTTTAGGATATATTTCAAGGATTTCTAAACCAAGGAAAACGAATATTAGTCATAATATTAATAAATGCTACGTAAGTCACAGCTCTAGGTGAGAATTTTCTTAAAAATGTCCAGTTGAAGTCTTGGTGTCAATTCTCTTAAAAGGTTTTACGTGAAAATTAAAGAAGTCTAAATGAGAATTTTCTTAAAGAGGTCTAGAAGAAAATTTATTTAAAGTGGTCTGGCTGCAAATTCTCTAAAAGATGTATAGATGAGAATTCTCTTAAAGAGGTGTAAGTGACTTAGAGACATTTAGTTCAACATAAATCGTCTTGTAGCTTATCGTAGATTTGAATTTCGTAATTATTCTTGATTTAATGTCGCAAGACAGTTCATTACCTTTCGCTATGAGGATTGCTTGTAGAATAAGACTATCCAGTTTGCAATACCGAAGGTGGGTTTGTGGGAACGTTATAGATTATTCTTGACTAGTCCAAATTATAAATATGAAGTTGAAGAAACTACTCGTCTAACTTCGAATCTATGACTTAATTTAAATTATAAAAATTAAATAATGAATGTGAGGATGATATCGCAGGAATATTTTCGGTTGTGAATTTTCGTGAAAGGTATTATTAGGGCTTTATTTGTCTATTAAACTTGTTGAAATCTTGTGAATGTATCAAGTACTCCATTTCTCTTAATGTCTCGAAATTTTGTTACCCTAGGATTAAGGGTTCAGGAACTATGGACATTTTTTTGGTTTACATATATTACGATACATTTGTCCAGGGTGAATTGTCAGTCTTTTGGTTCCGCTTTAGCTTTTGTCCTACCACTTTTTATCTGCGGCGAAGCGCCAGGTCAAGGCGTCGCTTTTTTTCCAAAAGGAGTAAAGTTCAATTGTACCCAATTAGAGCGATGAAATGACCCATATGCCCATGGGACATATGGTTACTCACCCTGGAAATTTCAAATCTGCCATCGGATTTGGCTCTGGGTGGCGCCATATAGTGACAGAAGCCTCATTTGGGCATTCAAAGGCACTTGTAAGTGATTTGAACCATGGGAGACCATCAATCCAATAACCATTTATCATCTTATCACAAAAGGTCTCAGGTCATTGGAGGGACTTTCCATAGGTGGGCGTTATCGCGAAAAATTATCGCGATAACGATAACGGGTTATCGGTTATCCGATTTTGTTTCCCGTGTTATCGATTCATCAGTATCGCCGATACTTTTGGTTCCAAACTAGCGATAATCGATAATTTCAGTTTTTGGTTCCAGTTTAGTACAGGGGCGAGCCGCGCGTGCCTTGAAGGCAGAAATAGATAGGTCCGAGCTAGGAGAATCCTCAAAACCTATAAGGAGATGAAGGAGAGCCTCACCAGGTAAGAAACTAAGAAACAGTATTCAAATATTCTTACTATTGTATTATAAAATAACGCTATATATAGTCAATAATCAATATTGTATTATAACTTTAGATTTATCGATTTAGCGGTTATCACCTTATCGGGCAATAAATTTGTCGCCAGTTATCGCTAAACGGTTATCGTTATCGATTTATCGGTTATCGTGATACATTTTTTCGTTATCGCGCCCACCTATGGGGCTTTCCATCTTGTTGTGTCCTACCTTTTCTATATATCTGCATAAGCGTAAACATAAAAAAATAGATTAGTCATGTTTTCTAAAAAAACTTTTAGACTTTTTAAAATCTGTAATAAAAGTGATCTTTCAACCAAATTGCTTTTGCTTAATTGAAGTTATAAAATATTAAAATTTCCAATTTAATTAGGCTTAAATGTTTACTTATTTTGACATTGACGTTTGAAGTGTTTGGTCGTGCTCTTAAATATTATATTAAAAAAAAACTGGTTAGGTTAGGTTACGTTAGGTTTTCTGTGTGAGTGCCTAAACCAAAACCAAGCCTAACTAACACCAAACATAAGCAAAACTAAACCTAACAATTTCCTGTTAGGATACACTCTAAAGAAAATAGTGGTCCGTAGGATTCACGCCAAAGAAAAGAATTGGTCCGTAGGCCACACGCTAAAGCGGTACCAGTCTTTTTGTTAGTTTTTGAAATTTTATATAATATATTCATATCGTGATCTTTTATATACAGACTGTCCCTAAAAAGAATAATATACTCTCTATATCATCAATATATTTTATCATTTGAAAAACAAAACTTTATACATAATGTTAAAGCAACTGCTAAGGAAAGGTAAATTCGTGATCTAAGTGATTAAAGTTTTATATCGAATTAATTGAACCTAACTAAATTTAATTAACTACGTCAAGTGCTCAAAATGTTCTCCAAGCGCCATGAATCAATTTCTTAATGTGTCAACTTATTCGTAGACATGGCGTAATGTGGATGTTGTGATGGTCTAGAACTTTTCCATAATTGCAGGTTCCAGGTGTTCGGGCGTGGTAGGTCTTGTACCATTACACCCAACCTCCGCCGTCCAGGCGAACTAATACCCCAAACAACACGTGCACAACAAATCATGCATCGGTGTCTAGCCACCGACCTGTTAATTCCCACACTCCCTCTCCTCTCCTCTCCTGTCCGACTACATGATATCTGTGTCGCACAGCGATTCCTCTCTGTTCCGGCTATACACAAAAGTAGTAAATAGGCCCATAAGTAAAAATCAATTGGAGTCAAGTCCGCCGGTAAACGTGGAAGATAATCAATGCCTTCCCTTCGTCCTATCCAATGGTTATGCACCTTTTCATAGAATTTACTTCTGATATCACAATAATAATGAGGGAGGAGGTAGATCTTGTAAGGAAAGGTCGTTTCTAAACGGCATCCGAATTGCAGGTGTAATTTCTGTCCGCATTCGTGACCGGTAATCATCCCATTTAAGAAATAATGGTCCAGCCAAACTGTCAGATTATAAGCCACGCCCCACTGTTAATAATTGGTAAATTGATATGTTTATCACGTAAACGCGTGGATTATTAAGTGACCAATACCTGTAGTTTTTGTCGATTTACTGTACCATTCAGCTTGAAGGTACAGGGTGTTCGAAAAGTTACTATGCACTAGAAATAAATTGTCTCGCTAGGATAACAGTGAAGATAGTACAACTTTTAGGGGGGTCTACAAGAGATCCAGCTTGGAAACCATTGAAAGATCCGCTCAGATTTTCATATACAGGGTGTCCGAAAAGTTACTAAACTGGATCTCTTGTAGACCCCTCCTAAGAGTTGCACTTTCTTCACTGATTTTGGCGGGACTATTTATTTCCAGCGGATATTCACTTTTCGGACACCTTGTAGCTTCGTCGGGCCACACGATTTGGTTGCCAAACTCATACGTCTTCGGCTTCCATTGACTGAAACCATTCGCAGAATGTGAGTGTGTGATCAGGCTAAATTTCAGTCAAAGCGCGTAACAGCCTTGGTATGTAGCTTTTTAGTTGCGTGTACACGAGTCTATAAGTTACTATGTCGGTCCGTAGGTCTTCGATCGGATGGTAAGCATTTTACTTTCAATGAGCTTTTCGGAAAAACATTATAACTATTCGGACGATTCTAACGAAAGTTGAAACCCTAATGTTTTTTTGCGTTCTCTTTCGAATGATATAATTGCCAAGGTCCTTCCAAGATTAGTCCGGGAATTATTAACAGTTTTAAAGGTCGTAAGGTCATATGATCATAAGGCAACAAGTCAGAATAATTGAGAGCACGCGACTTAGGTTTGGTGACGACTTTAAAATCCGGGGTAACCCTGATTTGCTGATCCTGATTTTTTTGTAAATTTTCCCACCAATGCAATTTCTTACGCTAATTCTAAATATGTATTTCATTTGGGGGGGGGGAGATTATTAGTTTCAAGGTTAGATTAATGCTTAAAATTCGAAATGCAGCGCAAAATCATCTTAAATAGGTGTGTATTTTTCGTATTTTATACGCCATGCGAATTCACACAAAGAAGAAAGAGCTGGCCTAAGCAAATTTAAAGAATACAGTTTTCTTGAACCAAAGTTTGCAATCAACGTGAAACATTATAAAGAAATTTTGATCATTTGGGTTTTTGGTGCACCTTCTCAGCTCTTTTTGTGAACTAATAATTTCTCAAAGAAAAAAAATAGATATTTAGAATCAGCGTAAGAAAATGCACTAGTGGCGAAATTGCCCCCAAATCGGAGAACATGCACCAAACCGCAAAGATCCAGAAATGCGTAAGATGAATTCATTTTTATGCTTACTTGCTTATTCCAGTCCATCGCAAGCCGATGACGACATTCGATGTCCCAAGGTGATGATTGATGGCTGAGTAGGTAAGGTAGTCAACATCAGGGAGTTTGTCCTCTCCTCCTGTGAGCATTTATGTGACTCAAGATCCCTATTCTGGAACTGCAGACTTTGTCACAGGTTGGCCATATCAGCTGAGGAACGGGGTCAGCTAGAGCTTCTCTTCTAGCATGTCGCTGCTGCCGTGTTAGGTCACGTTGGGCTGTGCGTTCTTGCTTTAGGATCTCTACTCCTTTGGTGATTTTAGATCTCCAGGTTACACTGTCAATGACTAGAGTTTCCGGGTTTGCAGGATAGGTATTTCTATATCTCCCGTTAGACAGACACATTCTTTATCTTTGTAAAAATAAATGTATTTTGTCAGGTACTTGAACCTAAAATACTATGAAAGAAGCATTCAATTGTTCTTTTTCGTTTCAGAACACATTTTAGTAACGCATTTTTCTGGAAACTTGATGTTCGACATAGAGAAAATCTAAATGGCTATTGAAATACTTTAGCACATTGCTTACCAAAACAATTGAAAATAGACTTCCCATTTTAGGGGGAAATTTTCACATCTTGCTTCGATTTTACGTCTTTATAACATAACATAACATAACAACATAATTCAACAGATGATAAAAACTAGAGGGGCCTATCAGAGATCATCCAAGTCAACACACACCCGATAAACTGCATCCACAAGATGCAGTTTACAAAAATCATGCAGCTACCTACATTACACATATCAATAATATAATATATACACAAATTTCTATTATATGTAATTTGTCCCAATACAACTTAAAAACCATGATAACCGACCCCCCCCCCATGTACTCCTCTGACCTGCGCTCGAAAACATTTAATTTGGACTGTTTATTATCATTTAACAACTCTACCACTCTATTAGCGGAAAAATATTTTCTTACTTCGAACCGACACCGCAGTTTTCTAATTTTCAAGTCGGGACCCACACAAGGGGCGGTTTTAGGTTGTGCGGGGCCCTAAGCCCAGTTCTCTTGCGGGTCCCCCAATTCAATGGAGCAGCAAATCGTTACAATAAAATTTCTTTTTAAACAATATCCAATTTATTGATAATAAATTAGGCAAGTGACCATTTCCCAATTGAATATTACACACTTTTAAGCTTAACACTACAAAATAACTAAATAATAATAATAAAAAATAAAAATAATGCAATGAGTGCATTTTATCTATTGTAGGAAATTCGTTCGGTTCACTTGATTCTATCTTAGTCAAATTTTTTCTAGCTTTCTTACTTGCAAACTCTTTGATGACATCATTAAACTTAATTGAACTTTCTTAATTTCTCATGCTCAATGTTCATGAGGAAGACAAACGGTCCTGCCTAATGGTGTTTCTTAGATAATTCTTGATTAGCTTCATCTTGGACAATGATCGCTCACCAGTGCAGTTTGTGACAAACATACAGAGATAGATTCGTAATACGATTTCCACATTAGAAAATGTTTCTAGCATGTCATGTGTCGTGGTATGACATTATATTATATCAATACCATATTATATCTATGGGGAGGGACCTACACACCTCCTCAATACTGCTCGCAAGTACTCACATTCATTTTCATATTGCTGTACTAGATTAGAGTCAATACGGGCATTCACAGTCTTTCGATATAACATTTCGACCATACTTTTCCTGTGCTGATCTGACCAACCGTGAGATTCTATGGCATACCTAGCATTCTTCCAGCCAATTATGAGTGAGTTTATCCCCTTTGACATAAGCTTGCAATGAAAAACTGCACTTTACCAGTTGTTTTAGAGCAGGGATTGCCAAACGATGCTCAGCATGGGTTTAGAAGAAGTAGATCGTATTTAACAAATTTACTGGATTTTATGGATTATGTAACTAAACAATTAAATAAAGGAGATAATGTTGATGTAATTTACTTATATTTTAACAAAGCTTTTGGTAAGGTGGTTCCACATAGGAGACTAGTTCACAAATGGAAAATGCATGGGATATGTGGTAAAGTTTTGAATTGGATAACTGAAAGGTGTACTGAATGAGGTGAGGTCACAGTGAAGGGACGTTATCAGTGGTGTACCTCAGGAATCCGTTCTAGGCACTTTATTATTCATAGTTTATATAGTGGGGAAATCAATATCGTAAGGATCAAACAGAAGCTAGTTCGGTTACACAGCGTCAACAGCTACGTGGCATATGGGCCGATACTTTAACCTCCCCCCCCCTCCCTTTTGCCCCGCTGGCACAACAATCCTCGATATCGCTCGCCAGGAAACATTATAATCAACAGATTTCGTAGCCCGTTAGTATAAACAAAGGAGGGTGGTATAGCCTTTCGAATATAAATATATGAACAGGCTCACTGTCCCCTCCTATTGTTTAGGTCTAGTTTCGCCAAATAGACGAAATTTCCCATTTTCCATCAGAAGAGACCAAAAGGGCTAAGGGTCACAACATTTAAAAGTGATGCAATAGGAGAGAGGCTCAAAGGTGGGCACTCATCTCCCCCCCTCTCCCACCAGGGGATAATTGAGGTATATATACTTCGATCTGGAG
Source organism: Ceratothoa steindachneri (assembly GCA_963969495.1). Classification (NCBI taxonomy): domain Eukaryota; kingdom Metazoa; phylum Arthropoda; class Malacostraca; order Isopoda; family Cymothoidae; genus Ceratothoa; species Ceratothoa steindachneri. Next base: position 30,882,183 of record OZ018330.1, on the reverse strand, counting down.
AAAAGAAGAAGAGAATCGAGTTAGCGATCGAGAGAAGACGAGTACCGGAGTCAGTCCGGGCATTAAGAAGTACCGGAGTCAATCCGGGAATTAAGAAGAAGTCGAACCGAGCGGGAGTTTTCTTCCCGAGGCTGTTCCTTTTGGTCCCATCGAAGAGTAGAACATCGGTATAGAGAATCACTCTCATACCCATCTCCCAGAGAAACCCCCTATCTCAGTTTTCGAATAAAACCAGAGATATCTCTCACCATTGAGGAATACCAAAGTGAAGTTCCACTCGAGAAAGGATTCACCTCTTGGTCAAGTCTCATCATCGAGAAGCCCACAAAGGTAACCCAAGGATTGGAATAATCTTCCCTCCACTATCCCCTCGTTTATATCGTCAAGTCAAGAAGCATCGACACGCACCCCTCCTCACTTACCTCGAAGTCAGCTGTTATTATCCTTCGCGCAGCAAGACGAACAGCTGTGCGTCCGATTCAGCTACACGTCCGCGACCAGCCTCGCATCGCCTCGCCGCATCCCCTCAACGAGATTCTCGTTCAAGATCATTCCCACGCCAGCATCGCACATAGTTTAAAGGTAAAAGGATTCCAACTTATTTAATTATTTTTAGTTAACATTTTGTACTAAAGTGAATCTTTACGTCAACTATCGCGTAGTATTCTTTGATAGTAGTAATTTTTATTTAGACCCTCTTATTATAGCCTTAGTATATTTAAAGTTTGATTATTTAATTTATTTATGTAATTAAAAGTATATTTTTGCTGAGTGTTTAATTAAATCCTCGAAACGCTGCATATGGCAATATATATATATATATATATATATATATATATATATATATATATATATATATATATATATATATATATATAATATTACAAATCCCCCCTGGGTAAAGAATCAAAACAAAAGATAAATAAACAATAATAAGAATTTAGCACTCTTAGATAAAAAAAGGAACGGAGTTATTAATGTACGGAACAAACATATATACATACTCGGCCGTAAACCACGACATATATATATATATATATATATATATATATATATATATATATATATATATATATATATATATATATATATATATATATATATATATATATATATATATATATATATATATATGTATATATATATAGATATATGATCTTGGGGAGGCTGTAAATAGCAAGGTGTCAATTTTTGCTGATGACTCTAAATTGCCAGCCGTAGTCAAAGAAGTTGAGGGTAGCTTTAAAGTGCAGAGTGACTTAAATAAGTTATTAGCTTGTGCTCAAAAGTGGCAGATGAGTTTTAACCCTAAAACATGCAAAATTATTAACATGGGAAGGGATAATAGGGAGTTTAGTTATGAAATGGATGGGCATTGGCTGAATTCAGTTGAGGATAAGAAGGACTTAGGGCGTAGTAGGAGATAGGTCATTGAAGTTTTCGAAGCAGTGTATTGAGGTAAAAAAATAGAGCAAATAGGATGCTAGGATACATTAAGAGGAATTTTAGCTACAAGAGCAAAGAGGTTATCCTTAAACTCTGCAACTCGTATGTCAAGCCACATTTAGAGTACTGTATACAAGCATGGTCACCACATTTTAGCCATGATATCAACCTGCTATTGTCAGTACAAGGGCAACAAAAATAATACCTTCCCTGAAGCACCTTGAATATGAAGATAAACTGAGGGTATTAAATATGTTCTCATTTGAAAGAAGATGTGTGAAGGGAGATATGATTGAGCTTTTGAAAATCTGTTCTGGGATGGATAAGTTGGAATTTAGCAAGTTACTTAGGTTAGAAGGTAGTAATAGGACTAGGGGTCACCACTTAAAAGTTAAAAAAACAGAGGTGCAGGTTGGATGTTAATTTTCTTTTTCACGAATACAGTGGTAGATTACTAGAATAGTTTGCTACCTGAGACAGTAGACAGTTGAAACTTGAATATTTTCAAACGTAGATTAGATGATTATATGGGGAGGGAGGGTTAACTTTGGGGTGGGGGTGGGGGGGAGGAATCTGGACTCATTCCTGTGGATGCAGTTTTTTATTATTGTATATTATGGGTGATTTGGATTTTGATGAGTCTTGATGATGATGCTTATTGTTTTTGACACATTCCTGTGTTGGTTCAAATTGTATATTATAGATGTATAATCTGACACAATCCTATGGATTGTTTAAATTGTATATTGTAGATGCACGATCTGACACAATCCTATGGATGCATTTTTCGGGTGGGTTTTGGCAGATGTGGATGACCTTTGATAGGCCCTTGTGGCTTTTTTCATCCGTTTAATTATGTTATGTTATGTTAAACTTTTTTCACAGTGAGCCAGATAACTGAGAGAATAACGAGCGCGGGCCGCAAAACCATTTTGTTCAATACAATATAGTGAATACACAAAAAATAAAGACAATCAATATATTTATTTACCAATATACAAATTACACAAAGAATAAAGACAACAAACATTTCTTTACCAAAAATTTATCAAAGAAGGCGTCGTTGGCAATAAGAGAGTATAATCACACCCGGTGAGCAGATATCCGAGTCTCACAAACTAAGCAGCAAAAAAGGTTAGTGAGATTTGTGAAACTGGCGTTTAGCTTTTTAAGATATCATCAGTATTTGTTTTGTAATTGCTGCATCCAATCAAGAGAATTGCTTTCAAATGTTCATCAGTCAGCCTCGTTCGATGTGCTGACTTCACATACTTCATTTTTGAAAAAGTTTGCTCACAGACATAAGTTGTTCCAAACATTGATGCTATACTAGAAGCAAATTTCTTGAACTTTGAAAACTCATCATCAGGTAAGCAGCGATAAAATTCAACAAGTTTTCTTTCTCTGTGTTTCTCTTTCAACAAGTCATTTGCTTGCAAATCGATGAACTCCAACTATAGTTCGACTGGCAAGTAATTAAGGTTGGAATCAAACGGATTCTGGAAAAGAAGAATGTCACTCTCAATTCTGTCGAGATGTGAAAATCTCTCCAAAAAATGCTTATTTAAATCATGAATAATCTTCTTCAGAAACTCGAGGTTGACATCTTCTGTGATTCTAGCGCGAAACTCTTTGAAACACTGAAAAAGAGAGAAGTTTCCTCCTTTCAGTTGTGCTTCAAAAAATGATAGCTTTCTCCGAAATCCTTTAATGATTCTCTAGTGATCACAGATAAGATTATCCTTTCCCTGAAGTTTCAAGTTCGATTCATTCATGTGGGATGTGATGTCAACCAAAAATGACAGCTTTGATAGCCAGCTAGGATCTGACAGAAGTGGATCAGCTCTATCCTTTTCAGGGAGAAAAGTATCTATTTCCCTTCGTAGCTTATAAAAACGAAGCAGGACTTTACCGCAGCTGAGCCACTTCACTGTTGTGTGATAAGGCAAGTCACAAAATTTAGAATCAATTTCTTGAAGAAAAGCTTGGACTGCCGGTGATGAAGTGCATGGCTCCGAATGAAGTTCACTGCAGAAACTACTGGTTTCAGTACGCAAGAAATATCTAAGTCTTTCCCACATAGTGATTGCTGATGTATATTGCAGTGTATCGACAGAACACCTGGGAGTTGTAAATCTTCCAACTTAGTCGTAATCTGCCCCCATCAGACTCTTCCTCACAACAGCCATGTTTTCTCCTCTATCAACTGTAACACATCGAAGCTGATTCAATTGAAGGTTACAGTCTTGCAAAGTTTTGTCCACTTCCATGAAAATGTCTTCTCCAGTTGTTGTTCCGTGCATGCTGTAAACAAATACCAACTCTTCAGTGGTGTGAAAGTCCAAATTAACACCATGAATGAACAAGAGAAGTTGTGACGTACTAGAGAGATCAGTAGACTCATCCAGCGCCAGAGAATACTACAAGAAGTTCCTAGCTTTCTCGCGTATCTGTCGCACTATGTTCTCTCTAAGTTCTTCTGTTCTTCGCTTACAGAATTTGCCGAAAAACTGATACTTGCAAATATATTGGCTTTCTCAGGACACAAGTCTCTTGCTGATTTCATCATACACTCTTTGATGAAGTTGCCGTCAGTGAAAGGTTTTCCTCGCTCTGCCATTTTATGCACTATTTTGTAACTTGTTTGAGTGACAAATTAATTTTCAGCAAACACTCTTAGGAAGACAGACTTTTGAGATTCCAAACTACGTTTCCTGAACTCAAATTTCTCAGAAGGCACCTTTCCAGCAAACTTGGAATATGTGGACAGATGTTTTGTTTCATAGTGACGCCGAAGATTGTACTCCTTCAAAACGGCAACACATTCGTTGCATATTATGCAACTAGCCTTCTGGTTGTTTGCTTCCATAAAGAAGTACTTTTCTCCCCATTCTTCATCGAAAAGGCGACACTCAGCATCCACTTTTCTTTTTCTAGTAGCCATAACGATGGTCAAGAAAACAGGATCTGAAATTAATAAACGTTGTTTGTAATTTTAATATAAACTCTTTTTATTTACAGTGTAAATATAAAAACAACCTAGAAGGATTGAAGCGGCAATCAAATTTTCGACCCATGTTTTTTAACCATCACTTGTAGCCGAAATATTTGGTAAAGATTAATGAAATTTTGTGAACTTATTGAGAATTAATGATAATGCGAACCAAATATAAAGTTATTATCATTCAAATTAACTGAGTTATTAAAGTTCAAATTTTGAAGCTTTTTTTATGCTACCCGATAAATTTGACAAGTCAAAATTAAGTTTTATATTGATCAAAATATTTTAAATGTGTTTTTTTAAAACCGTCAGTATGAGTATTAAATTCTACTGGGTATAAAAAAGTTTGAGAATTACTGCCTTTTAAAAGAAATTTGTAACGTCAAGTAAGCATGTGTAAAGAAGTTTATATTTGAAAATTAAATCTCCCATACAACCCAAGATTAGTTGCCCTTTTAAGAAAATAAACATCTAATATAAAAACAACCCTTTAAAATAAAATAAAAATTAAATCATAATTAATAATAGAGGAAAAAAAAAACCCGAAAAGAATGCATGTAAAAGGACCTACACTACTTAAGAGAAAAAGAATCGGAGTCCAATAAGTATACCATATGAAAAATCAAACTCACCTCGAGGGACTTAAAGTTACTTAAATTTCAACACTGAATTGATCATTTTTTTCATAAAAATGAATCACAACCTCACTTTAATAGCACTGTAGAAACGACCAAAAGGGTAAATAAATATGTTAATTATTGATCCTGACCAATAGTAAGAATAACTCTCGTAATGAAAGCAGTATTCTCAATTTTTCTACCAACCAGAGGGATGGAGGTGGGAGGTGTGGGAATAGGCGGAGTGATAAATTTGGGGAGGAAAGCAATAATACCTATAAGTGTTTAGAATTTTACACATTGAATATTCTACCCAAAAGGTTTTAGAAAAATAATAATTTTATGCAAAGTTGCAAGTTGCGATGCACAAGTAATATGCACATAATTATATTTTAGCTCATTTGTGGCACAGTGCAGCGGCGGGCCGGATGAACTGACCTCGCGGGCCGTAGTTTGGAGACTCTTGTTTTAGAGTAACAGAGCCATTTAAGATTAGTTTCTTGGTTAGATAATGAATGAGTTCGAGTGAATAATGTCTTTGTAGAGTGACGGGTTCTGTTTAACTCTTTCACAGCTGACTCTTTGACTAAATGTCTACATTCTGCACTTCCCCCGTTTCAACCAATAGTCACACACATTTCCAGGAATGATTTTGGCCATAATTCAAGATCAATTTCAAATCATTGTTCAGTAACTATTCATAACTTTCATTTCTTCTCGTGTCTCCTCATTGCCAATGTGTTCGGGTTCAATTGTGCTAGCTACACTAGGTTCAGTACTAGGTGTGGCTTAACTGGCTTCTCCAGGTGTTCCAGGCGTAATTGGTGTCTCATCTGATTCAGATTCAGTTTGAATTTGTGATTTTGCAAAATCACATAATGTAGGGTATATCAACCATTGAGTTATTTTTGGTATTTTTTAATTTTTTCGATGGTTTCTTCCTTTTCTTGTCGTTTAACAGGCTCGGAGAAAGAGGGAAGAAAGGAAAGATATCTGTTCTTTCTTTCCTCTTTCTCCGACCCTATAGAACGTGCCACCCAATCTTCCTTCAGGATGAAATTAACCACCTTATCTGCAATTTCATTGAACTAAAATACCCAATTCACCTCATAAATAGATGCCATTCGAAAGCACGAAAAAACTTCTATGACATCTCCACACCGCGAAGGGACGATTTTTAAAAATGTATTAGTTTACCATATGCTCCAGCCCTGGCCTCCCTAAAATCATATGCAAACGGAAGTAACATAAATATTACATTTAAATATTCTAATACCATACGAAAATCATTGACTAGACCGCGTCTAATCAATCCCGAAGCTGGAGTATACAGCATGCCATGCCATAATTGCAATTTGGCATACATCGGAGAGTCGGGCCACTTTAATAAGAGGATGAAAGAACATCAAGCTGATATCAGAAGGTGTACGAATTCTTCATTTCTCTTTACGCATATGCAAAAGCACGATCATAGAATTGATTTCAACCAAGCAAAAATCATTTATAAATCAAACAATTATATTGATAGGAGAATTGCGGAATCCATCATCATTAACCAAGTTGATAATTTCAATTTACCTGAAGGGCAATACAAATTTAATAAATATAAATCGAATAAAGTCACCAATCGTATTTATAAACCCTCGGAAGCAATGTTTCTCGGAGATTATCAACTTTCCAGATTGTTTCCTGTTTCATTTCATTTTGTTTAGATTGTCTTTGGCCCCAGATACACTTGAGTTTTTTCCAGATTGTTTCCTGCAGTTTCATTTTGTTTAGCATGTGGCTTACCTTATATATATGTACTGTGTTCCTTGCCTAGTTTCTTCATTATTAGTTGAAAATGGTATTTTGTAACCTGCCGAAACTAGTCCGATAGTTATAAATAAAATCTTGATTCAAATATTGTGGTTTAAAGTTATCTTTCACTGATATATATCACATTAATGTGATATTATCCATATTATATATATATATATATATATATATATATATATATATATATATATATATATATATATATATATATATATCAAAATACATTTTATAATAAAATATATTTAGAAATTGACAAATATAAATAAATGATATTTTTTTTTAAGCTAAGATTAAAACTGTTTCCATTTTTTTACACAATATAAACAATTCAGGCAATTTCTCTTTCTTCTTTAGCAAATCAACAACAATGGGTGAATTCCACAACATTAAAAATAATTAAACACCGAAATATACCACAAAATATGTGATCTACGAAAACGATGTCTAGCAATGTTGTTGTTTAACCCATAACATAATATGGTAAATCTGTAGACGAGCGGCCCGGCCGATAATATGTACTATTTCGTCCGTGTTCCAAAATGTTTCACGTTTTTGGAGTACATTTATAGGGGACAGCTCGTGGGGGGAGAAACACGATGCGTGGACCGCACTACGATGATCCTGAGTTTCATTAAATTGGGGGGGGGGGTCTGGGGGGCACAGCCTCCCAGTGTATAATCCTAATTTTTATAATGTTTTGACGTTTAGAGGTGAATGCTTTAACTACATCATGTCAGCGCCTTTAATCGTTTTGCGAATTATAATAGGGGTTGGCGGTGGGGTATGACGTCAGAAATGATTGATTTGAATTTGTTTTTTGCCCACTTAATAGCTTTTTATTATCCTCCTTTGGAGTCATTTTTATTTTGAATATATTTTTTCCCATTTTACTATTTTTATTACCTTCTTTTATACATTTAAATGTAATTAGCTAGATCATTTAAAGGAACTACAACGCGCATGAATATTCAGACACGGGTGAACGATAATATTTACACAAAATATTTTTTTCCCGCCGGGCCGCTCGTCTACATATTTACCCATAAGATTTACATTTATTGAATTGTGAAGCTGTTACACACACGAATTGTGTTTAGTGTGTTACACACTCACAGTACACTCCACTCCAACTAATTGAATCAATCATATTATTTATAGTGAATTCAACGTTATATGTGAGGGCGCGGGCCCCTTTCAAATGAGAGCCTATTAAGTACTTTCAACCTATCTACATATTCAAGGTGCTTCAAGGAAGGCATCATCTTTGTTGCCCTCCTTTACACTTACTCTAGTAGGTTGATATCATGTCTAAAAGGTGGGGACTATGCCTGTATACAATATTGAAGCCTGTATACATGGGGCCTAACATACGAGTTATATAGTTTAAGGATAACCTTACTTTAATGAAGCCTAACACTCTGCTCTATTTTTTGCCCCAATACACTACTTAGAAAATCTCCGTAACCTATTAATTCTCTACTGCATAGGGCCAATGTCCATCCATTTCCTAGCTAAATTTTCTATTATTTATCCCTTCCCCTTTTAACATATAACCTGCAGCATTTAACTTAACCTAACCTCGGTTAGACTATTTTAACGCTTCCAATAATATCTTATACGAACTATTTAACATAATAGTTAGTTATAATGCTATTTCATTCGTGGTATTACTGCATTTTAGGATCTTAAATCACAAAACAAAGGCGGTTGTAAAATTTTAAAAAGCCGACATTCGCCGCCTTATTTTTCGTTTATTTTCTTTTTATTGCGTCTCACTTTGCCACCCGAGTTCGTTCATGTTTATTACGTTCGATTTAGTTTTAGGAATATTGGTGTGTCGTGTAGGGTATGTAGGCCAGATTCTTTTATATCACCTTAAAATAAATAAGGAAAAGATGTTTCCCCTGTGAAATTGATTATGGCCCTAATCTCCACTCTTACCCACGTTTTTGTCGAAAATAATAGAGGGGGCAAAATCTTGCAGATGTCAGCTGCAGTGACGATGAAAAAAAAGGAGGTAAACGGGGAATAAAAAGAAACGAATGAATACATATTGGGTTGCTGTCGAAGATTAAATCATAAAAATAAATATTCACTTTTTTCTGTAAAATATCCCATTTATAATTAGTCTCATTATTTTGACTGTGTGCCCTTTGGTGAAACAATCTTGGAGGACGGAGGGGGGGGGGGGCTGACATTTTAATGGAAGCATTAAAGGTATGTAATTGCAGGGCGTTGTGAGGGCGGAATTAAATTTCAAATTAACGCTGAGCTGATTTTGGTAATTTTCAAGGAGAGCGGGCCACGATATTTTAGCCGTTTGTTTCTTTGGCTAGATTTTAGCTTTTTTATGTTTTTTTTTCAACTTAAGTATTTATATTAAACTTATATAAACTAAACCTAGAAATTAACTCAATATAACTAAAAAGAGGCTAAAATCTAGCCCCTAAAACCCTGCTAAAATATTGTGTGCCATTCTCCTTGAAAATTACCATCATGTTCATTTTCTTTTTTCCCATCTCTTCAATTTATCGTTTTCTTATTTTGTCTAAAGAAACTTAATATAAAAAAAAATCACCTCAAATTACGCACAAATTTTAAGAAGTTGAAATATAATATTTAATTTGAGAAACTTAAACAGTTGTTTTCGTAGTGTAGTGGTTATCACGTGCGCCTCACACGCGCAAGGTCCCCGGTTCGATCCCGGGCGAAAACATTATTTTCTTTTTCTTTTATTTTGTAGTTTTATAATTTTAGAAATTAGATTTAATCAATTTTAATTACTTTCGGAATTTCTTTATTTCCACGCCTGTATATTGGGTTCAAATCAGAACATTAGTTGAAACAAAAATTTCGCCTTTCGTCGTGAGCTAGCCGCTAATTGACGGCGCGTCGAGTCTGACGCATTCGTGCAGGCAACTACATCGATATATTGCATTGCACACAACCGCTCACAACACCGCTGTCTCTTCCACCTCCCTTCCTTCATACACACAACACATCACTCTTCCTTCTAATATCCCCGTGGAAGAGTTTCACACGCTACACTCCCTTGGCGAGGAACAGGTGGCTCTCCCTTGGTCCATGAAATTTTCCCCACGTTCGTGCGCTTGACACATCGTCACACTTATCTTTATGTGAATTTCAGTAAACAGTTAGGTGACGACGATGCCCTTGGTTGTGCTGGCGAGGCACAATGTAACTATGATTCAGCAGAGTGAGAAAAACAATCACATTGAGCAAAGTTAAGCTACAACCGGTGTGATTAATAACCGAATGGGATCAAATAATACGGGATAATAGAGCTTAGGAATGAGATTCCTAAGCTCTAAATTTGTTTAATGATAGAAAAAACACCGAGGATATTTGGAAATAAAAGTTTGTAAAGAAAGTGATGAAGTTGGGGTAAGTGAAATTTGGAGGAGTTAGGGATCGGGGGACGCCCGCAATACTCTTCTGCCAAGGAAATAGACGTAGCAAAAAAAGCCCCATACATTATGTTTTCCCTCGCAGAGCGCTTGTCAGGAGGTGAGAAAAGTTTTTTAAGGAGGAGGAGGAGGCTCTTCGAGACACTTTTGCAGGTATCGGGAGCGGGGAGGAGGGTCGCTTATTCTCGTTTTATGGGCGCTGATTGAGAAGGATCGACCACGTATCGACCCTATATGACGACTCCTTTATAATTCCTTCACTTCTACTTTCTCCCCTAATCATATATTTTTTAGGCACATTATCTAAAACACTAACCAAACTTTCCCTGTAATTCTTAAATTCACCTCTTTATCCTTTCGTTTTGTACATCTTACTATTACATCATTCTTCTTCTATATCTTCGACTCCAGCTACTCTCCAATTTTTCAGAACCTTCACAACACCAGTAATCTTTTGTATTCTTATTAGTTACATACCTTTACAGCATCACCCAGAAAAGTTGGACCAATCAAAATTTCTATACCGCTCTGATTGACACTAATCAGAAGACAAGTTACCTAATCCAGCTTAATTCCCTTGTCCTCTTTACCTGTCTATTTGAAAGCTTACCCCGTTGTACTTGAACATGAAATTAATGAAACAGTAAAGAATGATTAAGGGAGTTGATAGAGATGAAAAGTTATTGCTTAGTTTTGCCTTGGTGCAAAGGGCATCACTTGATTTCTTCTTTTAGTTATTTTTTTTATTTTCTTTTTGCCTTCAGCACCACCAGTGATGTTTACTGGTTGTTGAGTTGATCGTCAGTTGCATTTAAGGCTTTCAATTTTGATTTTGTTAACTTGTTAGCTGGTAATTTGTTTGCTTCTGTTTGGGCACTTCGCATTTATTGTATTTCTTAAATTTTAAGTTTTCTTTCATCCAAAGATTTTCTGGTAGGCTTTTGCCTCTTTTTATTTTATTTTTGTATCTATTTTGGTTATTTCATGTTGAGGTTCATTGGTTATTTTTGTTCTTGTAATTCTAGATGCATAATTTTTTTAGTAATCTGTTGTCTAAGTTCGGTGGTCTTATTTATGTGAAAATCGGTTTCGTGGATTCCACGGACCAATTTCTTCCACTTGGGAATAGAGCCGCCCTCCTGGTAACCATTTGCAGTTTAGGTTGTTGTATTCCGATATCATTTTCTAGTGTCGGGAGCAGTGCCGGTTTAACCTAGTAGCACGTGCTACGGGCCCCGCGGGGATGTAAAAAAAATAGTAATAATTAAGTTTTTGCTCTTAGGCACAGAAAATCGAGACAAAATAATTAGTCATTTTCCTGATTTTTTATATTATTATATATGATATTAAAAAGAATAAAATAGAATCAAGAAGGAGGTAAGAGTCACTATGAGTAAATAAGATTGAACCATCTCTCTCTAATGAGTATTGAGCACGAATTACTGAGGGAAATTAACACGGCAAGCATAATTGAGGAGTTTTCTGTTGCCAAGTCTCGTAAGTGCTTCTTCCTGTGAGCTACGTAACTATTTGGTGTGCACTCAGTTCAGCAAATAGTTCCAAGATTCTCTAAGGCAACACAAATAGTCTACTGGCGAAGCTACTGGTATGCCTGGTGTTGTTCTTTAAAAAGGAATAAAAAGTGTACAAAATAAAACCCTCTTTTTTTTCAGTTGAGTCATCACAGCCATACAAGCAGTTCTTTTAAATTCCTGAGATAAGTTTTGCCTCTCTGTAAAGGAAAAGGAGTGGGTGGGGTGAGATACAATATATATATATATATATACGGGTGGGGCCCCCACTTTTCCTTGAGCTACGGGCCCCGCAGCTCCTTAAGCCGGCTCTGGTCGGGATTAGTGTTTTTTTTAAGTTTTCTCCCTGTCCTCTGGATTTCCATCTTCAATGGCTTCAACCCTGCTCTTTCATGCAGTTTTGCTTGCCTAATATGGTCCATCCTAAGCACGCCAGCTATTAGCAGGGTGGCCTTGTTCTGCACTCTGAGCATTAACTTGAGAGAGCTACAGCTTTCTGACTGCCTTACCACGGCCGGGTACACCAATGTTAAGCGTATCAGTGCAGTGTATAGGTCCTTGATGTAATTGGCGCTGAGGCTTTTAAATCTGTAAAGCTTCCCAAGCTTTCTTTTGGCTAGGGAGATTATATTGCTTACGTGCGACCTTTATGCTGTTGCGGTGATGCGCAGTTCCGGGACTTTGCCCTAGTTGGTGTATGGATATATTTCGTCATTGACGCTCTCGCTAATTGTCTTCCTTGCCTGTACTCCCGCGTTCCGATAGGAACGGGATGATTTGTGTGATGTCATCGGCGAATTGCAGGTACATCGCATCATCTTGTATTGGTATGAGTAAGTTCATTGTGTACACGAGGTACTACCTTTTTGGCTGCTGCCTCTCGTTCCTTTTTTTTGCCTCTATCCTAGAGTCTGGTTTTTGCTTTCTTCTTTTTGTTTTTGCTTTTCCTTTCTGGGTTTTCCTTTGCTCCATGTACAATTGTTTGTTGGTTAGGAACCATCTGCGGTTGTAGGACATCTCCTGATGGGAAGTTGCCCAGGAACCACATTTCGCTCATACCATTATTTGATAACATCTGGTTGAGCCCAGTGGTGAATGTCCACGGCAGGTTAGGTTCTTAACATGTGGGTATAAAATGCACGTAAGGATTTTTGTTGAATTCTTGTTTTGGATATCTGCAAATAGGTTTTCTTTGTTTCCCTTTCAGAGTAGGCCGCATTTACTACTTGGGCGTAGGTGGTGTTATTCTTTCTCGTCTCGTCCTGTTTACTTTGTTTATTATTTTTTCATATAAGGTCTTTATCATTGGGCAGGCCATGACCATCGTTCGGTTACCCTGCTCGCAATGTGAACACTTCTCATAAGTGTTCTTGCATTCTCTCCAGCAGTGCCCGGATTCACTACATTTAGAACACGTCTCCTTTGGTTCTTTGGAATCATTTGTGTCGTGCTGTTTCATTTTATAACAAGGAGATAAAACTGGATGGGAGTAAACTCTTCCATCTCAATTTGCTCCCCGCCGATTTTTGCATTGAACAGCAGCAGCCGACATTCCTTTGCCTTCTGGGCCAGTGAGGTATCTGTGAAGACTACCTTAAAGACGTGGAAATAGTCGTATTATTTCTAAACTGGATGACTTCTGCTACTTTTGCCCACTTCCGCTTCTTTGCGATATCTCTTCGAATCTCCTCCTTGTTGTGTTGGCCTATCCATGTGGCCTGTCTCCTGCAGATCACCTTCCTGTTAGCCAGGATCTGCGGGGGAATAGCGGGTTGTAGGGCGATCCCACGAAGTGTCTCCACAGCTTCCTCCTTTGTAATCGCATCCATGTCATTCCTTCTCGCATATCGCGACGTATCCTGTGGCTACATCCAGTAGCCTTAGTATTGCAATGTTTAGCTGTCCGATGACGACCTCGAACACTTTGTCCCTACTTGGCCCTCTGGGCCCGCTGATGGCGCGCAGCGGGATCCGGGTCGTGCCGTTTTGTGCCATCTCCACCCACAAGTGCCCCCTTGGGGTTGATTTTCTCTTCCTAGTTCCTTATCCTTGGCTTTTATTTGACAAACTACTGCTGGCTTTTGTTGTCAACACGTTTTCTGTGGGTATTGTAGACTTCGTTATTACTTGTAATTTAACTTTTAGGTACCCCCCTCTAGGTTGCGATTAAAATTCGTGAACGTGGACTGCCAAATGGGATGGGTGAATGATGATGAGGAGAGAGCCCAGTGGTGACACTCTCGAGGTGTGAATAGCGACGGACATTTTTGTTGGTTAGTGCGGAATTAACCATCGCTAACCGGAAGTGCCGTCCCTCGAGAGTTTGGGTATTAGAACTGCTTCCGGCATCCGGAGAGACGGGTGTTACTTCCCCCTATAGTCCGGATGGGACCCCATGGTAGGCCGGGGGCAATGACCCCCCCTCCTCCGATAGCGCCAACCCACTTATGGGGAAAAAGGATAACATGAATCGTCAGTCCGTGCCCTTGCAGTCCTTCAAGCATGCTTGAACACATTGCAGAGAGCGATATGCCTACCCCTCTCTCTTTCCCGAGGGAGGGCGGTTCACCGGCCAGAGACAACACGACAAAAGATAAATCGAATGGAATCCGTAATGCCTGGGGGGGGGGGAGCATGGACCCCCCTCTCCCTGAGCTAGACATGATCCCTGAGGTGACCTTGCATTATGCAACTGTACGCGCGAGTCTAGCGCCTCCCGCAGTCACCAACGGCTCTCATTGCATCCGCAGCCGATCCTAACGGTGCCTATGCCACCGAGAGACGCCAGGTTTAGGGCTAGCAAATTCCTTCGAGAGCTCGGTGTAGCTCTCGTGCCGTTGAGGCCTCTGGTTCTTCCCAGAACGTCACCTTGGAGACTACCACCTTTGACTATTTCTCACCACACATCTACTCCTCTAACTTCCACAGCGCCAGGAGTATTGCGCTCGGCGTTTTCGGACCACACTTCGTGTCATGCTAGTTCCGTGCCTCACAAAGCGCCTTTATTGCTCTAGGAGCATTGTAATTGCGACCCCTCTTGGTTACCGGCATCCGTGGCGCCACGTTTCCCACGAGCCGGGTGGATATCGAGATTATTTTCTGATGGGTTCCTGGACATGTGTGAATTGGGTGAAATGAGCGCGCCCATTAGGGTGCCATTGAGTCCGCGATGACTAGGGGACCAGACCAGCGTTTGGCTCTTCCTCACACCAACTACATGACAGGAATCAGTACAGCCCTCCGGGCTGATTGAACTTAAGGTTGCGTGCAATTGCGCTGTGACTTCCAACGGACCTACCCCTATTATATTTGACTCTCTTTGCTGTATGTCGCATGTCCCTGCACCGTAAGGAGGCGGGTCTCTCCCGGACGCCAGAGTGTGCTCCCTACTTGTTTTTGCTTTGTCTGTTGTCTGGGATTTTGTTTATATGTGTGGTGTTTGACTTAATTTATATTTTAATCTGTGACACTCAACTTGAAAAAAAGTAGGCCTGTTACACCCAAATTGCAGGATAGGTATGCCCAGCGAGGAAAACCCACAAATGGGTGCTCGGTGGATCTATGAAATCCTGAAATGGGGTGCACACATTAATTAATTAGATAATATGCCATGTAATAAGTAGTGAGCCAATGCAAAATAGAGAGAAATATTTATATTACAACTGTACATTTATTAGGAGAAGCATAAGAGAGGTAAGCGAATAACTGGTTCCCACGCGGCCACACATATATACACACCCAAAGAAGCAGTTGCAAGAGGAAAAGATACCAATGCTAGATAACGAGTGGAGCCGAACCAATACAGGGTGATGTATGCTTTGACCGGTTGAGTTGCCCGGTCTGAAAATGTGTACAGCTACTTTAGGAACGTACACACCTCTCGTAAATTTGCCTAACGGAAACGAAGAGACTAACAGATATATTTCCGATCATTAGCTCCGCCCTGCGCCTAGGGAAGGAGAAAAAGAAGTCACATCCCCTTAAGCAAGGGAACTATAAATAAAGGAACGCAAACATTATGAAGAATCAGTTAAGTCATTTGGTCGGTTAGACTCAATTAGAGGCATTCAACTAAGTCCTTCTATTATTATTAGCGTCAGGAGTCCGTTCCTCGTCCTTAAGTCCTGTCGTTTTAACTTCAGCTAGTTAACATTAGTAAAAACTTAGATACAGACGCGTAGGACTCGATCTATTTCGCTTACTCCGAATAAGGTAGACCCTAACCAAGAATAAAAGCCTACTTATCGTCGCATTCCTTTCGAGTCCTTTATTTTAACCCCGAGGTAACCAAGGCACCTTCTGGAGCCCAGCCTAGAAGCGGCGGAATCTCCGTGGAAACCTTTACATTCAAAGCAAACTCGACGGGTAGACCTGAAACAGTTCACCCATCCTCCCCCTCCACCCCCCACACGCACACGAATGTAGCTTAGTATTAGGCTTTTAATTAATTACGGCGACTTATACCATTGTATTCAGTCGACAGATGGGTGTTAAACAAATCTTTGATGTTAGCTACATGCTCCCCCCCCCACCGACGCCCGAGTGCGTTTCCTTGGTCTTCTTGCCTTTGTTCTCTTTTTTTTTGTATGTTTGTTTTGACTTTCTTTGTTTAGTTTAGTTTTGGGAATTTTAAGCTAGCTTAGTACTAGGCATAAATTTAATTACGGTGACTTATGCCCTTAAAGGTAGTCACCAGATGGACGTTGTTAAAAAAAAACTCTCCTCTTCCGCGGTATTTCTTGGGCCTGCTGCGGACGGGCCTATACCTTATCGAGGTGATAGGGATTAGGAGGCTTTCTTACATAGAGATAAAGCCCCAACAACAACTGAAACTTAATATTTCCTCCCGGTCTGAAAAATAATTGGCCCTTATTTCTTCCACGCATTTCCATTTAACTCTTTTTCGCTACTTTACGAACCTGTTGTCACCTATTTTGGTGCTGGCGGTTAATTTTTAAGGCTCTTCGACGACCAACTTCCATCCATTCAGCCATGTTCGGGACTGGGGTTGGGGTACAGCAATTGAGATGATTGATTTAATGACAAACTTGCCTAGATAGCAGCCATTAAACCTTGCTATATGAATTTAAAGATAAAAATGACTTGAAAGAGAAAACGTGATGAAGGATAACTATTTCAACCGGAAAGGTTTCAAAATCATTGACTCATAAATTTAACAAGATTTATTGAACAACAAATAATGGAATATGACTAATTTGAATTTGGTAATACAGTTAATGAATATAATGTGTGTATATATATATATATATATATATATATATATATATATATATATATATATATATATATATATATATATATATATATATATATGCAAATTTTGTTGAAGACCATTGTGTAGTTTGCCTTAATTAATTTCATTTGGCAACTTTCTCTTCTAGAAAAAAAAATAAAAAGAGATGAATACTGGACAAGTGATCCACCATCTACAAGATGGAATAAAAAAGATAGTTAGAAGAAGAGAAAGTTGCCAAAGAAAATTAATTAAGGCAAAATACACAATGGTCTTCAACAAAATTTGCATTCAAGAATGACTGCTACCCAACTACACTAATTATAATGTTAAAAGGAATAAGCTATATAAGGTGGATATATAGTGAATAATATATAAAATATGGGGGAATTACATAAAATATAGTATAGTACTGCCACGACGTTTTTGAAGTTATAATTCAGGAGAACTTGATGGAGTGCTGCTGAGATAAAAGTGATCGTTAAAATATTCCCCGAACTCGGGGAAACGGGAAAGTCTATTCTGATTGGTTAATTTCGAATTGGGTTGTATAAAGGTTTTGATTGGTTGGTGGTTGGGAGGAGTCGTACTTTGATTTTTAGGTAACCGTATTGGTATCAAAGATCGTACAAAAATTGATTCGGGTCGAGATGCATAATTTTCTCAGACGGGAAATTGCCAACTGCCTCTTTACCAACTTTGTAAGAGCTTTCAAAGATGTCAGCTGCTACAATACTCCCCCCTCCAAGAGAGTTACCCAACCCGTTACAAAAAAATATTACGCTAATCCAGATATCTCCAAGGCCTCCTGACAATGCGACCAGACCTTGTGATGACGCCAGTGGGCTGGCTACGATTGCTGGGAATGGCACAAAATGTGGGCGAAGCACTGTGACTAGCAAGCGTGGACGGATTGATCGTGATCCGTTTCGGTGACCTCTCCGAGCTGGCGTCTGTCGATAGCATGACGCTATGTACCTGGCTTGCTGGTTGCGGGATGACCAGAGGTGGATGGATGGTCTCCTGACTGGATAGCTCTGACGACGAGGTTTCCTGCAACAAAAGAGGAGGCGGCAGCAATCAGGAAAGAGATGGAGATATGGGCGAGGTAGAGGAGATTAGTTTGAGGTTAGATGATGATGAGGTAGGGAAATCACTGGATCATAGAGAGGTATAGTGGAAGAATAAGTAGAAGGTAAAGGTGAACATTTTCTATATAGGCGGTTTGATGGCGTGTTGCCATAGCACTATGCGAGTGATGAATGGATTGATGGTGCGTTGCCATAGCACTGTGTGAGTGCCGAATGAACTGATGGCGTGTTGTCATAGCACTGTATGAATGCTGAATGAAATGATGGCGTGTTGTCATAGCACTGTATGAAGGCTGAATGAAATGATGGCGTGTTGCCATAACACTGTATGAATGCTGAATGAAATGATGGCGTGTTGCTATAGCACTGTATGAGTGCCGAATGAATTGATGGCGTGTTGTCATAGCACTGTATGAGTGCTGAATGAATTGGTACCATATGAAGCGAGGTTGAGTATGGGTCAAAATGCAAAAGTGAGAACCTACCTGAATAAGTGAAGTGAGGTGTAGGTGGTAGATGTTGACTAGTTTATCGTGTATCCCTTGAGTTGTTAGGTGAAAGGATGCGAAAATTTGAAGGTTGGGAAATTGAAATTTGAGGATTTGAAGAAAGTGGCTGAGTTGGGTGAAATGAGAAAACTGGAATTTGAGGAATGAAGATTTGATTGAGGCTTTGGAGAGTTTGGCAATGAAAAGTGAAGATTATAAGAGTTTTGAGATGAAGATTGATGTGCGAGGAGTGGAGAGTTGAGATTAGGTGGAGTTACTGGTTGTAAATATCTGCAGGGCTGTATACATTTTACGGCATGTGCAACATATTTGTTGTTGTACCAGCACCAATTAGTTGGTTGGATGAAAGTAACATTATGATTAGAAGGACGAATTTGTGAAGAGCGAGCATTATTTGATTAAGAGTGAGAATATGATAAGTAGTATTGGCAAGGCCATGTACAGTGTACAGTGAGAAAATTTAGGAGTAGTGGAACAGGCGAAAGAATGAGCAGGAGAATGCTGCGCCTCACCTCTTTTGCTGGAATGTCCTCATTGGTTTCGTCTTCGAGAGGACGAACGGTGCCTGTCGCTCCGTCCGCCCTTGTGACCGTTCAGTCGCTTGGTCCCACATTGGAGTTTTAGTTTTGGCAGCTCTCCCTCTATCCTCTCCAAAGCGGCAGCCAAGTCCGGTGATGAATGTGAAAATGAGGCGTTACATGAGTCCGGCCTATTGCCAGAAGGCGTCGTTGGTAACCGAACCTGCGAAATAGATGGATTAGAGGGAGGGATGGGCTATTGTGGGACAGTCCCCCAGTTTACGTAAGGATTGAGATATATTATCTCTGCTACTTTGACGAGTTCAACTACGCTTTCCTGCTCACCAATCATGATGAGGGGCCTAATGTGGTCAGGGATCCCACGCATGAAAATCTCCGTTAGGAGCGAGTCAAAAAGCTCTGACGAAGCGCTCTTCGCCTTGATGAATTCCTTGAGGTGCTCTAGGAAACGCGTGGGATGCCTATTACCCATTTGTTGAGTATTTAGCAGTTCACTTAAGTCTTCAACCTGGGATCTCCCAAATTCAAGCTTGAAAGCTTGCCTCAAATCCTCCCCTCCCCCTGCACCATTTCTCCCACTTTGTAACAAAATTCCCCAAAACAAAGCAAAGATACTTATTGGGACTTTTTGCGTGATGCTTATTATGCGCTCTTGATCGGTTATGGCTTGATGTGCCACCAGAACCTCGTATATTTCGAACCACATGTTCGGATCCGTCGCATTGAAAGCAGGAAGATTGATTGATGTGTGGTTGGTGCCTCGGGCGCTGACATCCTGGTTTATAGCTGCAGGATGACTAACTGCTACAGGTGACGCACATATGGTCGTGAAAGTTGAGGAGGCCTGGCTGGCTAGCGTGGTCGATGCAGCCGAGGTAAACGTCGTGGCTTGACTATTCATGGCTAAGTGATGTGCGTCTTTGAAACTTCCGGTTAAGAAAAAAAAATGAGGAGGTTGAAGTAAGATGAAAACAAACCCACAGCGAAAACGAAAGAAGAGAGGTAGGCTTAAGCCGAGCCGGAATATGGGTGTGTGTGTGAGAGAGAGAGAGAGAGAAGCGATTGAGTCTGTAGTTGCCAAGGGTAATCTCACGTGGAAAGAATAATATATTTTTTACGTAACTAGACGTTAAACTATATTATACTCAATTGATAACAAGAAAGGGTCTAGGGCACCAATTATAACTATTGAGATGATTCGTTAAATGACAAACTTACCTAGATAGCAGCCATTAAACCTTGCTATATGAATTTAAAGATAAAAAATGACTTGAAAGAGAGAACGTGATGAAGGATAACTATTTCAACCGGGAAGGTTTCAAAATCACTGACGCATAAACTTAACAAGATTAATTGAACAACAAATAATGGAATATGACTAATTTGAATTTGATAATACAGTTAATGAATATAATGTGTATTTATATA
Organism: Ceratothoa steindachneri; assembly: GCA_963969495.1. NCBI lineage: Eukaryota > Metazoa > Arthropoda > Malacostraca > Isopoda > Cymothoidae > Ceratothoa > Ceratothoa steindachneri. The sequence continues at coordinate 30,861,520 of OZ018330.1, read as the reverse complement.
TATTGAATATAATGAATATAATTATACAATTTTATATATATATATATATATATTGAATATAGGAAAAAGGCCGATGATTATAATGTTAAGAGGAATAAGCTATACAAGGTGGATATATAATGAGTAAGATATAAATTATGGGGGAATTATATAAAATATAGTATAGTACTGCCACGACATTTTTTTAAAGTTATAAATCAGGGGAACTTGATGGAGCACTCCTGAAATAAAAGTGATCGTTAAAATATTCCCCGAACTCGGGGAAACGGGAAAGTCTATTCTGATTGGTTAATTTCGAATTGGGTTGTATAAAGGTTTTGATTGGTTGGAGGTTGGGAGGAGTCGTACTTTGATTTTTAGGTAACCGTATTGGTATCAAAGGTCGTACAAAAATTAATTCTGGCCGAGATGAATAATTTTCTCAGACGGGAAATTGCCAACTGCCTCTTTACGAACTTTGTAGGAGCTGGCAAAGATGTCAGCTGCTACAGGGGAGTGGAGTGGATATGGGCATCACCCCCACCCCTCTCGGCACAGGTTGGGGTGAGAGAGAGGTTAGCATACCTGCATTCTTCGCACCCTTCCCTTTTCTACTATCCCCATTGTTCATTTCAGGTCTATCCCTTTATGCTTAAGTTCCGGTGGCGTACCACGACGCGAACGTTTGGTCACGGTGTATATAAGGTGACCTGACATATTGCCAACCAGTCCGACATAGTTCCTCAGGCACCCACCGTAGATAGAGGAAAGTAGGAAAAGGTGCAAAGAAAAAATAATAGCGTAGGCGAGTTGCCACCAGCTTCCCGCGTCGCTGGACCACTGTTAGCCATGGCGCATCAACTCGGCCAATCTGAGTCTAGAATGACTCATTCAAACGAAGCTTTTAAACCGCTCGCCTGCACTTCTCATACGCTATACAACCCCCCTACTAGAAGCGGAGCGTATTTTTAAAAATGAAGAGAGCCCGTTTGGAAATGTTACCCAAGGGCTGACGCTCCCCCTCTAGGGTATGGGCATTATTGTGGATAGAGAAGAGTAAGAAAAGGGGCAAAGAAAAAATAATAGCGTATGCGAGTTGCGAACAGCTTTCCGCGAGGCTGGACCCCTATCGCCAGCGGCGAATCCAACCGGCCATCCTGAGTCTCTTAAAAGACTCATTCAACCAAAGTTTTTGCGCCGCTCGCCTGCACTTCTCGTACGCTACACCACTTCAGATCAGGATCCTGGGATGGGGTTTATCGTTTGCGTTCACACTAGTCACTGGTCCCAATGTTCAACTCTCAAAGTAGAAAACCTAGCCTCCAGCCTCTGTTGTCATGCCGTTCTCCATAAGGCAACTAATCTTACCCGATCTCATCTTTAGTTCGCCCTCTGGCACGGCCCCTTGCCATCCATCAAATTCCCCGCCATTCCTAAATCCCACTAGACCTGCTGACCTGCTAAATGCCCCCTCCCCCTCAACATCCGTTGAGTCGTCCATTACCTATTTTTGAGCAGAGTCTTCATTTCTTTCTTCAATATTAACCGTTTCATGGTCCTGAGACCAGTCCATCGGCATCCCTGCCCTCGAACCGTGAGGGTCTTTTCCAAGCGTTCAATTTAAAACCTCAGTGCGGAGGTTTGAAGACAGATCGATGTCAGCCGGGTCCTTTCTTTTAAAGTCCCGTTGGGCTGTCTGCACGGAATCTCTCATCGTACTCCAACGGTTAGTGGGGTGTACTGTCACCATGAGCCAGCACTTCCTCTTGAACTGCTGCCGAGGCGCTATTTTTGTTAAATGCCTTCGAGGTTTCCAGATGGAGAATGGGATACTTTTGAGAGGATATTTTTCCCTGGGGAGTCACGAAGGTTATATTTCAATGAATGGTCAGTCTATATAAATTTTTACTGGCATTTAGCCCTCTTGCCGTAACTCAAGATATTAATTGGGCTGTGGGTGACCCGGAAAGCAGAAGTTTGATATCCGCTCTTATGTGTTAACCCCACCCGGCGCCTTAAACCTAAGAGGTTCTGGTAAGTCAGCTTTGTTTGCCGAAAAGCGATGGCCAACCTTCATTTCTCTTTAGCGAAACCCCACTGCTTGAACTACTCTGGAGAACACTTTTTTTTTTTGCCTGACTCTTCGACTTTTAAGTTCAACTCACAGGTACAATCCCTCCGTTACTCTGATTTTCTATGTGCTCGAGAGGCGCGGGAGCAAATGCGCGCCTGCCAATTCCCCTCCGGTTCGTACGCTAACGCCTGTCTCGATCTGCTCCCATAAAACCCACGCACCCAACTACAATCTCGCCCGCTTCCCTGCACATACCCAACTCCATTAAGGCGATATCTCCTAAAAGAACACTTTCAGGCATAAATGCCATTCTACCATCCTCCCAGGTCATTCCTCCTATAAGCGTCATTCACCGAGCACCTCCCTAATGCCAATCACTGGGCGTACGTTTCCGCTTACTTAGTCCTCCACCGTGCATTTATCGCTCAGTTCATCGTTCCAAATCGACTCAGTGGAAGAAGAAATGAGGAACCTTTGGAGTACCTCACCCGATCCCTTCCCCATTTCACCCTACCATACAGGCCCCTCCCAGAACCCCACCTCCAAACTCCCCATTTAAAAGCTCATCTCCAGGCCCGTACACAAAAGCCCTGCTCCAGGTACATCAACCCCCCCCTTTCCCTAAACCCAGACCCTTTCCCCAATTAACTTTCACTGATTTCCCTCCTCCTTTGTCCTGGCTCCGTTTCCCCCTCATCTAGTGAATATCTTTCTCCACCCAAACTGTCGCTCTCCTCAGTGACGGATCCAGAAAAAGCGATTGGAGGGGGGGGGGAGATGCCATGATTTTTGTAAGTGGAAATTTGTTAAAGTTGCTTATTATGATACATATTTTTACGAGTAATACATGTATGATCGTACAAATAATCAGTGCTGAATACATTTGAGGAAGTTATAGGCATAAATGATGATTATATACATGTAGTGTAGACTATAATGATGAGCTTTACTTGAAAGTCTTTTCGCCCACTTACATAAGTAACAAGGCGCATAGTTGAAAAAGGTTTTATTTTCCATGAGTAGGCTCTCTCAAAATCGTAGGCCCATGCCCTGCACCCCCCCTTCATTTGCATAAGCGAAGAGGAGACGGCGGTTTTTCTCCGCAAACTTGGCAATCACTCGAAACTTGAATGTCATTGTGGACAGCCGCTCACATCACCCCATGCCCGTAACAATATATAATCACTTACTTTGCACTGCTGTTCTTCAGAGAGAGGATGCTGCAGTTGTGAGAAGAGCTAGAGAGGATGCTGCAGTTGTGAGAAGAGCTAGAGAGGATGCTGGAATTAGTTCCGAAATTGAAAGATGCCAGCGAGTACATACATGCCCAGCTTAGTCCAGCTGACAAAGATCGGAAGGGCCAGACGTGTGAGTCAGGATGCGCGATCCGACTGGTCAGCGAATCAAACGCACGCGCCGTGACTTAAGACAAGAGGTGCCGACTCGAAAAGCGATGCAAGCCAGGCACACTGTGTGGAATTTTTCCCTGGTCATGAGGGGGCACCTACACCCCACCCCCAGGTCTCCTCTCCTAGTACATCTAAAGATAGCGCAAAGGCTCCCCTTCTCCTAACACTACCTAACCACTTTCACGGCGACCCTAGACTAAATTAAACGTATGGATCTTCTGCTTCCCCAGGCCGGCCTATCCTTGCTGTAGTGTCTAAAGTTAATCTTAATTTTCTATTCAATTTTCGCCTTCCACTACCCAACGCTAGATTACTGTAAGTGCCGTGGTTTACTAACTGGGAGAGCATTGCATCGCTTCTAGATTCTTATCGACCTACTTCTCCGTCTCCATGAATTGATTTAGGGATGGCTGTCAGATATCTCGGATCTCCGATTACCAAGATTTCCAGTAATCCGCTCGGGGTAAATCTTGCTGCGGTGGAACAACCATCTTCGTCAAAGTGTCAATTATCATGCCACCCTCTCTCTGCACAGACATTCATGCGACGATTATTTTCTTTAATCTGGGAACGGCACTACACTGTATGTTCGATCTACATTCTTCTAGATCGTCCTTCCTTTGATTCTATTCGTAACTTAACCTTCTATCTCTCGGACCATTCTTCTTTGCGGTGATTTCCACAGCAAGGACCCAGCTTGAGGAGCCTGTTAAGCCTCTTTCCTTTCACCCACTCTTATCGATCAGAGCCGAGCTGCATGTGTAAAATCCAGCTCGCCAAACTATCGCCACTTTTCCACCGACATTCTCACAAATGTCGTACGGTAGTGACGACACCCTCCCGTGGCAGACAGGGTCGGTTCCTCTGCCGACACGGCCTGCTCCCATAGTATTTTTCCCAAGGTTGATGAGGCCTAACCTTCAACCCTCTAATATTCACTTCTGCCTATTCATCTATCTGCTAATCTTGCGTCACTTGGGAGGTGTCTTAATGGTCCCCGAGTGCATCAAAGCAGTTCGCTATTGCAATTTAAATTCGAAAAAAGGCCGCGAGGACGGGGAATACCGACCCGTTGCGCCCGCCTGTCATCAGGGTGAATGGCTCATTCCTATTCGAAGGAACAGCATTTGCCCACAAGCTGACCCTTCACTTCGCTTCAATCTTAAACTTCTCATCAAATACCCCTCCCCCCCACACTCCTACTATAAATGAGGATAATACCCTTTTTCTCAATAGAAAGGTTGCAAGATTGCCACCGTTTCTGACGACACGCGCGTCCAAGCTCAGTCGGAATCTCATACTACCTTATTGGCGCTTCACTTCTTGCTGGCTCTGTATAACCGGAAGTAGGGTGAGAGCAGCTTCGTCTCTGCCTGGCTTAAGACTGTCGTGGTGCTGTCCAAAACCGGATCGAGAGCCCTCGGATGTCTCATCCTACCGCCTCATAGCAATGATTTGCTGTTCATGCAAGATCATGGAGAAAATGTTGGCCTCGAGCCTTTCTTTTCATATCGAGTCATTCCTAGTTTCTTGACTACAAACTAGATTCACCATTGTTCTAGATCGCCTTGTCCGCTATAGTAACAAAGTCTAAGAGGGATTCTCGCACCGCATTGCCCTTTTTCTCAATAGAAAGGTTGCAAGATTGCCACCGTTTCTGACGACACGCGCGTCCAAGCTCAGTCGGAATCTCATACTACCTTATTGGCGCTTCACTTCTTGCTGGCTCTGTATAACCGGAAGTAGGGTGAGAGCAGCTTCGTCTCTGCCTGGCTTAAGACTGTCGTGGTGCTGTCCAAAACCGGATCGAGAGCCCTCGGATGTCTCATCCTACCGCCTCATAGCAATGATTTGCTGTTCATGCAAGATCATGGAGAAAATGTTGGCCTCGAGCCTTTCTTTTCATATCGAGTCATTCCTAGTTTCTTGACTACAAACTAGATTCACCATTGTTCTAGATCGCCTTGTCCGCTATAGTAACAAAGTCTAAGAGGGATTCTCGCACCGCATTGCCTGTAATTTTTTCATCTACACAGCCTATGATCGTACTTACCGCGCAACTTCACACGATTTCATGGATTCCTGCCCACATTCATTTTTTGTTGGCGCCCGTTTATTCCACATTCGTGTAGGTTCCTATCCCATGATCTTCCTATGGACATTAACCCTTGCCCCGTCATACACCGTGTCCCCAGTGTGAGCTTCTTTCCCTTTCGCTCTTCCTACCGTGATATAGATTTGCGTTTAATCCTGGCTGAAGGCTCATCGTTCTCCGTAATCCTGGGCCACCCGTCTCATTTGCGCTTGTGTTCTCTTTTAGGGGTTGGTGGGACGAAAAAAGCGGGCCCACTTAGTAGCTCGTTTTGAGCGTACCCTTTTGAACTACGGGGTAGTCAGGATTGGAAGGCACTTGACCCTTTGCTCACGGTTACCGGAGTCAATGGTTCGATTTTCGTCAGTTCCCAAGCTCTTTTCCTCCATCGTATTTTTTTTTAATTCGCCCAACTGGCGACTACTTTCAAGGGCATAAATCGCCGTACTTACAATTCTAGCCTAATACTAGGCTATTCTAAAAATCGCCAAAAAAAAACCCCAAATAAGCAAGTTCCAGAGCCGGGGGAGGCCTGCCTCCACCCACCACAAAAAAAGTCAAATAAAATAAGGAGAAATGTCGGATATTCCACAAGTCTGTGTACACGAGCCAGTCCAGAGTAGCGACCCCGATCGTCCCGGGTAACGTGCGCGAAGATCACCCTGACCGGGACATTCAACAATAATGAGCGGGACAGTCTTGGGGACAACGCAGTCTGAGCGCTCCATCAAATGGCGGTGCGTCTCGCGAATGTGTCCAATACGAAGGCGATTTTCCTCCACCCTCTTCTCTTCAAACCTTGTACAGATGCTTGGCAAACTGAGCGTCTTTTAGCTTCCAAAATAAACTCCATTGGATCATCTCGCTTTTCGAGGCAAGGCTAAAACTCGTGGACAAAGAAACAAGTCGTTACTAAACATCACGAAAAAATAGGTTTATTGTCTAGAAACGTAAAAAGAACAAGTGGAAAACGCGTAATAAACTATAGAAATACAACCAAAACCCGTCACTTGAAAAGTGATCACAATATTAATGAACCAAGAATTTACTCATGACTTGGAATGAGTAAAGATTCCTTACCCACTCATTTCCCCCCCCATTGCCCTTTCATACCGAATGAATCGTGCCGATGGGTACCTATATCCACATACCTCGAACGCATAACAAGTCCCTCTTCCCCAGGGCGACGAAGGTTCCACCTGAACACTGTTTGGTGTCAAAACAATACTTCCTGGCACCTCTTCTAAAGGAAAAAGAGGACCGGCACCTTGGTGCCCTCGGACTCACCAGCTATTGTCATACTGAACTTTATGTATATTTAATATCCAGTCGGGATCTGCCTGGATAAAGGCAGGTAGGTGAACCACTACTACCACCGATGCTGTAGAATCTCGTCTCATCAGAGTTCATACCTGGCAGAAGGCCTCGACCACACACACCTTTCATGCACAGTATTAATCCCTTGTCTCTATGTTAGTTCCCTTCTATTAAACACACACACACAAACAATCACCCGCATTTTATACGCACTCTTCCACAGTTTCGCTCACCAGCACAAATCACCTTCATCCTGTCAAAACATTCACATTTTCTCTTACTACCAATACCCATTCCTTCCTCACTCTACACATCTCTCACACCCACACCTCTCCGTCTTCCCATAAATACTCTCTTCGGTAGTCTTTGTGAAGACTCTATTGACTCTCTGTACGTGAGCTACGAAGAATACCCATACCGTCCTTCAGCTCGTGTCGTAAAAGTCGACTAATCCTGGATGCGAAAGTTTTGTTTACGATTGGTAATGGGCGGGTCTGTCGCAGATCTTGTTCTCGCGAGCGTTGATGAGCAACATCCCTACATTATAGGAAAGCGTTGATAAACTCTAATTAAACAAACGTGGATTTGGCGGGGCAATACAAGTTAAATACCGGTGAGAAATTAACTACAGAACTGTAGGACTTGTGTAATATAACTAGTATATATATTTCTTAGTTTCGCGTTTTTTAAATCACCTCATGGAAAGTCTCGTGTGATTATGCGCATTACCCCCCCCCTCACACTGGTTATCTTTCACCGTAACCTATGTCTTACCTCCTACACTTTACACCATCCAATAGTTTACCACTCACTCCATAGATTCTTAGCACCTACCGTAATAGTCATCTATTTACAGGAGCATAAGATTTCTCCAGATCGACTTTTACAACCATCGAACCAAAGCACTGTTTTGGGGGGAGAAGTGCGGCCCTTCTTGAAAACCCAATCACCTCCCTCCCCCTCCATGAACACAGGTTTTAAGGCGGAGAAGGTGCGGCGTTCAGGAATCCGCGGGATGTGGGGTCTTCTTTGAAAGCCATTAATCCCTCCCGGGACCAAGCCAGTCTTTGGAGAGCGGTCAGCGTCGCATGTGGAATGTGGCCTACTCCCTTAACAACGAGTGCACCCTCCTTGTACCCTATCCATATCACCTTAGGCCTTTGCCTTCTCATTGACCCGTCAGGCTGAGTGGGACGCACTAACAAGCGTCAATCGGTCCTTATAATCCTCTATCATTAAAAAAACTTACACCTCTTTTGTTTTTTTCCGCCAGCGCTATCAGTGCAAATACTTGCTCCACACACCCTACACCTAACTAGTGACACATGTAAGGCCTCTTTGCAGTTACCCGGTCGATCCAGGGCTTCACCGCCTCGCTCAGAACACGGATATAGCCATCGATGTTGCCTGAGGCCTTCTGGGAATAAGTAGGGTGGCATGACTTCACCTTCACTGCTGACGACACCGAAGAACAAGATTGTTGCTGGAAATATCCTCTGCATGATTTTGAGCACGTCCTCGGTTGGGACAGCGAGCCACCCGTTGTCCTGGGAGTTGATCTTCTGGTCTTGGCAGAAATTATTATCATTGGAGAAGAACCATGCATCTCTGGCTCTGACGGGTGTTTCACCTTGTTGATCAGCTTCTTGGTGTGCCTGAGTCGCTTTTCCTGCATCGCCTTGGACATGAAATCGTTCCTTCCTTATCTTGTATGAAAGTAGCGAATGACTTCATGCACTATCAGCCTGATGAGCTTAACATCCAAACTTTCTCCCTTGCAATGGCCCGCATCGACATTCTGGTTCCTTGTTGATCATCCCCTTGATTTCAGCGTCGAATTCCTTCATTCTAATGGCGTCAGATCGTCGACCATGGGTATTCTTCCGCTGTCACCTCGTAGTCGAATCCTGAAATCTCTTTGTTCGTCCTTCCGGCGCTGATATTAGGGTGGTTCCAAATTTTCCAGTCATATATTATGCCCAAAAATAAAGCTAAAATGGTTATTTTTAAGAAAAGTCCGATAACGAAGGTAAAAAAAATATGCGCAAAATTAGGAGTTGAAAATTGCGAGGGAATACCGCACACTGCACAACGAGACTATTATTACACTTCCACTTTCAAATGTCTTAAAAACACACCCACCAGACCCATTCCATAACACAATCATCACAAATACTCCAGCCTCTTTCCCATTTTTCAGACCTCTCACAGCCATAACAATCTTCTTATTTTAATCCTTTTTGCGTCAGATTTTCTCAATTTTGATTTCTTGAGGTTAGACCTTTGATGATTTGCTCCCATCTTTCTGTATTATACGCCTCGTTTTCTTGCACTCCTAACATTCCTATGTCTTCCTCTATATTCTTCTTCCATGTTTTCTTGGGTCTACCTCTTGGCCTTCTTCCATCCACCTCCAACTATCTCACCCTACCAAGTGCCTCTTCTTCATCTCTTCGCTTCACACGTCCAAACCATCTCAATCTTCTTCTCCTCAGAACTACGTCCAGCTCATCAACACCACAACTTCTAGCTACCTCTTCACTCCGAACTCTATCCCTTTATGGTAGGAAGTGTTAATGAAAAAGGATCGTTTAAATTGGAAGAATAATGTTAGTTTATATCCTTTTATATCTCTCTCATCCTTCATTCGCTTTTGACCTTATACTGTATTTTCCATCACCATCTTCTCTTCATGTCGAAGCAATATGGAATACAAAAATCTTTACCTCAACCCTAGGCAAAGGGTGAGAGGAAAACAGGAGGAAAATAGAGCAGTGGGTGGTGAGATATATGTTAGTAAAAGAAATAATGATCCATGCGGAAGGTGTAAGAAGGAGGTAAGAGACATAGATAATGGTTTGCAGTGTGACCAATGTGTAAGATGGTATCATGCTGGGTGTAACAGGGTTGGAATGGACTTATATAAGGCACTACAGAAGGCTCCAGAACAGTTGTGGCTATGCTCACAGTGTAGAGAGAAGGTTAAAAACTTAATGGAAACAGTTAAGGAAATTAGAATATAAAAAATGAGGAGCTGGAGAGGAAGATGACAATTTTGGAGGGCAAATGGAGTCATATGAGGGAAGATATGATTAAAGAGGTGACAAATAGACTTAAGGAAAATATGAAACAGAGGAGTTACGACAGAGTATTCCTAGAGAAACACTAGATAGAAATGGAATTGCTACAGAAGCCAGAGCACAGACAAGGCATGAGATAAAATAGAAATACGCAATGTTATGAGAGAAAAAGAGGAGAAAAAAAGGAGAGAGAATAACCTAATATTATATAATGTAAGAGAAATAAGGAATGAGATCGAAACATAGGAAAGAGATCGAAACATAGGAAAGAGAAATTCATGAAATGTGTGAAGGATTATTCAAGGAAGGGGTAGGTATAGATACGCCATTAGATATAGAAGAAATTATTAGATTGGGGGAATTAAAAGATGAAGAGTCAAGACCTGGTAAAACTCAAAAGCTCCAAGGTAAAATGGGCAATCCTAAGGAAGGCAAAAGAAACCTGAGACTAACAAATACAGGAGGGTTATCATAGCACCAGATTTGACAAGAGAAGAAAGAGAATGGGATAGAAAATTGCGAATGGAAGTCAAGAGCAAGAGAGACGCAGGAGAGATGGATTGGTACATCAGAAAGGGTGAGTTATGTCGTCGTAAGTATTTTTTAACAGGGAGTCGGGAAAAGAATTAGAGAAAAAGATAAAGATTGGCTTAATATACAAGGGTTAACAAGACAGAAGGCAATAGAAATAGAAAGAATTATGTATGAAAGAAACTTTAATATGTTTAACGGAAACACAGCAAAAGATTAAAAAAATAGATTTTGGTAATGAAATAGAGGAATATTCTTGGATGAGAAAGGAGAAAGATAAGAGAGGAGGCGGAATGATGTTGTTAATAAAGAGTGGACATTATCAGAGCTTGGAAATAATGAATAATGGAACTAGTGATGTAATTGAGGCAGAAATAATGATATATGATAAGAAAATATTGAGAATTCTATTAGTGTATATGGATGTTCAAGACCAAGAGAGAAATGAAAAAATTAGGAGTACAATAAGGAAAAGATTGGAGAAATTGGACATGGATAATGACATGTTGATGCTAATGGGTGATTTCAATGGACATTTAGGGTTTATTGGAGAACAATCTATAAATAAAAATGAAAAATATGTAATAGAATTAATGGAGAGTTGGAATTTGAACTTATTAAATGCAGACGAAAGATGTGAGGTGTGGTGACAAGGAAACAAAGAGGAAAAAAGTGCAATAGATTTTGTCTTAGTGAATGAGAAACTATACTTACACTTTGAGGGTATGTATATAGATGAGAAGGTTGTTTTTGATCTATCAGACCATTGATGTATGGAAGTAAAACTAAGTTATAAGATAAAGGGGAAACAAAAGAGGAGTAAACAATATAAAGAATTGGAATACTATGAAGTATCAAAAGAAGAACCAAAGAATAAATTCTTAAAGCATCTGGAAGATCTAGATTTACTACCGGAAAGTGAGATTGAGATGGAAAAAGTGGAGATGACTATTAAACAGAATGCTGATAAGTACTTGAAGAGGAGGAAAAAATTGTGAAGGGGAATATTGATCTGGTATGGTTTAACTAAGAAATAAAAGAGAATATAGCCAAGAGGAGGGACTATAACCGAAAGAAGAAAAATGCAAAGAATGGAAGAGAAAAACAAGTATTCCAGTTAATGTATGAGGAACAAAAGCAATATATACACATAAACTAATACATAAAACTATAATGGAACATGAAGTAAAAATAACCACACAAATCAGAGATAAAAGGAATTCAAACAAAAACTTATGGGAAAATATCAATAAGTTATGTGGAAAGGATGTGAGAAATAAAGAGGTGAAAATATATAATGAAGTTGTAGAGGATTGCAGTGAAGAAATTGAATCTTTCTGAAAAGGAATTTATCAGAAACGTCCGAATACAATAACTGAGATTTGGAGTGAAGAGTTGGAGAGAGAGTACAAACATGGACTAACATCAAGATAACAAGAATTAACCTACTTTACAGTGACGTACAAGAAATAAGTAAACCAAAGGAACTGGAGGAACACTGATATGATTAAAGGAAGAGCAAAAAGGGGGGAGGAGAATAGGTTGTTGTGGGAAATCCCTATGGAAGTAATGAGATATCAAAATATTCCGGTGGAATTGGTGGAGCATTTTGATGCACTAAAGGGACGTATACAGGAAAGACCACTAAAAGAAATGAAAAGTGCAATTCACATGTCAAGAGGTGCGGGAACAGATAAGGAAATTAAAGATCAATAAAAAACCAGGCCCAGATGGAATAAAAACAGATACTAAAATGGATAAATGACCATGAGAAGATGAATGGAATTCTAATAAAATGTCTAAATAAAATAACCGATGAAAGGAATCCACCAGAGAACTGGAAAAATCTAAAACCATATTGTTACCCAAAACAAAACTACCTACAATTAAAGAATTTAGACCAATAGCTCTGACGAATGGGGGATACAAATTATACACGAGTCTAATAAAAAATAAGATAGTGCAACATCTGAGAAATAAACGGAGAAGTGAAGGAACTGTAAGCTGGATTTACCAGAGGACGCAGGCTGGAAGATAACATTTATTGATTTCAGCAAGGCTTTTGAGACTATTGATAGAGCCATTTTAATACAAGCATTAAAAGATCATAAATGTAACAGTAACCTAATTACAACTATAACAAGACTATATAGTGGTGACATGACAAATCTGTACATGAACAATGAACCTCTGTGTGAAATCAGAGTTACCAGTGGTATAAGACAGGGATGTACTGGTTCCCCCGAGTTATTTGTGGTGGTGGTGGTAAACCAAATTATAAAACAAATATGCGAAACAAGAATAGGTTTTAAGAATGAAGTACTGTATGTGCCGGCACTTTTCTTTGCTGATGATGGACTGCTTTTGACCAACTCGATAAAAGCCATAGAGCAGTTAGATGTACTAGAGGATGTAGCTGGAAAATGTGGTCTTGAAATAAGCCAAGAGAAAAGTAAATGTATGATCTTTAATGAAAAGAATAAACCAGAACGAATAAAAAAAATAAAAGTAGTACAAAGAATAAGATATTTAGGGATCTCGGTTAATGATAAAACAACTGTTTTCAAGAACATAAGGGAGCAAAAATTGAAACTTGTAGGAAATTGGCCAATGTAACATACTCAGTGATAGCAAGATCATGCAACAGACTTATGATAGAAAAACTTTTTGGAAATCAGTAGTGCTACCATGTGTGATGGAAGGATCAGAAGCTGTGGTCTGGAATTCCTAAAGATCAAAAATTCAGTTTGGAGACAGATTTTGGTTGCTCCTGGGTATGCTCCGAATGTTACACTCAGAGGAAAGGTTGGGGCATCATCAGTAGAAGCAAGAGACATGAGACAAAAAAATTAGTTATGCATGGTATATAAAGGACAAGGGGAATGATTTGCTGAAGGAAGTTCTTGATGATATGTGGAATAACCCGAGGTGTATGAGATAGATACAACTGAAAATTTATATGAGCAAGATCGGTCTAAGGAATGTAGATCAACTGAAGCATATAAGCAAGGAAGAAGTTGAAAGGAGAATTTATATTTATGATGATAAATGCTGGATGAAGGAATTGGAAGAGAAAACAACAATTACACTATATAAATAATACAAGTTGACCATTCAACAAGAAAACTTTTACGAAAACTCTAAGTCAGTGTTGCTATTCAGAGCTAGAACAAATACACTTCAATTAAATTTTTTTTTTTTTTAATTAAGGGGCTATCTGGCGACTGCCGACTAAGGCATAAGTTGCCGTAAACAAACAGCCTAATTTAGGCTACTTTAAAAAATTAAACAGAAAACAATAAAAAGAAATAACAATAACAATAACGAAGCAATAACAAAACAATTACAAAAACAACAACAACAATTAAATCGGGTTAAATAAAAGGGAGAAGGCCGGCCTCCCCCAAAAAGTCAATAAGTCCACCAGTCAAAGTACACGCACTCGTCCCGAGAACAAGGGACAGGCGGTAGCGACCCCGCCCATCCCGGTACCGGGACAGGTGTCGTGCGCGAAGATCACCCAGACTGGGACATTCGACAAGAATGTGCCGAACAGTCTGGGGGACGACGCAGTCGTTGCAATAGGGCGCAGGCGAGCGCTCCATCAGATAGCGATGCGTCACACGAGTGTGTCCGATTCGGAGACGACAGAAAGCAACCTGAAGCCGCCGCGGCATTGGGGGATAGGTCCATGGGAACAGTCGCGGCGCAATGGCACGCAACTTTAAGTTCCCTTCGACCGTCTCCCATCTTCTTTGCCAAGCAGTCCGAAGAGCTGCCCGTATTCCTGCCATGTAGTCGGTGTGAGGAAGAGCGAAACGCTGGTCCGGTCGCAGAGTCCTCGCGGACTCTTTGGCGCCCTCATTCCCCGCAATTCCTACATGTCCAGGAACCCAGCAGAAGATAATCTCGACATCTGCCCGGCTCGCCAAAACCGTGGCGTCACGGATATCGCGAACCAGGGGATGCGGAGATTCCAATGCCCCGAGAGCACTCAGGGCGCTTTGTGAGTCGCTATAGATCACAATCCGGTCTCCGAACCGGGCACGTCGCGTAATCTCCCGTACCGAGTGGTGTATTGCCACCAGCTCGGCCGTGAAGACAGACGCAGCGCCTGGTAGAGCCCCGCTGACTTCAAACAGAGGGGATACGGCGTGGAAGCCGACCCCCTCTTGGGACTTGGAGCCATCCGTATACACTGGCACGGTACCAGCGTGAAACGATGTGTGCTCCAAAAAGGTCGAACGCAATACTCCCGGCGCAGTACAAGCTTTGGGAGCAGAGGCGTGGCGACAAATAGCCAAATGTGGTACCCTCCAGGGTGGCGTCCTGGGCAGAACCAGGGGCGCCACCGGCCCGAGAGCTATATCTACCTCTCGAAGGAGTTTCCTGGCCCTAAACCCAAAGGGCTTAGGGTATGACTGGCGTCTCTCGGCGGCATAGGCACCATCGAGATCAGCTGCGGATGCAGTGAGAGCTGTTGGCGACTGAGGGAGGTGCCGGGCTCGCGCATACAGGCGAGTGATGCACTGCACGCGGCGCAGAGCGAGTGGCATCTCCCCAGCATCGACCAACAGACTCTCAATGGGGGAAGTGCGGAAGGCACCGGTCGCAAGGCGAAGGCCGGTGTGGTGGATTGAATCCACCTTCCGCAATAAACGCTCGGCTGCGGATGCATAAAACTCGCATCCGTAGTCGAGCTTCGAGCGAACAAAGGATCGATAAAAAAGTAAGGCGGTAGCCCTATCAGCGCCCCAAGCGCTGAACGTCACGGAACGGAGAATGTCCATGGCGCGGGTACAAGAGACCCTAAGGCTGCGAATATGAGCCTCCCAGGTGAGGCGTCGGTCAAATACAAGACCAAGGAAACGGTGCGACTCAACCACATCCAGGCGTTCCCCATTAAGAAACAAATCTGGGTCAGGGTGAAGCCGTGGATGGCGGCAGAAGTGCACCACCTTAGTCTTGGCCAAAGAAAACCGAAACCTGTGCGCTTCGGCATAGCGAGAGACGCGGTTCAATGCCTGTTGGAGTCGACGCTCCAGTGTTGGCATCTGGGCCGCGCCAAAAGAGATCGAAAGGTCGTCCACGTAGAGCGTAGCGAGAACATCTTCTGGCAGCACCGAGGTGATGCCGTTGATGCTCAGGGCAAAGAGTGTGACACTGAGGACACTTCCCTGCGGGACACCCTCTTCCTGCTCCTTTGGGGCAGAGAGGGCTCCCCCCACCCGTACGCGGAATCGACGATCTCGCAAAAATTCAGATATAAACATTGGGAGGCGTCCCCTCGCCCCCATCGTGTGGAGAGTCTCCATGATACCGTATCGCCATGCGGTATCATAGGCCTTCTCCAGATCAAAAAACACCGTGGCGTAGTGCTGTCTACGAAGGAAAGCCTCGCAGACGGCATTTTCCAGTCGGAGCAGAGCATCCGACGTGGAGTGAAACTTACGGAAGCCGCACTGTGCAGAAGACAGATGGCCTCCGCTGTCCAGGAAATAGGCTAATCTAACATTTACCAATTTCTCCATCAACTTGCACACGCAAGAGGTTAGAGAGATTGGGCGGAAACCGGTCGGAGTAGAGTGATCTCTCCCCGGCTTGCGAAAGGCGAGCACAGTAGCGATTCGCCAGGAGTCTGGGAGAAGACCTTCCACCCAGATCCTGTTGAACAGATCTAACAGAAAGGCCATGCCTCGCTCACCCAGGTGTCGAAGCATGGCGTACGGGACATCGTCCGGACCATGGGCGGTGTCCGCGCACGAAGCGAGAGCGGAACGCAACTCACTCACAGTAAACTTGTCGTTGAAGGGTTCTCCGCCTCTGGAGGTAAAGTCCAGCCGGCGGCCTTCCGCGACATCACGACGTGCATTGAATGCTGGCGGAGCAGCATCACGGCTAGAGAATGCAGAGAAAGCGGTCGCTAAGGATTCCGCCACGGACGCGGGGTCCGAGATTGCGGTCCCATTCTCCTGGAGAACGGGAGGGGGGGCCGGCGAGAACTTGCCCCGAATCCTTTTGACTCGCTTCCACACCTCAGCTAAAGGGGTCTTCCCGTTAAGTGAAGACACGTATGCCCGCCAAGAAGAGCGGCGGGCGTGCTTCGAAATATACCGGAACCTAGCCCTAGCCCGACGAAATTCAGCGACACTGAAATCGTTCGGGCGGCGCTTATAGCGCATGTAGGCATAACGCTTCTGTTTGAGGGCCGTCTCACACTCGGCCGACCACCATGGGAGTGGTCGGCGTGCAAAACAGCCAGACGTCCTAGGAATAGTAGTCAGGCCCACGGCGATAAGGTTGCCGGAGAAGAACTCAACGGCCTCATCTACCGACCTAAACTCCTCGACTGAGATAGAGAATTCAGTCATTTCCTGAAATGCAGGCCACCGCGCCCGTGCCAAGCACCACCGAGGTGGTCTCTCAGGCGGCGGTTGCCCTGAAAAGGATATTTGAATGGGAAAGTGATCACTACCATGGAGGTCATCGACCACCCCCCAATCAAAATCAAGCTGTGCATCCGAAGAGCACAAAGATAGGTCAAGGCAAGAAAATGAAGCGGTTCTCGGACAGTGATGCGTAAACTCATCCACGTTTAGGACACCCATCTCAAGCTCTTCGATCAGATCGGCAAGGACTTGTCCCCTGGGATTTATGGTGTAATCTCCCCAGAGAGGATGCCTGCCGTTCAGATCTCCAAGCAAGAGATAGGGCCTCGGCAACCGTGCCACGACGCGGCGGAAGTCGCCCGCGTCGAAGTCAGCTGACGGTGGAATGTACGCAGAAATGATAGTATACCTCCTATCCAGGTGCAGCTGCACAGCCACTGCCTGTAAGGAGGTATCTAAAGAGAAAGGAAGAACGGAGACATCATGCCGGGTGTAAACCGCGCATCCCCCAGCCCGGCCGTCCCGCGGTGGTGGGGTTGCAAGACCCTTATACCCCGGGAGGGCAGGCAGTGGGCACGCGCCTAGCATGGTCTCCTGCAAAAAAATAGCTAACGGGGAACGGGACGAGGCGAGCCTCCGCAGCTCCTCCCAGTTGGCCCGGAGTCCACGGCAATTCCATTGAAGGAATATGCTCTCCAGGCCTAGCTCGGAGGAGACGCGGGGGCCCTCCTCGAATTGAAGACCCTCACGGGAATGGCCGTATGCTTCCCGGGGGCAGAACCCCGGGCGCTGTCGCCTTCGAGGACTTATTGGGGGAGGTTGACCTCGCCATGCGAGTCTTTTCCTCCCTCCGCCTCGAAACCTTAGGCGGGCGCTGCGGCTTCGGAGGCTGGGGGCCCTCTTTTCGAGGAACCACCGTCTCCGAGCCACTCGCTCCACCTCGTGGCGTGGGCGAAGGAGCCGAAGCTCCTTTGTTGCTGTCCTCCTTTCGGGGGACAGCTTTAGGAACCCCCGAAGATGGCCTAGCGACCATCTTCAGGGGTGTTGCCTCGTGTGAGTCTAACGACTCTGTGGAGGCGCGTGGCCGTTTCGCCTTACGGGAAACGGTCACGCTGGGGGAAGAGGGGGGAGCCCTGGTTTTAGCCGGGGCTGGGTGTGAACCCTTTTTGCAGCCAGCTCTACCAGGGAAGCGCCCGCGTGTAGTAGAGCCCGCAGAAGGGCTCCGAATGGGCGCGGAAACAACCGTGCTCGTTGGCCTGGATGGGCCAGGAGCAGAGGGTGCCTTTCGAACTACTGAGGCATATGACGTCCCAGGCAGAGCTGGGCGCGCCAGGACCAAGTCCTTAGCCTCGCGGAATGAGAGTCTATCCTGGGCCTGAACGGCCAGGATTTCTTTCTCCAGGAGATATGCACCACATTGCTTCGAAGAAGCAGGGTGCGGCTCTCCGCAATTGACACACTTGGCCACACACGATTTGGACTTATCGTGTGCGACCTTGGAGCAATTTACACAGACTTCGGGTGACCCCGACTTTGCACGTCTACATGAGCGATTCGTATGGCCGAAGCGGTGACAGTAATAGCACCGCCGCGGCAGTGGCACGAATGCCTTCACGCGGTAGCGGTACCAACCGGCACGCACCGACTCAGGGAGCTTGTCACAGTCGAACGTGACGAAGAGTGTAGGGGTGGGTCTCGAAGCCCCTCCCTGTTTTCTCATCACACGTTCGACCTTGACCGCCCCATGGTCGGCCAGCTCTAGGGTGATGTCCTCAATGGAGTAGTCAACGAGTTCCCTCGCATAAACTACTCCTTTCACAAAGTTCATGGTAGAGTGCGGCGTCACACTCACCGGGGTGCCATGAAGTGTCCGAAGAGCACTTATCTTGGCCGCCTCGGCGGGATTCGCCGCATTCGCCAGAAGGCTGCCGTCCGAGAAACGGGTCACCTTCGTCTCTCTACCAATTGCACTAGCTAATCCTCTCCTCTGATGGATCATGTTGCCCTTGGACAACATGGTGCCATCAGTGGAGCGAATAACGAGGAAGCGTTTGAAGCCAGCGGGCTCGAAAACGCCAGGTAACCTCTGAATGAGGGGCCCCGATGTCATCGAGGCTCCGCCCTGTGCATTCTTCGTCTTAGTCTTGGTCAGGAGCTCCGCACACGAGGGGGTAGAGGGGCCGGATTTGCCGATCTTGGCTTGGTCGCCTACCAAAGTGGCAGCAGACCCATCCGTCCCCGCAGCCCCCGCGGATGGAGAGGAGCCCCGAGTCTTTTTCTTCTTTTTAGGAGAGGAGGGCGGGGAATGAACCCGCTTCTCACCCCCGCCGGTAGAAGCCCCCAGGCCAGATGGACCGGCCTCAGCCAGGTCCTTCTCTGAAATGGAGAAGGTCCCGGTGGGCGCAGGGGATTCATCCGGAGGAGATCCCTCCCCTCCTTGTCCTGCCTGAGAATCCACAGCCGTTTGATGAGGACCTTGCATAGGGGCGGATTCGGGTTCGGTGCTTGGCGCCAAGCCCGGATTCCCCCCCATGGAAGGCCCTACCGTCTGAGGCTGGTTTTCCTCAAGGACCATGTCTATCACAGGAGGGGCCTCCAGTTGGCCATCCCCTCCCAGGACATCGCAGGTCCCCTTGGCAGCGTCATAAGTCTTTAGTGGGGAGGCACAGGCCTTGACCCCGGCAAGGTTTAATATTTTTGCCAGCAGGTCTTTTGAGGGAAGCGACCGAAGGGGCCTGGCTTCCCTCTCCCCCCTAAGGGGGTTTGCCCTACCGAGCCGCTTGTACGAGGGGCGGTCGGCAATGGGCTGCCTGCTGGCTTTCTTGGCAGTCCCCTTAGAAAGCATAGGAGGGACTGCCGCTGGAGATAGGGAGGTGCCCGAAAGCACCTCCAGAGAAGGGGGTGAGGGGGAGTCCCCTACACCCGTAGGCGTAGGAGAGGAGTAAGCCTCCTCTCCGGTTAAAGAGGTATGGAGGGTCCCCTGCGCAAGCACAGGGGGGGACCTCCATCTTTTCTGTGGAGCTGCACGAGGGCGGCTCCGTTGTTGTTATAGGGGGAATTAAGGGGAGATGTTTTTTTTTTCATCATTGGGCATGGTGACCCTCTTTGTTTTACTGGACGCAATCGCTCACCACCTCTTGCAGTAGCCCGCACTGCAAGAGGTGCTTACAGGCCCGGCAGAGCCAGGCGCCGCCATTTGGGACCACCCCTCCCGCCTGGTGGCCTGGCAGACCTTCGGCATGGCGGCTCCACCTTGAACACGGCGTAAAACGGATAGATTTTGAAGACGAGAGGAAAAGGGATGTGAGGAAGGTATGGGTGGGGATGAAGCAGGTTGTTAAAAGCCAACCACCCCAGACCGGAGCTCAGGGGTTAGGGGACATTGTCCCCTCCCCCCTCAGCCCCGATCCGGGACGATTGGCTGAGAAGAAGGTCAGCTTCTACCCTGTGAAATTAGAGGCTGACCAGAGAAAGTTGTGGGAGAGGTTGTATGAAAAGCGACGAGGTAGGATAGGAATACAAGCTATCTGAAGGAAGGAAGAGAGGCTAAGCTGGGGCCGGACGGGGCGCTGGATCCCGTCAGCACGGCGGCCAGGATGGCAAATCGCCGCGCCCCTTACGGGGTACACTTCAATTAAACTGGAGAAATAAATTGTAAGATGTGTGATGCAAGACTGGAAGAAAATCTGGAACATTTTATCATGGAATGTACTACCTTAATAGAGATAAGAAGAAGGTTTGGAGTGGAGGGGAAGCAAATAAGTGAAATACTGCTGTTTACGGGGGAGAAGAAAGACAAAGATAAATGTATGTAATACATATATTGTCTATGGAATGAGAGGAAGAGAGTTATAAAGGAAAATTGTGGTGAAATACAGGAAGATGGGGACTGAAAAATAAAATACGGATAGTCCGGTGCTGATACACAAGCTATACCGGACGCCTTCATCTGATCTGACCTGACCTGTGTGAGTCCCCAAGTCTCTGATGCATAAAGTAAGACTGGTCTGACACCACATGCATCATAAACCCTTCCACGGTTCCTAAGTGAGATACCCCTGTTGATAAGTAATCCAGCCACCTCCCTCCAGCTCCTCCACGCTGCTGCCACGAAACGCTCTCTCCACACCTCCCTCACCATTCAGTACATCACCCAAATAACAGAAATGTTCAACTTCCTCCACCACCTGTCCATCAACAACAATGGTGTTCTCCACTCTAAGGACAGCGTTTCTCCTCTCACAGCACTAACAACCTCTTGATACAGCCCGCGATTTACGCCCACGAAGCTAATCACCCACTGCCTCATCTTCCATATGCACATTATACAACTGAAGTATTCTCACCATCTACTTTCGACCTCCTCATGGTCAAAAGTACCCTGGTCATTCTTGCCTTTGATGTTCATACAGCTCCTGAATTTCCACCCTTCTCACTTCCATAAGTTTCTTGTTCTCTTCCGATCCTTATTCATCTATTATCCAAACGCTTCATTTGCTTCACTTTAATTGTATGCATTCAACCGCATCCTCCTTTTGCTTCCACAACAGCCTTCATACCAACATTCAGCATTTTGCTTCCTATTTCTAGTTCTGACGCACTCACACACATTCCTCGCACTACCCACTACCACTTCCTTAAATTTGTTCCACATTTGCTCCAATCTCGACGATCGCACTTATTTCCTCTCTCATACTCTCAATCAATCCCACGCATTCACCCTCTCTCATTCAATAACCTTTCACTTTCTTATTCTCCCTTTCTTTCCACCTTCCTCGCGTCACCAACCATACTTATACCTCTTACAGCTTTCACATCAATTACATCCCGCGGCATATTATTTCTTGCTAGGCACAGATCATACATACTCGTAACTTCTCCCCCTCTTCTTTGCCCAACCCCATGGGCATTTATGCACATCCTTGTGCTGAAAGAATGCGTTTGCTACACAAGTTTCTTTCAGCACAGAACCCTACCACCCTTTCCGGGTCTACCAAACGCTCCAATAATCTCACCCCTTCTCATTCATATCTCCTGCAACCATTAATCGATACCCATTCACCATTAGTCCAAAGTCATTCCACCACCCCTTTCTCACCTTCACTTCTAGCACTACCGAATTTATACATTACAACCACGTAGTGGAAAAGGGGAGTGGTAAAAGAGGGAGATTGCAGATGCTTGCTCGATGCAAGACAAACATGAAAGGGGATGAAGGGTTTGTGTGGGTGTGGTAGGAGTAAAGAATTGCATGATGGGTATCATCATGCCTCTTTACTCCTACCACACAAACCATTCATCCCCATTCATGTTTGTCTCGCATCGAGCAAGGATCTGCAATCTCCCTCTTTCCAACATTCCATACACCCACTTGATTAACTGGCCTATCAGGATGGGATCCGCGATAGCCCCCCTCCCCCCGACCTATTACATATCACACTTGTAGGATAAAACCTTCGTGGGTGCGGCTTCCCGGGCAAGCGGACGTCTATCCGGGTTTAGTGGCCTTTTACGGCAGGCGCTGGAGGACAGTATGGCTATTCTTCCTACCCAACATGAAGGCACAACTCGAGAATTATCTAACATATGAAAAAAAATGGTTTGGGAAAGATGTTGCGAAAGTCACAGATGCATCATTACTTCAGTCCCATATTAAAACATCTTAAGGTAATTCAAGCTAAAGTACTCAACTAAAACCGCAAAAACCACATCCAGATTTATCACGTGCATCTCAAATCCAATCACAAATGAGAAAAAGCGGACTATAATGGGAGTTGCTAAGGACATGCTATCAAGGACTCCTTCAGCAATCAGCCAAGTCCAAAGACTAGCTACCAAAAAGGCAGTGACCAAATCTGCAATAACAAATATGCCTCAAAAACCGGAACTTTAAACTGCATACTATTAAGATGATTTCTAGTCAGACGCACACAGGTCTGAAGATAAAACTATAAATGGTCCGGAGTCTACCAAAAACAACAACATATAATTAAAAAAGTTCCGTTGTCACAACATATGATCCTTGACTCTACCAAAAATAGGTAGTTAGGAAAGGCCTGTTGTCACGACAAATGTCCCAGACTCTTATCAAAAACAAGCAAACTGGTAGTTAAGAAAGCTGTTGTCACGAGAAATGGCCCTGAACTCTACCTCAAACAGGTAGTTTAGAAAGTTCCGTTGTAATGACAAATAGTCCTGGACTCTACCCCAAATAGGTAGTTAAGAAAGTTCCGTTGTCACAAGTAGCATTGTTCCAACGGATACATCCCTCAATGTTGTCGGTAATACCTCGTAGATTTAAACTGTTCTTACTCTTCCTTCTTGGCATTTTTTTCTGAAAAAAAAAGGGTATCCATCATTCCTGATCTAAAAGTTGATTAGGTATATATACATTTTACCACCACTACACATCCCATGACTCGGTGGAGAACCTCCAATTTAACTTAAGATTCGAACCACGAGTTTCTACACGAGAGCTTCCACAAGGGTGGGTGGTAACCCGATCATCTAAACATGCCCGATACAGGGGTAATTTCGAAAAAGGGGGAACGTTAGTTATGGGTTGCCCTACCGAGCAGCCAGTTTGGTCGAGGTACAACACCACACCACGGAGACAGGTAGGAGTGATAGGTGTAGTTTAGCCAGGGACACTGGGCGAAGTGGGACGTCTTGTGTCAGTATCCCCTCGGAGCTGGGCCCCAGTCTCCGGACACCGGTGGAAGCGTCACGATCGTTGGCCATTTTGTGTGACCCAGGTTTTCCGTTATCCCCAACCTTTAGTTCCCCTGACTAAGATCACCCCTTAAGCAGGTACTCTCAACGAACTCCGCTGTCAGGACGGGGTTCTTCCAGAAATCCAGTAAGGTTTAATTCAGTTTTGCTTGTGTCGCCCATGTAGTGAATATGTGCTGAAATGTGTCTGGTTCATGGTTACAACGGGAATTTTTCCAGTGCCCATCGGGAAACTGGCCACTAGGGTACAGCTCGCCGAAATCATCATACAGTTTAATGCTAAGCTAGATTAAAAAAACAACAAACAAACGTGCAAATGGCACCCTCCCCTAAACAAACACTGAAGGAAAAAAACACCAAGAAGAAGAAAGAAGCACGGGTTGGGGAGCGACTCGCCTCTAGAGAGTCAAATAAAACGGAGGAGGCCAGCCTCTTCCAAAAGGTCAGCAGATAGTACACAGGTTTGTGTGAACGAACCAGTCCCGAATACGAGGGACAAGCGGAGCCGGATCAGAATCTTTGTTGTCAACTTTGATTTGCATAACCCTGTCACAAAGAATTTTTTTTAGGAATTTCGGTAGATGTCCCAAATATCTATTGTCGGATAGAACTTTCAAAATGACGGACCTCCACGTTTTATCGTAAGCTTTTTCCAAATCACAAAACAGCCACCACGTGTTGTTGTTGTTTCTCGGCAAATCCAGTCTTGATGAACGTGTCGAACCTGACTAACACATCCTGTTGTGCTGCGACATCGTCGGAAACCATATTGATCGGGATGGAACACGCATTGTTCTTCTAAATACCACACGAGCCTAGCATTGACCATCTGTTCCATAAGTTTACACATACAACTCGTAAGTGCTATAGGGCGGTAAAGCAGCGGATGTGTTCCCTCTTTACCAGGCTTCTGGAAAGGCGGCACAGTCGACATTCTCCAAACTGTTGGAAAGGAGTCCTCCATCCATATGCGGTTATAAAAGATAAAAGGACCTGCAGAGATACTGGAGGAAGGTGGCGAAGCAGGACGTACGAAATCGTATCCGCCTCAGGCGCTGTATCAGCACACCTCCTCAAAGTATTCTGCAATTCGGGCAGTGTAAGAATGGTGTTGTAATCTTCTTCTCCTCCACCACAAAACGATAAATCTACTGATTCTGCTTCCTGTTTAATGCGCTGAAAGGGCGCCCAAAAACTCCCCTTCGACACCTCGCTCAAAGCATGTCGAAGAGCATTTCCAACCTTTAGCGTATCAGAGATTAAACCGTTAAAGCCTGCAACGTCGGAGTACGATGGGCCATACGCCTGCCATGTATCTTACGAGATCCGACGCCACACCTTCGTCATCGGTGTCCTCTCGTTAAGGCTCGAGACGTATCGTTTCCACGAAGTTGCCTGAGATTTCTTCAAAAGGTAGTGAGCGCGAGCTCTCGCGCTACTAAGCGCAATCTTATCTTCTGTAAGTCGCGTACGGTAATATCGGCGTGCTGCTACCTTTTTCTCGTCCGTTGCTGCTTGGAGCTCTCGGTTCCACCAAGGAACAGACCGAGTGCGCTGTATTCCGCTCGTTTTCGGGATACAAGTGTCTGCCGCAGCAAAAGCGTATCCACGAGGTATTCGACAGAATCATAAACGGTAGGAAAGGATGTAACCTCCCTATCAGTAGTCGCCATAGCATAGTATCTCGCCCAATCTACCCGTTGGTAAATACCGAGGTGCGGTTAGGAGAGAGGAATTGTCTACA
Source organism: Ceratothoa steindachneri (assembly GCA_963969495.1). Classification (NCBI taxonomy): domain Eukaryota; kingdom Metazoa; phylum Arthropoda; class Malacostraca; order Isopoda; family Cymothoidae; genus Ceratothoa; species Ceratothoa steindachneri. The sequence continues at coordinate 30,836,173 of OZ018330.1, read as the reverse complement.
ATGGATAAAATGACTGGAAAGTGGTCGCTATTATATAAATTTTAGCTGACGGACCAGGAGAAGTTAAGTGCGGCATCTGGAGATGATATAGACAGATCGATACAAGAAAGGGTGCCTGTTTGTAGGTGGAAGTGAGTAGGATTGTCGTTATTTAGCATTATAGAATCTCCGGTGTTAAGGAAGGACTCTACAATTCTGCCTCGTTGGTTCACGACAGCGCCTCACCACAGTATATGTGAAGCATTAAATATGGAGGTGGCAGTTGCGAAACCAGTTGATGTATTTGTTGAGCGCTAACTCCGTCATGCGGAGGGATATATACGTTCCAGATCGTGTATAATCTGTCAAGGTGGCATCGTACTGCAATAGCCTGCAAGTCCAAAGTCAGCTGGATCCTCCCGTGACTAACAGGGCGCTTCACAAGTGTGCAAACGTCACCGTGGTCTAATCCACCCCTGCCGTGAAGGCCAGCCTCGTGGTATATAAGAAACCCCCATGGTGGGTTTGGTAGGGCTGCTGGCATTCTGGTTTCCCTCAGAGACATGACTGCAAGTAGCGTTCTTAAATTAAAATAATTATTTTGATATCCACGTATATTCCAGTGTGATATCACGGTTTCCATGGTTATGTTTAGCGCTCACACTGTTTCGATTTGTTCTTATCAGGTGGGCGGATATATTTGGGTAAAGGAATACTAGTGATGTTTACAGAACAATCGGGCGGTTTCTGGCGTTTGGGTTTTTCAGGAGTAGCACCCAATGTGGGTGATGTTGGAGATTGGGGTTTATTGTTAGATGTTCGCTTTGGAGAGGCACAGGTAGAACGTTCGGTTTTGCGTCGAACACTGGTGTCAGTTTTAGGTTTTGGAGGTAGTGAGCGTGCAGAATTCCCCAGCGGAGCAGGGTCCTTCGACGAAGCGGAATGGGTCTCAATAGACTGTGCTACTTGCACAACTGACGCAAAAGTTCTGGTATTTGGGTACATTGAGGATACTCTATGTCGGGCTTCTTTAAAGGTCAGGTGTTCTTTGACAACAGCCAATATTTCTTTTTCAATGAGGTATTCCTGACAAGTCTTTGCTGATATGCTATGAGGTTGATTGCAATGAATACAGTTCGGAGGCAGTTGACATGTTGCAGTTTCATGATCCTCACCGCAGTATTGACCGCAGCGGCCGCAGATGGCTTGATCACGTCTGCAGTTCTTGGTCACGTGTCCATATTGTTGGCATTTGTAACAACGGCGAGGAAAGGGCACGTACAGACGAACACGCTCATAGAGACCTGCGCAGATCCGAATACGATCAGGTTCAGTTGGAGTGTCAAATGTTAAGACCAAAGTTCTAGTCGGTTCAAGGTCACCCGATGGCGTGCGCCTTTTAATTCGGTGGAACTTAATCAGACCAAGGTATGATAGTCCGTCGGCAATATCCTCTTCAGAATATCACCGTAAGAGATCGCAGGTGATAACCCCTTGGGACTGGTTATAACGATGGTGAATCGACACTTCTATCGGTTCCCGGACCAGTTCGGTCAGGCGCTGCAATTTACAGCCTTGGTCCTCAGATTTCACTTCAAAGGTGAGCGTTCGGTCGTCATTCTCAGAGATGCGACCGGGTTCCCCTATCGCATCGCAAAGCTCTCTATCAAGTTTAAATAAGTTGAGTTTGCTTAGGTCAGCGTTGTTGGTAGACTTCAAAGTATAAAATCGTGTAAAGTGCTCAGTTTCTCCAAACAGGTTGGCTGGGTAATTACGTAGTGCTTCTTTCGTTTTTACGGTCGGTACCAGACGCATAATCATCGCGATTCCGGGAAGAATCGCGAGCAGGACGAGCCTGGTCTACACCAGTCGATCCTGGATCAGTCGCTTGTTGACAACCCGTCTCCTTCTGGCCAGAGGAAGACGTGCCGAGCGCGATGCTTTCGACATCCTTTGTGTCGGGAGCCCCGTTGACGCTGTTGAGGTTTATGCTTATAGTGGACATTAGGGCATAATTTGGTATTCATCCCATACCTGGGTTTTTTTTTTTTATGGAGCCTCCATCCCAACTATTTAACCCATAGTTGGGGCCACAGATTTCTGTGTAGGGGCAATAACGTAGTCCATCCAAGATTTCTCCGCCGAAGCCTCTTCGGTATGGTTGAACCTTCCGGGGAGGGCATATTCTCCCCACTGACACAGCCTTCGGTTTCGTAAATGCCATTGTAATCGGGGTTCGGCACGGTCGTCACCCATTAATCTGGCCCCTCCAGCATGATTGAATCTGACGGAGGTAAAAGACCACCCGCTGGCACAGCCTCTAACTTCATTGGGACACACAAGCACTCGCACCGCTTCAAGGTTGGGTGACATGAGGGTGCGGAATGGTGTAAAGGAGGGCGACGAAGAGGGACATCTGTCCATGGCTCTAAGTTCGTGAGAGGTCAGCCGAAACTGAGACCTGAAGAGAAAAATCTTGAGAGCGTAGATTCCCTTCGACATCCATCTCGCTTGATGAAACGCTCCTGGTGCCCTCATCTTGAAAGTCGTCCCAATATCGCCTCCCAGGAAGATGTAGGAGAGAACCAAGAGCTCCTTGTAGTCGTCTCTTGGATGGCTTTCTTGTTCGAAGGCACTCTTGAGCTCGCTGAAAGCTATCTCTCTTGCATTAGACAGCTCGCCTGTAAGGAGAGGAAGGAGGCTTTCTTCATCCATGGAAGACGTCCAAGATTTCTTGGTCGAAGAAGTCCCACTGTTCCCAAAACCGGACGAAGAGAGGGACGTTAGGCCAGCCAGATGGTCCATAACAGTGTTTGAAAACGTCCCCAAGGATCAAATCCAGGATGTGGTGCCTGCGAGCAAACCAGATGAGATTCCTTCCCAGACCCTCCTGAATCTTGATGCAGGTTCCTTCATTGGGACCCGTGTTCGAGGCAATAGTGTCAAACACGATTCCTTGAATGCGCGCCTCCAGTCCAGCGTCGGATACCGCCATGTGATGCCCAGTGCCTTGGGGGATCTTGGCTGCTTCCAAGAGGTACTCCTTGTCCCCACCTGTGACGTGAATGGCGAGCCTCTCAACGCGTGCACGTCCCCCAGTGATGTCAGGCAGCTGCTTGGCATCCCTTTTTTTTATTTTTTTTCTTTTTTTTTTTTTTATTTATTTATTTATTTAAGGGGCTATCTGGCGACTGCCGACTTAGGCATAAGTCGCCGTAAACAAACAGCCTAGTTCTAGGCTACTTCAAAAAATGGAACAGGGAACAACAAAAAAGAAATAACAATAACAAAACAATAACAAAAACAACAACAACAAAAATTAAGCCTGGTTAAAAAAAAAGGGAGAAGGCCGGCCTCCCCCAAAAAGTTAGCAAGTCCACCAGTCAAAGTGCACGCACTCGTCCCGAGTACAAGGGACAGGCGGTAGCGACCCCGCCCATCCCGGTACCGGGACAGGTGTCGTGCGCGAAGATCACCCAGACTGGGACATTCGACAAGAATGTGCCGAACAGTCTGGGGGACGACGCAGTCGTTGCAATAGGGCGCAGGCGAGCGCTCCACCAGATAGCGATGCGTCACACGAGTGTGCCCGATTCGGAGACGACAGAAAGCAACCTGAAGCCGCCGCGGCATTGGGGGATAGGTCCATGGGAACAGTCGCGGCGCAATGGCACGCAACTTTAAGTTCCCTTCGACCGTCTCCCATCTTCTTTGCCAAGCAGTCCGAAGAGCTGCCCGTATTCCTGCCATGTAGTCGGTGTGAGGAAGAGCGAAACGCTGGTCCGGTCGCAGAGTCCTCGCGGACTCTTTGGCGCGCTCATTCCCCGCAATTCCCACATGTCCAGGAACCCAGCAGAAGATAATCTCGACATCTGCCCGGCTCGCCAAAACCGTGGCGTCACGGATATCGCGAACCAGGGGATGCGGAGATTCCAATGCCCCGAGAGCACTCAGGGCGCTTTGTGAGTCGCTATAGATCACAATCCGGTCTCCGAACCGGGCACGTCGCGTAATCTCCCGTACCGAGTGGTGTATTGCCACCAGCTCGGCCGTGAAGACAGACGCAGCGCCTGGTAGAGCCCCGCTGACTTCAAACAGAGGGGATACGGCGTGGAAGCCGACCCCCTCTTGGGACTTGGAGCCATCCGTATACACTGGCACGGTTCCAGCGTGACACGATGTGTGCTCCAAAAAGGTCGAACGCAATACTCCCGGCGCAGTACAAGCTTTGGGAGCAGAGGCGTGGCGACAAATAGCCAAATGTGGTACCCTCCAGGGTGGCGTCCTGGGCAGAACCAGGGGCGACACCGGCCCGAGAGCTATATCTACCTCTCGAAGGAGTTTCCTGGCCCTAAACCCAAAGGGCTTAGGGTATGACTGGCGTCTCTCGGCGGCATAGGCACCATCGAGATCAGCTGCGGATGCAGTGAGAGCTGTTGGCGACTGAGGGAGGCGCCGGGCTCGCGCGTACAGGCGAGTGATGCACTGCACGCGGCGCAGAGCGAGTGGCATCTCCCCAGCATCGACCAACAGGCTCTCAATGGGGGAAGTGCGGAAGGCACCGGTCGCAAGGCGAAGGCCGGTGTGGTGGATCGAATCCACCTTCCGCAATAAACGCTCGGCTGCGGATGCATAAAACTCGCATCCGTAGTCGAGCTTCGAGCGAACAAAGGATCGATAAAAAAGTAAGGCGGTAGCCCTATCAGCGCCCCAAGCGCTGAACGTCACGGAACGGAGAATGTCCATGGCGCGGGTACAAGAGACCCTAAGGCTGCGAATATGAGCCTCCCAGGTGAGGCGTCGGTCGAATACAAGACCAAGGAAACGGTGCGACTCAACCACATCCAGGCGCACCCCATTAAGAAACAAATCTGGGTCGGGGTGAAGCCGTGGATGGCGGCAGAAGTGCACCACCTTAGTCTTGGCCAAAGAAAACCGAAACCTGTGCGCTTCGGCATAGCGAGAGACGCGGTTCAATGCCTGTTGGAGTCGACGCTCCAGAGTTGGCATCTGGGCCGCGCCAAAAGAGATCGAAAGGTCGTCCACGTAGAGCGTAGCGAGAACATCTTCCGGCAGCATCGAGGTGATGCCGTTGATGCTCAGGGCAAAGAGTGTGACACTGAGGACACTTCCCTGCGGGACACCCTCTTCCTGCTCCTTTGGGCCGGAGAGAGCTCCCCCCACCCGTACGCGGAATCGACGATCTCGCAAAAATTCAGATATAAACATTGGGAGGCGTCCCCTCGCCCCCATCGTGTAGAGAGTCTCCATGATACCGTATCGCCATGCGGTATCATAGGCCTTCTCCAGATCGAAAAACACCGTGGCGTAGTGCTGTCTACGAAGGAAAGCCTCGCAGACGGCATTTTCCAGTCGGAGCAGAGCATCCGACGTGGAGTGGAACTTGCGGAAGCCGCACTGTGCGGAAGACAGATGGCCTCCGCTGTCCAGGAAAAAAGCTAATCTAACGTTTACCAATTTCTCCATCAACTTGCACACGCAAGAGGTTAGAGAGATTGGGCGGAAACCGGTCGGAGTAGAGTGATCTCTCCCCGGTTTGCGAAAGGCGAGCACAGTAGCGATTCGCCAGGAGTCTGGGAGAAGACCTTCCACCCAGATCCTGTTAAACAGATCTAACAGAAAGGCCATGCCTCGCTCACCCAGGTGTCGAAGCATGGCGTACGGGACATCGTCCGGACCATGGGCGGTGTCCGCGCACGAAGCGAGAGCGGAACGCAACTCACTCACAGTAAACTTGTCGTTGAAGGGTTCTCCGCCACTGGAGGTAAAGTCCAGCCGGCGGCCTTCCGCGACATCACGACGTGCATTGAATGCTGGCGGAGCAGCATCACGGCTAGAGAATGCGGAAAAAGCGGTCGCTAAGGATTCCGCCACGGACGCGGGGTCTGAGATTGCGGTCCCATTCTCCTGGAGAACGGGAGGGGGGTCCTGCGAGAACTTGCCCCGAATCCTTTTGACTCGCTTCCACACCTCAGCTAAAGGGGTCTTCCCGTTAAGTGAAGACACGTATGCCCGCCAAGAAGAGCGGCGGGCGTGCTTCGAAATATACCGGAACCTAGCCCTAGCCCGACGAAATTCAGCGACAGTGAAATCGTTCGGGCGGCGCTTATAGCGCATGTAGGCATAACGCTTCTGTTTGAGGGCCGTCTCACACTCGGCCGACCACCATGGGAGTGGTCGGCGTGCAAAACGGCCAGACGTCCTAGGAATAGTAGTCAGGCCCACGGCGATGAGGTTGCCGGAGAAGAACTCAACGGCCTCATCTACCGACCTAAACTCCTCGACTGAGATAGAGAATTCAGTCATTTCCTGAAATGCAGGCCACCGCGCCCGCGCCAAGCACCACCGAGGTGGTCTCTCAGGCGGCAGTTGCCCTGAAAATGATATTTGAATGGGAAAGTGATCACTACCATGGAGGTCATCGACCACCCCCCAATCAAAATCAGGCTGTGCATCCGAAGAGCACAAAGATAGGTCAAGGCAAGAAAATGAAGCGGTTCTCGGACAGTGATGCGTAAACTCATCCACGTTTAGGACACCCATCTCAAGCTCTTCGATCAGATCGGCAAGGACTTGTCCCCTGGGATTTATGGCGTAATCTCCCCAGAGAGGATGCCTGCCGTTCAGATCTCCAAGCAAGAGATAGGGCCTCGGCAACCGTGCAACGACGCGGCGGAAGTCCCCCGCGTCGAAGTCAGCTGACGGTGGAATGTACGCAGAAATGATAGTATACCTCCTATCCAGGTGCAGCTGCACAGCCACTGCCTGAAAAGAGGTATCTAAAGAGAAAGGAAGAACGGAGACATCATGCCGGGTGTAAACTGCGCATCCCCCAGCCCGGCCATCCCGCGGTGGTGGGGTCGCAAGACCCTTATACCCCGGGAGGGCAGGGAGGGGGCACGCACCTAGCATGGTCTCCTGCAAAAAAATAGCTAACGGGGAACGGGACGAGACGAGCCTCCGCAGCTCCTCCCAGTTGGCCCGGAGTCCACGGCAATTCCATTGAAGGAATATGCCCTCCAGGCCTAGCTCGGAGGAGACGCGGGGGCCCTCCTCGAATTGAAGACCCTCACGGGAATGGCCGTACGCTTCCCGGGGGCAGAACCCCGGGCGCTGTTGGCCGGACAAAGCGCTGAAGGCGCTGTCGCCTTCGAGGACTTATTGGGGGAGGTTGGGCTCGCCATGCGAGTCTTTTCCTCCCTCCGCCTCGAAACCTTAGGCGGGCGTTGCGGCTTCGGAGGCGGGGGGCCCTCTTTTCGAGGAACCACCGTCTCCGAGCCACTCGCTCCACCTCGGGGCGTGGGCGAAGGAGCCGAAGATCCTTTGTTGCTGTCCTCCTTTCGGGGGGCAGCTTTAGGAACCCCGGAAGATGGCCTAGCGACCATCTTCAGGGGTGTTGCCTCCTGTGAGTCTAACGACTCGGTGGAGGCGCGTGGCCGTTTCGCCTTACGGGAAACGGTCACGCTGGGGGAAGAGGGGGGAGCCCTGGTTTTAGCCGGGGCAGGGTATGAGCCCTTTTTGCCGCCAGCTTTACCAGGGGAGCGCCCGGGTTGGGTAGAGCCCGCAGAAGGGCTTCGAATGGGCGCGGAAACAACCGTGCTCGTTGGCCGGGATGGGCCGGGAGCAGAGGGTGCCTTCCTAACTATTGAGGCATATGACGTCCCAGGCAGAGCCGGGCGCGCCAGGACCAAGTCCTTTGCCTCGCGGAATGAGAGTCGATCCTGGGCCTGAACGGCCAGGATTTCTTTCTCAAGGAGATATGCACCACATTGCTTCGAAGAAGCAGGGTGCGGCTCTCCGCAATTGACACACTTGGCCACACACGATTTGGACTTATCGTGTGCGACCTTGGAGCAATTTACACATACTTCGGGTGACCCCGACTTTGCACGTCTACATGAGCGATTCGTATGGCCGAAGCGGTGACAGTAATAGCACCGCCGCGGAAGTGGCACGAATGCCTTCACGCGGTAGCGGTACCAACCGGCACGCACCGACTCACGGAGCTTGTCACAGTCGAACGTGACGAAGAGTGTAGGGGTGGGTCTCGAGGCCCCTCCCTGTTTTCTCATCACACGTTCGACCTTGACCGCCCCATGGTCGGCCAGCTCTAAGGTGATGTCCTCAATGGAGTAGTCAACGAGATCCCTCGCATAAACTACTCCTTTCACAAAGTTCATGGTAGAGTGCGGCGTCACACTCACCGGGGTGCCATGAAGTGTCCGAAGAGCACTTATCTTGGCCGCCTCGGCGGGATTCGCCGCATTCGCCAGAAGGCTGCTGTCCGAGAAACGGGTCACCTTCGTCTCTCTACCAATTGCACTAGCTAATCCTCTCCTCTGATGGATCATGTTGCCCTTAGACAACATGGTGCCATCAGTGGAGCGAATAACGAGGAAGCGTTTGAAGCCAGCGGGCTCGAAAACGCCAGGTAACCTCTGAATGAGGGGCCCCGATGTCATCGAGGCTCCGCCCTGTGCATTCTTCGTCTTAGTCTTGGTCAGGAGCTCCGCACACGAGGGGGTAGAGGGAACAATGTCCCCTCCCCCCCCAGCCCCGATCCGGGGTGGTTGGCTTGAGAAGAAGGTCAGCATCTACCCTGTGAAATTAGAGGCTGACCAGAGAAAGTTGTGGGAGAGGTTGTATGAAAAGCGACGAGGTAGGGAAGAAATCGGGCTATCTGAAGGAAGGAAGAGAGGCTAAGCTGGGGCCGGACGGAGCGCTGGATCCCGTCAGCACGGCGGCCAGGATGGCAAATCGCCGCGCCCCTTACGGGGGCTTGGCATCCCAGTGAAGTAGCACAAGGCATCTCCCTGGGAGTTCGATCTTCTCTGCAGTGGCCAGTTCCTTTCGGTTCTTTCTCCTATGGTGGCGGATGGAGCACGTAGAGAGCGTGATGTTGTCGATGTTCTGACCGGTTGCCTTGGCCACGGCTCCTACCACTGCTATCGCAGCCGGATCTGAGACCTAGAAGCGGTCCAGTTTGGTGGTCACTTCCTTTGACAGGATCATGGCAGACTTCTTTCCAGCTCTTCTCTTAGGAGGACTTTGGCACTTGAACTCGACATAGCTTCCATCCGTTTCCCCGTGAGAGGACGAAGACGATGAAGCCACCTGGCTTGAATGTACAACAATCAAGGCAATCTTTTTCTCCATCTCCGCAGTCTGTTTCTGCTTCCGCTTTTTCTCTCGGGGCCTCGCTGACACAGTGTCCAGTCAGGTAATGGAAGAAGTCGATCGATCCTCTCTTTGGCTGATGAGGAAGGCCCGTCTTCCTCGTTTGTGGTCTTCTCAAGGGCATCTCTGTGCGCCACATCGAACAAGTCATCAAGGTCTCCTTGAAAGATCTCCTCATTCAACCTTGCCGTTTCCAAAGATCTTTTCTTGTGCTTGTGAAGACCCTCATTTGCCTCCACTAACTTGAGCAGCTTCGCCTTGCTCTAACGCAGTGTGGAGGTAGGGAGACCTGCCTTCTCCCAAATTCCCATGACTCCTCCACGGTCTCCTTGGCAGCCACCGCCTTTGTTTTATTTTCCAGACCGTGGTGGAAGTAGAATTTTTGGAGCACTTGCCCCTTTGAGGGGAGATGGCTCATGGTGATGTTCTCTTCTGGGTGACCACCACTGTTTACGAATAGAAACCATCGCACTTGTGAAGGGAAAAATGGGAATATTGAAGTTCTCGGTTCTGTTAGTGATCACACGTGAATTTTTTTTTTTCAATTTTATAGAGCCCATCTGGAAACTGCCCACTTGGGCATAAGTCGCCGAAAAACACGACAGCCTAGAACTAGGCTACTTTAAAATAAAAATATGAAAACATAACAATGATATAAATTGGAAAACTTAACAATCAGGAAGCAATCTCCGGCAGTGGGGGGAGGTCCCCCTCACCCCGGTGCAGGAGAGTGCAACCTACAAAACAACAATAACAAACGAAAAACAAAAAGAACCTTAAATAAAGGGGAGAAGCCCGGCCTCCCCCCAAAAGTCAACAAGTCCACAAATCAATGTGCACGAACTCGTCCCGAGCAAAAGGGACAGGCAGTAGCGACCCCGCCCATCCGGTACCGGGACAGGTATCGAGCGCGAAGATCACCCAGACTGGGACATTCGACAAGAATGTGGCGAACAGTCTGGGGGACGACGTAGTCGTCGCAATGGGGCACTGGCGAGCGCTCCATTAGATAGCGATGCGTCACACGAGTATGTCCAATTCGGAGACGACAGAAATTTACCCGAAGCCGTCGCGGCATTGGGGGATAGGTCCATGGGAACAGTCGCGGCGCAATGGCACGCAACTTTAAGTTCCCTTCAACCGTCTCCCATATTCTTTGCCAAGCAGCCCGAAGAGCTGCCCGTATTCCTGCCATGTAGCCGGTGTAAGGAAGAGCGAAACGCTGGTTCGGTCGCAGAGTCCTCGCGGACTATTTGGCATCCTCATTCCCCGCAATTCCTACATGTCCAGGAACCCAGCAGAAGATAATCTCGACATCTGCCCGGCTCGCCAAAACCGTGGCGTCACGGATATCGCGAACCAGGGGATGCGGAGATTCCAATGCCCCGAGAGCACTCAGGGCGCTTTGTGAGTCGCTATAGATCACAATCGGGTCTCCGAACCGAGCACGTCGCGTAATCTCCCGCACCGAGTGGTCTATTGCCACCAGCTCAGCCGTGAAGACAGACGCAGCGCCTGGCAGAGCCCCGCTGACTTCAAACAGAGCGGATACGGCGTGGAAGCCGACCCCCTCTTGGGACTTGGAGCCATCCGTATACACTGGCACAGTTGCAGAGTGACACGATGTGTGCTCCAAAAAGGTCGAACGCAATACTCCCGGCGCCGTACAAGCTTTGGGAGCAGAGGAGTGGCGACATATAGCCAAATGTGGTACCCTCCAGGGTGGCATCCTGGGCAGAACCAGGGGCGCCACCGGCCCGAGAGCTATATCTACCTCTCGAAGGAGTTTCCTGGCCCTAAACCCAAAGGGCTTAGGGTAAGACTGGCGTCTCTCGGCGGCATAGGCACCGTCAAGATCAGCTGCGGATGCAGTGAAAGTTGTTGGCGACTGAGGGAGGCGCCGGGCTCGCGCGTACAGGCAAGTGATGCACTGCACGCGGCGCAGAAAGAGTGGAATCTCCCCAGCATCGACCAACAGGCTCTCAATGGGGGAAATGCGGAAGGCACCGGTCGCAAGGCGAAGGCCGTTGTGGTGGATCGAATCCACCTTCCACAATAAACGCTGGGGTGCGGATGCATAAAACTCGCATCCGTATTCGAGCTTCGAGCGAACAAAGGATCGATAAAAAAGTAAGGCAGTAGCCCTATCAGTGCCCCAAGCGCTGAACGTCACGGAACGGAGAATGTCCATGGCGCGGGTACAGGAGACCCTAAGGCTGCGAATATGAGCCTCCCAGGTGAGGCGTCGGTCGAATACAAGACCAAGGAAACGGTGCGACTCAACCACATCCAGGCGCATCCCATTAAGAAACAAATATGGGTCGGGGTGAAGCCGTGGATGGCGGCAGAAGTGCACCACCTTAGTCTTGGCCAAAGAAAACCGAATCCTGTGCGCTTCGGCATAGCTAGAGACGCGGTTCAATGCCTGTTGGAGTCGACGCTCTAGAGTTGGCATCTGGGCCGCGCCAAAAGAGATCGAAAGGTCGTCCACGTAGAGCGTAGCGAGAACATCTTCCGGCAGCACCGAGGTGATGCCGTTGATGCTCAGGGCAAAGAGTGTGACACTGAGGACACTTCCCTGTGAGACACCCTCTTCCTGCTCCTTTAGGCCGGAGAGGGCTACCCCACCCGTACGCGGAATCGACGATCTCGCAAAAATTCAGATATAAACATTGGGAGGCGTCCCCTCGCCCCCATCGTGTGGAGAGTCTCCATGATACCGTGTCGCCATGCGGTTCTCATAGGCCTTCTCCAGATCGAAAAACACCGTGGCGTAGTGCTGTCTACGAAGGAAAGCCTAGCAGACGGCATTTACAGTCGGAGCAGAGCATCCGACGTGGAGTGGAACTTGCGGAAGCCGCACTGTGCGGAAGACAGATGGCCTCCGCTGTCCAGGAAAAAGGCCAATCTAACATTTAACAATTTCTCCATCAACTTGCACACGCAAGAGGTTAGAGAGATGGGCGGAAACGGGTCGGAGTAGAGTGATCTCTCCCAGGCTTGCGAAAGGCAAGCACAGTAGCGATTCGCCATGAATCTGGGAGAAGACCCTCCACCCAGATCCTGTTGAACAAATCTAACAGAAAGGCCATGCCTCGCTCACCCAGGTGTCGAAGCATGGCGTACGGGACATCGTCCGGACCATGGGCGGTGTCCGCGCACGAAGCGAGAGCGGAGCGCCACTGCCTGAAAAGAGGTATCTAAAGAGAAAGGAAGAACGGAGACATCATGCCGGGTGTAAACCGCGCATCCCCCAGTGGTGGGGTCGCAAGACCCTTATACCCCGGAAGGGCGGGCAGGAGGCACGCGCCTAGCATGGTCTCCTGCAAAAAGATAGCTAACGGGGAACGGGACGAGACGAGCCTCCGCAGCTCCTCCCAGTTGGCCCGGAGTCCACGGCAATTCCATTAAAGGAATATGCCCTCCAGGCCTAGCTCGAAGGAGGCGGGGGTCCCTCTTTTCGATGAACCACCTCTAGGCGGTTCCTTTGTTGCTGTCCTCCTTTCGGGGGATAGCTTTAGGAACCCCCGAAGATGGCCTGGCGACCAGCTTCAGGGGTGTTGCCCCCTGTGAGTCAAACGACTCTGTGGAGGCGCGTGGTCGTTTCGCCTTACGGGAAACAGTCACGCTGGGGGAAGAGGGGGGAGCCCTGGTTTTAGCCAGGGCTGGGTATGAACCCTTTTTGCCGCCAGCTTTGCCAGGGAAGCGCCCGGGTTGAGTAGAGCCGGCAGAAGGGCTCCGAATGGGCACGGAAACAACCGTGCTCGTTGGCCTGGATGGGCCAGGAGCAGAGGGTGCCTTTCTAACTATTGAGGCATATGATGTCCCAGGCAGAGCCGGGCGCGCCAGGACCAAGTCCTTAGCCTCGCGGAATGAGATTCGATCCTGGGCCTGAACGGCCAGCATTTCTTTCTCGAGGAGATATGCACCACATTGCTTCGAAGAAGCAGGGTGCGGCTCTCCGTGCGGTAGCGGTACCAATCAGCACGCACCGTCTCAGGGAGCTTGTCACAGTCGAACGTGACAAAGAGTGTAGGGGTGGGTCTCGAGGCACCTCCCTGTTTTCTCATCACACGTTCGACCTTGACCGCCCCATGGTCGGACAGCTCTAAGGTGATGGCCTCAATGGAGTAGTCAACGAGTTCCCTCGCATAAACTACTCCTTTCACAAAGTTCATGGTAGAGTGCAGCGTCACACTCACCGGGGTGCCATGAAGTGTCCGAAGAGCACTTATCTTGGCCGCCTCGGCGGGATTCACCGCATTCGCCAGAAGGCTCCCGTCCAAGAAACGGGTCACCTTCGGCTCTCTACCAATTGCACTAGCTAATCCTCTCCTCTGATGGATCCTGTTGTCCTTGGCCAACATGGTGCCATCAGTGGATCGAATAGCGAGGAAGCGTTTGAAGCCAGCGGGCTCGAAAACGCCAGGTAACCTCTGAATCAGGGGCCCCGATGTCATCGAGGCTCCGCCCTGTGCACTTTTCGTCTTTGTCATAGTCAGGGGCTCCACAACCGGGGGGCAAGAGGAGCCGGATGTGTCGATCTTAGCTTGGTCGCTTGCCAAAGTGGCAGCAGACCCATCCGTCCCCGCGGATGGAGATGAGCCCCGAGTCTTCTTTGTCTTTTTCTTCCTTTTTTTTTGGGAGAGGAGGGTGGGAATGAACCCCGCTTCTCACCTCCACCGGCAGAAGCCCCCAGGCTAGATGGACCGGCCTCAGCCAGGTCCTTTTCCGAAATGGAGAAGTTCCTGGTAGTCGTAGAGGCACCAGTCAGAGGTGATCCCTCCCCTCCTTGTACTACCTCAGAAACCCTAACCGTTTGCGGAGGACCTTGCATAGGGGCGGATTCGGTGCTTGGCGCCGAGCCCGGATTCTCCCCCATGGAAGGCCCTACCATCTGAGGCTGGGTTGCCTCAAGGACAATGTCTACCTCAGGGGGGGGCCTCCAGTTGGCCATCCCCCTCCCCCCCAAGACATCGCAGGTCTAGTTGGCAGTATTGTCATTAGTCATCTGGTCATTCTGGCCTTGACCCCGACAAGGTTAAGTATTCTTGCCAGCAGGTCTTTTGAGGGAAGCGACCTAAGGGGCCTGGTTTCCCTCTCCCCCCTAAGGGAGTTTGCCCAAACCGAGCCGCTTACACGAGGGGCGGTCGGCAATGGGCTGCATGCTGACTTTCTTGGCAGTCCCCTTAGAAAGAAAAGGAGGGACTGCCGCTGGAAATAGGGAGGTGCCCGAAAGCACCTCCAGAGAAGGGGGTGAGGGGAAGTCCCCTTCACCCGTAGGCGTAGGAGGAGTAAGCCTCCTCTCCAATTAAAGAAATATGAAATATGGACGGTCCCCTGCGCAAGCACAGGGGGGTGGGGGACCTCCATTTTTTCGGTGGAGCTGCACGAGGGCGGCTCTGTCGATGAGCAAGGGGGAATTAGGGGAAGATTTGTTTTTTTGGGGGGTTTGCATATATGGGCATGGTGACCCTCTTTTTTATACGGGACGCAATAGCTCATCACCTCTCGCAGTTGCCCGCACTGCAAGAGGTGCTTACAGGCCTGGCAGAGCCAGGCGCCGCCATTTGGGACCACCCCTCCGGCCTGGTGGCCTGGCAGCTCCACCTTAGACGCAGCGTAAAACTGAGTGTGAAGAGGAAAGGAAAAGGGATGTGAGGAAGGTATGGGTGGGGATAAAGCAGGTTGTTAAAAAAAACACTCCAAACCGGAGCTCAGGGATTAGGGAATGTTGTCCCTTCCCCCCTCAGCCCCGATCCGGGACGGTTGGCTTGAGAAGAAGGTCAGCATCTACCCTGTGAAATTAGAGGCTGACCAGAGAAAGTTGTGGGAGAGGTTGTAGGGGAGAAATACAGGCTATCTGAAGGAAGGGAGAGAGGCTAAGCTGGGGCCGGACGGAGCGCTGGATCCCGTCAGCACGGCAAATCGTCGCGCCCCTTACGGGGTTCATGGGAATGGGTGGCATTTCACATGTAGTTGCATGGATTTTGCAGACTAAGGAGAAATTGTTATGTGGAGGTTGATGTTTTATGAGCATAGCCTTTGTTTCAGTGGAGGCAGTTTATTGTAGAAGCATAGGTGAGCTAGAAATAGATATGATATAGTTTCTATGTGTGGAAAATGGATCCCATGGATTGCCTAAGAGTGTCTTGCATGAGTGCTGTGTTTATTCATTTTTGTGTTGCGATGTGTTACTTCTCTGTTGTTGAAGGCAAAACCTGTATGAAGTGTGCCACTGAGTAATGTAGGTGTTTTATTTAAGAGAATTGGGTCATGCCTCTACAGCCTAATCATCCAATTTTGCTTCCACTCACCTCAGCACACTACAGAACAAAGCACAACGCCTCAAAACAAGATGCACACCCAATACGCCACCTATACTCTGAAACAAAAGTCATATCCATCACCACCACCTCTGTGAAATGCAATTTATCCATAGTATGCAAAACCAAGGCTACTAGTAATACCATTCAATGTCAACCCCATTAAACATATGTAAAACTCAACGATACCTACAAGGAACCCCCCCCCCACACACACACACATGACACCATCTCTGGTCATCCACACAGAGGAGGTTTTTCAGGGCAACATTTACACACGTGATGATTGTAAAGCTTAGGGTGCAGTCACTACACAAAATTACACACACACAAATACCACACTGACATCTGTTTCAGTCATAACTTTGATAACCCCAGGGTTTCTCTTCACTCATACCCAGCAGCTCACAGGAAGGGTGCTGCGGCATGTGGTATTCTCCAGAGGTTGCAGTGGGAGGGGGAGGCTCGGGGTCTGCTTTTGTGTTCATGCAGGGCAGGGTGGTGTCTTGATGGCAGGCAATCTAGGATGGCTTTGGATGTGGATATTGGTGAGTTAGAGGGGGAGGGGGGGATTTGCAGCTGGTTTTGAACTCTTATGTGGGTAGTGTATATGTGTGTGTGTGTGCGTCTTTTATCCAGTTTGGTGGTTAGGTTATCTAGTATTTGAGTAGAAGGTGGGATTTTGGGGGGAGGGATGGGGGATAGGAGGAGCATCAGAGTTTGCTGAAGAATTGAATGGTTATCAAGGTTAGGTGGTGTTCAGTAGGGAGAATTTTTGTTTAAATATGGTGGTATATTGGTCGTTTTTGTGCAGTCAGTTGTGATGCAGAGGTCACTATTTACACTATTTCTATCTTGCCTAGTGCCCAGGCTAGGGATGTGAAGTTCAGTGTTGTATGAATGAAGTCTGTATAAAATTGTCAGTTTCCTTGTGTTGTCTGAAGTTGGTGCGAGTGTTCTAATAATGTTGAATAGTGATATATCTGTTGAGATGATTTGTGTATTTTGAGTGAGTCATGAGTTTGCTTAGTGTTGTCATGGGTAAAGTGTGTGAATGTTAATTGAAGGGAGGGGGCACTCTGTTTAGCATGATTACGATGTGATAGATGTTTAGATGTGGACTGATTGGATTGTGTGGAAGGGTATATCATGGATGAAGAAGTTGAAGACAGGAGAGAAGATGGTTCTTTGAGGAATGCCTTTAGAAAGCTTTTTCTTTTGGGCCCTGTGTTGAAGGACTTAGTCCTGTCTAATGGAGAGGAAGATTGCTAACCATTTTTTGTCATTGATGTGGTAGCGTGTGAACAGTATTTTTTTGTATGATATTGTGTCATGACACTGTGTTGAAGGCTATACTAATGTTTATTGCAACCAAAACTGTGTCTGACACCAGCACAACTGAAGCAAAACCTGTAGATATCTGAGCGCTCAATTTCTGCAATGGATGAGTTATACGAGTCCCTTGCTGGATTTCTGCAAGAATCCTGTCCAGTCAGTGGAATAAATCCAGGCTGCAGATCTAAGAGGCAGACCTTAGCTAGGCACAACATAAGCCTCTTTTTAGCTGGGATAAAGCCTATCCAAGTGTATTATTATTATTGCCCATGATGAGCTTAGTGAGAGTACAAGAAGTAAATGTACTATCTCAGTTGCCAATAGATCTAAAGGCGATAGAATCCCCTTAAATCAATCAGGACTATTTTCCCACTGGGGAGAATAACCTTGGACTAATGGCAGCAACAAAATATTTAAGTTTTATAAGAAATATATAGAGCAAAGAGGAAACTAAAATAAGACAAATATTGGAGACAAAAAAAGTAATGTTATTAAAAAGCTGGATTTTTCTTTTGCCCAGAATGGAATTCAAAGGGAGTCAGAACACCACTCCGACATGGGAGCTCTCCCAAGCATAATAAGCTGCTATACCCCAAATAGAGGGTACTTGTAAAAAAAAAAAAAAAAACCCTTTGGCCTTATGACAATATATCATCCACATCTAAATATAATGGGGGCTTTACCGTGTAGAAGAATTCCAAGGTTGAACATCGGTCGTCATGAAGATGAGATAAATAGAGCAGGGAACAAGGTACATGAAGGAAGTAATTAAGAACACCTTCTTCCACTGAATTATAGTTGGCTGCAAAAAATATCAAAATAGCAATCATTACATGCATAAACAATGACATTTCCCCCCCCCCCCCATTGTCCAAGCAACAATTTATAAATGAATACAATTTGGAGCAGAAGTTTAAATACACATCACTGGTGTGTAGTTTGAATTGGTGATATAGTGCAGCTCTCGCTAGCAGATACAGCATTGGATTTATGACATCAAGGTGTCAGATTCAATCCCAAGCAAGAGCAGACACAAATGTCAGTGCACATAGAGATCTAGACACTGGTTAGCGGGCATGCTGTGCTTACACCCAGAGGGGGACGTACATCTTACATATAGACAATCGCAACATTGCAATCTTACCTCTTCCTATCTTCACATCACAACACAACTGTTCCAAGGGATCCTGTGGATGGATAGTCCCCACATACCCTTCATGCAGAACAAGTTAATCCTTTCTCAGGGTTGATAAAGGTTCAGACCTAATTGCTGCCCCCCCGCCCAATGACTGACCACTGATGCCCTGAAGCTAACCACCGAGTCATGCTGATCTTTATGTTGGCTCCATTATCTAGTTGGGGAGGGAGGGGGAGGATCTTGTTTTCAGGTCGTGGGATCTCGTCAATGAGTGAAAGGATGGTGCAACATATATTTGGTGATATAGTGAAATTTTCCTATTCAATCCCAAGGGTAATACAAAAATCTAGTGTTCCTCACCCTGAGAGAATATATTTCAATAATATTACAAAATTGAACACAGATAAAAACGTTTACATACTGTTGTGATTTGTTACTAACTCTCTCTCTATATATATATATATATATATCTTTCCAGAAATTATATAGATTTGGGCCTCAAGCCACTTGTATAATTTAGATGTGGAAAATACAGCATCTGCTCTCCTTGAAGGCAAAATGCCTATCTTTACTATCATTGTCATTCTTATGATATCTAACCTCTTATTTAAAAAGTGCATTCTACATCTTGCCTTATTTTAATTAATGTTTTGTTTCTTTTTTGTATTGTCAATTAAAGCAAAATGTTGCATGGAATTTCATTAACATCCCACCGCATGACCCATACAGAAAAAATAATAAATGATATTTTGTCAAGACCTTTAGCAATCATAGCTGTAAAACTTTTTATAAACTTTCAGCAGTTTTCACAAATTTTTTGCTTCATTCCTCCTTACATTACATCTAGAACTCATCCTGACTCATTGGGTTGGTTTGGTGACTTTTTTGTTTTAACATTGCATCCCCATATTTTCTATAGGGCTCCAAGTCCTAGTTCTGTGGAGGCTATTTCAAAATGATAATTTGGGAATCTTTTACACCATTTCTTTACTATAGAGGAATGTTTTTGATCATTGTCCGGATGAAAGTAAATCTGACTACTCAAATAATCTTCTTTTCTTATCATTTCATCCATTGTAAGTGTTCCTTTAAAATTAGCAGCAAAGAAACCCCATATTATTAATCTTCCACTGTGCTTTACAGCTCAATTTTTTTAAAGCTATTCATCAGTAGCTAACCACCAAATGTCTTTTGTGACTGTCAAATAATTCTAAACTTTATTTCCTAATTAATAATTTCTCCCCAATTGTCTTATCATAACTTCTTTTTAGCCAAGTAGGCATGGAAGTCATTTAGGCATGAAGAATCAATATCTTTTGCTATTATGGTCAAATAGTTCTAAACTTTATTTCATAGTTAATAATTTCTCCCCAATTGTCTTATCATAAATTCTATCCAGCCAAATAAGTCAGGAGGTCATTAAGGCATGATTTCTTCACTTGTCTATCGATCAATTGGTGATATAGGCTTTCCAAATCTTGACAGAGCTTTCACTAAATCAGTGTCCTAATACTTGCATATGTCTGAACTGATGCCTGTGGGATGTTTATTTGCTTGAATATTTCTTTATTCATTCCTGGCATTGTGAAATACAATAACATACCATATTTCCTCCCTGTTCCTTGCTTTGACCATTCTGAAATGTGGTACAAATGCCAGCTAGCAACAATTTATTGGACAAAGTATAATTTCAACTATTATATAATAAGGTAAATTTTAATGTATACAAAGATGGTATGCAGTTAGTATAGTGGTAGCCACTTTCATACTGCATTGAGTATGAGTAGGGGATATTCCTAAGTGGCACCAAACATGGCCCTATGGGTAGGTGAAAATAATCTGGTGCATTGCAATGGCAAAAGAGAAGGTTAAAATAGGCAATTGATACAGTTTAAGGTTGTTAGAATAGTCTATTGGATGCATCACTTGCTTGGCGTGGATGGGCAGTGTGAAAGTAGCTATTCATTGCTATACTTACTAACCATATGCATTATATATTATGTTTGCAAAAATTTAAGTATACATCTGACTATGTATATAAAGAATTATACTAATTCCAATGTATATGATTTTGCTGATGACACCAATTGGCAGCTGTAGTATAAGTTGCTGATAACTTTCAAGTGTAATGGATTTAAATAAGTTAGGATCCCAGACTCATAAGTGGTAGAGAGTCTCCAAGCCTCAAAAATGAGGCAATTTTACATGGGAAGGGAGAACATAAAATTTGGCTAAGAAATAAGTGGGCACTGGCTGAATTCTAGAAGACGTACACTTAGGAATAATAGGTGAGAGGTAATTAAGGGTTTTTTAGCAGTGTCCAAGGCAAAAAATTACTGTAAATAAAGTGTTTTGTTAACCCTTTAAGTGCTGCATGGACCAAAAGGTCCCAAGTGTAAAACTGCTGCTTGAACCAATTAGTCTGTGCGGCGCTTTAAGGGATAATAAGAATATCTCAAAGAAGTAAGGAGAAGGAGGTTATCCTTAAACTTTTAACTTGGCAGGACGCTGTATACAGACAGGGACGGTCCCATCATTTTAGACCTGAAATTAACCTGCTAGAGACAGTACAAAAAACAAAAAGATGATACTTTTCTTGAGGCACCTTGAATAGGTACAAATACATATGTTCTTATTCCGAAGGTGTGTGAAAGGGGATTATGATTGAGAGGGGGATAAATAAGTTGGATATTGGCAACTATAGATGGGCAAGTTAATAAAAGATAGCTTTGTTAACAGTCAATCTGGTAGGTAGCTGCATTAAAGTTAAACTAATTCTGCCATTAAATTAAAAATAATCATTAATCGGCTACTTTTAAAACTATAACTTGGCTCCATCAATGTTACCATAATTAAGTGGGGTTGCGCTTACTGTGAGGCTGTCCTGAGCAAACAGGTTTGAGTGGAGGAAGGTTGTGCATGTTGTGGGAATTTCATAGCACTTCTCATGTGCTAGCTGTTTCAGGGATGAAATAGAGAAAATGTAAAGCTTGGAGTATTTATGACTTGCTAAATTCATGGCTCTGACAAAGAAATGAAGTCTTGGGTTGTGTATGGTTCATTTGATTTGTGTTTTCAAATACTTGGTACACCCTTTATATATAAATTGCACAATTAAACATTTTGATTAGCCTTGATTAGTAACCCTGGATCAACTATGATTGGCCCTGGTGGCTTTTGCCATCCATAAAATTGTTATATATCTAATGGAGTAGATAGATACAAGCACCAGTTAGGTCATGTATCACATGTCTCTTAATAAATAAACAATTTTGCAAACAATTCTAAGTGAAATGAATCAAAATACTAAATTGAACAATACTACAAATTGTATTTAAACTTCTGATCCATACTGTATGTATAGTGTCATAGCTCCTAATTAGTTGCATGAGGTAACTAGGGTCTAAATATCTAATTAAAAAGGTTGAATCTTTCAAATAAATGTATGATACTACAGAACTACAGAAACAAGAACCAGCAATGACCCTAAGGTCCACTCAAGGACAGCCCGGTAATTTTTTTTTTTGTCTGCAAGGAAAAACGAGTCAAAACACATTTTACTTACTTGATCTTTTATGAAGACAAATTTAAAACATATTTTAGTTGATCTTTTATAAAGATAAATTCAAAACTAGAGAATTATGATACCATTGTATTCTAATATCGTATTTCCTATAATGTTGTCATTACTGGTCTCTGAACCTAAATGCAGATTTAAGCAAATAGTGTCTTACTAATTTAAAAATGTTTTAGTTGATCTTTTATAAAGACATTCAAAACATGTTTTTGACTTACTTCATCTTTAATAAAGAAAAATTCAAAGATGTTTTACTTACTTGACCTTTTATAATATAACCTGTGATTAAGGGTGCCAAAAAGCCTGGAATAGTAGCAGCAGTATTTGATATACCCATTAGCGTCCCACAATAGTTTGGTGCCAAATCCTATTAAAATCAATAGGTCAATCACATACCATGAAATGGGCCATTCACATCACCACTTAAAATCATTAAAAAAAGGCAAATAGTTTTTACAAAGGTTTATAATAAAAATAGTGAGGTGGGGAGGATATAACATTAAAATTGCTATAACAGAAAAAAACTTAATAAACCCTACCTGAGATGTACAAAGGAACCCACAACTACAAACACCACTCAACCCCATTGCTGCGCAAATGATCATAACCACAATGGCACTGTTACAACCAGCATATGAAATGCAAATTACCAAAACCATTGGACAATAAAATCCTGAAAGAAGCAAAGTCAAATCAAACTAAGAATTATGCAAAGATTAATTCAGTATATGTAATGGAAAAACAAAATTTGCATATTTAATTTAATTTACCAATGGCAGTAGAGACTGTCCGAACTGTTCGGGCGGAAATAGTATTCTGTGAAGAGAGCCTCATCATATGACTACCATACAACATCATAAATATCCATAAAGTAAGGTATGGCAAGGCAGAGATGAAACCATTCTGTAAAAAGTTCACAAATAACCCTTTTGTTGTTTTCTTCAAGAAAATAAATAAATTCATGGGAAATCAAATAAATAGCAATAAGGAAGGGCAAAAAGAAAGGTGGCAAGGGTTTTACCACTGATCTGCATAGTGGAAAGAAACTGTGGGGGGGATCTGAACTACGGTAGCTGCCATAAAATTTGAATCTAATCGAGACTAACGATGACAACTAACTGCATCCAATATGGCTTAATTTTCCTAAAATCAGAAGCAATGTTTCCATTCTGCTAAGCTATAGCCAATAGAGAAGGGATGAAGTTGATAATTGCCAGAACCATTTAATTATGAACAAAGTACCCCCAAACTTAGTGTCAGAAGTACTCGTAAAACAGATCGTTAAATCCATTAACCCTTCCGATACACATATCACCGCTCATTTAAACAATGCTAGCCAGACTTCTGATTTGTATGGCACTTCATTATGTGCCACCATTCAACTAGAAGAAAAAAACCCACACATTTAACTGAAAGAGGTACTTGAAAATTTTTTCTTTTAGTGATATCAGGAGGGGGGGCTATGGGGGCATAGGTGTCTAAAGCACATCAAAACACCTATCTTTAGGCTAACTTAAAAAGAAAAAAAAATTTTAAAAGGGAACCAACACAAAGAACAAAAGAAAAAAATTACTAAAAAAGAAAGAGGGAGGGTCAGATCCCCTTGGGGATGTCTGTGTCCCCCCCCCAAAACTATTATACCACAAGCCAGTGAGCAAGAGTGAGTCCTCAGCATCAGAGAAAGCGATAGAAACCTCACTTGTCACAGTACTGGGACAAGTATCACACATGAAGCTTCCCCATGCTAGGACATGCAAGGAGAGAAAATGGCAACAGTCTGGGGCCTGAGGAGTCTTTGCAGAGAAAGGACAGGGTTTGCTCCATCATATGGCAGTGATACCCTAAGTGTGTCTGATTTGGAGATGAAAGAAAATGACTTGATGCTGTTGTTGAGGCATTGAGAGAGAGGGGTCCAAGAGAAAGTTGGCATTTAATTACAACTTTAAATTCCTGACTGCCATTTCCCATCTTCTTTGCCATTCACTCTAAAGGGCAAGTGCAATTCCAATGCCTCAAGGGCAGTGGCGAATATGTAAGGTTATATTTATGAGCCATCCTCCCCATTTTTCTGTATGAATTTTGACCACAGATATCTGCCACCAAGAAACAGAAACAATTCAACATTGCCCATAGCAGAGTTTGTTGAGGCGACTGGCTTAAAGTCGAACCTTAGCTGGGGTAACTTAAGTAAGGGCACATAATTCTATGTATCTTCCACATTTATATTTTTTTCCCAGTAGAAATGACTTATGCCTAACCTCAAATTATTTTCCAACTAGACACTGACCCAGAAGAAACATTACTGCTCTCATGTCACCCACATATCATCTTGTCAACACTGATACAGTCAGCATCTAACTAAAACTCAATACCTGCATAATTGACTTACACAAATCTACACTGGCTGACAATCAGGAACCGGTTCAATACATTCACAACATGCTTACAGACAACACCTAGAGATACACAGTGTTGGATCTCTGAAAGAATCTCATAATGTTGGCAAAGTTTAACATGGCCACTGGCCTTGGAGTACATCCATAAGCTAATGATATCATAAGATTTCTTTATTTAAATATAAGCAAAAATTAACAACACTTACACTTTTTACATCAAAGTGGTGGACTGTAGACAAATATGTCGGTAGTTCAGTCAATAAACAATACCATCCAAAATTATGTCCAAAATGGGCCACAACTGATACAATAAAAGGGACAGATGTGAAAATACTTTTCCAAGGTGTAGATTTAATCTACAATAAAAAATAATTCATAAAGATAACACAAAAAGATTTTCAGGTCAATTAAATATTGCAGATTTATAATCATTAGGCCAAGTGAATGAATAAGACCTCACACATGAGAGCAAGATGAAAAAATACCAAAATATGGAAAAGAGGATTCTAAGTAATTTGTTAAGCTTTATTTCAAGTTTGTTATCAAGATTCCATTCAAAAAGAAATTTAAATCATGTTCAAAAGTACTCATAATCCTACTTTTCATCTTCTTATGGGTATTTAACAATTCCTAGTTATTTAGCTAGATAAAAAAACACTTGATAGCTACCTCTTTTGACCATCTTGATTTGTTCTCCCCAATTTCATGGAGCAAAATCTTTCTTTCTTCATCCGTAATCAAAGGATGGTCAGTGGGATAATCCGATACCATTTGGAACCAGGCCACACAATATACAAGACCCAATGCTCCAGGTATGTAAAAAACCCAAGGCCAACCAAATGATGTTTGACATAACCACCCTCCAAAAAATAAAATCAACATTGTCCCCATAGATGGACCTGGAAATGAGAGGCAGACATTTGGAGATTAACAAATAGAGATTGACTTTGGGTGCTGGTTAAGTATGTAATCTACCAATTTATCAAGTAGTTTATCTGCGATCAACTGATAAAACAAAATTGAATTGCCACCTTGAATCTTTGAGCTAATCTTTGATTGACCAAAATGGCTGTGTGACCTTGAAGTCACAAAGAAAACAAAGTCTTTGATGAGCTTTATTAAATATTCTTTTATTTGAACCTTCTGGCAAAAATGTTTTTTCTAAGTTAATTAAATTATCATAACATGCTTGCATAAAATTTTATTGAGGGCAGGGAATGGTTAAGTTAGGTCGTAATCTAGACACCTAACAAGAAACTGAGGGTACACTGCATACTTAACCAGTACCTGATTTTGTTTATTTTAGTAAAAAAAAAAAAGATAAAAAAAGGACATCTCTGACACAGGTTTTTGGAAAGAGCAAACAAAAATCTTAAAATATCCACTTGAATAAAAAATAGGAATAAGCAAGAAGATAACAATTAATATTGATTTTTGCAGTCTCTACTCAGTCTATCAATTACACAGGTCAAGATTCTTAATAACATAGTTTGGAAAAGAAGTTTAAACGCAGCTAACGGTATTGTCCAATTTAGTGCTTTGTATGCAATACTAATCATAAAATTGCTTATACTGTGTACATTATATGATATGCAATATCAATTTACTTCATTAAATATATGTATCAGCATTTTATTATGATTATATAGTAATATAGAGTATGTGGCCTGAAGTAGGCAGTCTTTTTAAACTTGTCTTTCAGTTCTTTTCTTCTAGAGGAGATAAAATTGAAGATTTGGATTCGTTATATTATGGAAAAATACTGACAAATAGATTTCAAAAGAATATTGTAAATATCAAAATGCAGAAACTATTAAGTGTATTTTGATATTTACAATATTCTTTTAAAATCCATTTTAGTTCTCAACTGGCAGCCCCCCCCCAAAAAAAAAACATAAAATTTAATAATATACAAATTAACAATAAAATATAACCTAACAATAACAAGAGACACACTTGGGTGTCCAAGGGGAGACCCACCTCACTTAGGGCCCAATGGGCTATTAACAATTACCCCATCCCAAAGTAAAAATATAGTATGGAGGAGACCTGCCTCCAAAAAATTCCATAACACCAGTCTAGTGCGCAGGAGCCCCGACTCCAGTATGAGCACACTCATCATGGTAGTGTGGACAGGTACCCCAACATCCAAAATATGGGGGACTTCCAGTTTAGGGGAAGGGCTCCATTAGATGGTACAGCACTTCACTGTGGTGGAAATGCACCTCTGCGCTTTCATAAGGGTTTGCAGGACCAAAGATGGGACACCTTGAAGTATTGGAGCAAAGGAAACAACCCTAAACTTAGATTTATTACAATACTATACAACGCTAAATTTTAATAATTTTTAATTTCTCCCATTTGAAAAAAAATGTAATATTAATACACATCGTCAAAATACCCCTTAAACAAAATTTCAAAACTTTTAGCCTCCTCCCAGCCAGATTTCACATACCATTTACTACCAGTTTAAGATGATTAAGTCAACGGAGATCATACAAATCAAATCATCAAATCATTAAACCAAATTTAGCTGTCTTTCAATATCCAGATATGTCACTATTATTCATTCAGATGGAGGGTAGGGACTGAAATCCTCTTCTTGTGGAGTAAAGCTCTTTCTGGTCATCTCTTCTTTTCTTTGACTGCTTATTGCAAGTGGAGGTGTAAGTGCAATTCTTGGTCTAGTCAATAAGAGGGACATCACTCTTTGGTTGGGAATGCTTTTGTTTTGGAATCCACTCAAGGGTATAGTATTGACATGGGTAGTTTGATGCACACTATGCATTGGTGGTTTTCCCCTCATAATCCTCCCTTCAAACATCCAGGTGGCTCTACTTGTGCAGCAGGCAGGGGTTCTTTGTTTTTTATATAAATTTCAAAGTTGGCTATTATACGGTCTTTCAATACTGAATTTTTTCATATCTCTTTCCAAATTAAGTATGAGGGGCGGTCAATAAGTTTTGCAAATTGGTAGGGCAAAACAGAGGAAGGGGGATGGCTGTTTGTGGGGGTGTTAGGAAAAGTTATGACAAGTCGGGACCTGCAGCCGCACGCTCCTGCCTCATCTATTTAAGAAGCAGTAGCTGATCGCAGATCGTCAGTCACAAATTTTCAACAATGGACAAGGGTGAGCACCGCGCAGTGATCAAATTTTTGACCAAGGAAGGCAAGAATGCAAAAGAGATCCATGAATGCATGGTTGCAGTGTACACCGACAACGCCCCTTCCTATGCAACCATTGCTCGCTGGAATAAGGAGTTCCGCCATGGTCCTGAGTCACTTGAAGATGACCCCCGTCCAGGACGCCCATCAGACGTGACCAATGAGGACAATGTGGCCTGTGTGGAAAGGATGATCCTCGAAAATCGACGGGTGAAGGTCGAAGAAATCGAGCGAGAACTTGGAATATCACATGGAAGTGTTATCAACATCATCCACGACAATTTGGCCATGACCAAGGTCTCTGCCCGGTGGGTCCCTAGAAACCTCACGCCCCATGATTGACTTTAACGTCGTCAAAGTCCACAAGGCCAGAGTTGCACAAGCTGCCCTGTGCGAGTACGGACTCAAGGAGCTCAACCATCCCCCCTACAGTCCAGATCTGGCCCCTAGCGACTACTTTTTATTCCGCCAGTTCAAGGCTGCACTGCGTGGATGCCGGTTCGGGGACGATAAAGATGTCCAGCTCGCCGTCCAGGAGTGGATTGAACAGCAGTCGGGAGATTTCTGGTTGTCGGGAATTCAAAGCCTCAGGGACAAGTGCCGCAAGTGCATTGAAGTCGAGGGTAGTTATATTGAAAAATAATTATTAAACACTTTTCCTCATATCTCGTTTCCTTATATCTGAATTGCAAAACTTATTGACCGCCTCTCGTATATATAAATCAAAAAGATGTACAAGAACTACATTTTAATAGCACCTGCCTCAGATAACTGAATGTATATTTGAAGAATATCCATCACTTTGGTCACCTTGAACCACTCATTCATTTGTCCTACTCATCATATTGTTGGTTTTAAACTATCTGTAAGACATCTTCCCATTTCAGATTTTCATTTGTCCACTGCATTCTCTCTTTCTTCTTTGCAGTAATGCACTCAACCACATAGATACAGTCACTGCAAAAAATCTTGGGACCTGCCTCCCACAAGCTACAATTTTTACTAAAAAACTATGACTTAATTGTGTGGCTGCCATATGTCAGTGCTTGGTCATTTCCCTTTGTAGTAAGTTGTCTGTAGCCTTAGAAGTTTTCTGTGCCCTAACAGAAACAGGTTTATTGGACAGAACAATGCTGAGTGAGAGCCCACATGATCCAGCAAGCAGGTGCATACTGGTACTTTGCCTCAGCCAGAATGAGCGCAAATTTCCTAAATGGAGACATTCTCCTGCCTTCAAGGCCATGAAATGGGCCTTTTCTCCCTTTGTAGGAGAAGAACAATTAGGGATTAGGGTAATGTGGATGTTGTAGGTGCTTAGAATTTTTTTAAATTCATGCTGTTTGTTACAGAAGCCAATGTTATTGAATTAGAGAATGGTGAGGGAGTGGGTGAGATGCAGGATGTGTTGGAAAGGGTGCGTGCATGGATTGCAGGTCCAATGGGGGTATGTAATTTATCTTGCTTGCCTGATGGATTGTGTTGGTGAATACTGAGAGAAGTAGATATGGAAATGAGGGAAACGGGTGTAAGATTGATGGGCTCTATGTTAGCATTTGAGTGTGGAATATGCCAGGAAGTGCATGAGTGTGTGATGGTACCAGTGTTGGTATATGGGAGTGAGACTATGGTATGGGAGAAGGAAGGATCTTTAGTTAGAGCAGTGCAAATGGACAACTTGAGAGAGTTAATCAGTGTGAGCTAGAGGGAGGGGGGAGGAGAGTGAGGAATGATGACTGGGTAAAAGATGTCAATAGTGTGAATAAAGTTATGACTGACTGAAGGTGTTCTCTACTAGTATTATGGACATGTAAGAAGAAAGAATAAAAAAGAATTGTGATGAGAATATATAAGAGTGTTAGTTTGAAAAGGGTTGGAAGAGCGCATAAAAGGTGGCATGATTATGTTAATGTATGTTTGAGAGAAAGGGCTGACTGAGGTAGAAGTGGATGATGTGTATGATACAGCCACAGGCAAAAGTTTCCAGACATTTTGAATTTTTCTGATTCTTTGAGTATGTCTAGGAATATGTTGTACTCCTGGTGTCATGCAATACTATTGAAATGTATGAAATCGTGGTATCAGGCGATGCTATTGAAATATATGAAATCATGGTATCAGGCAATGCTATTGAAATGCACAAAATCCTGGTATCAGGTAATGTTATTGAAATGCACAAAATCCTGGTATCAGGTAATGTTATTGAAATGTATGAAATCCTGGTATCAGTAAGCAGTGGTACAGTAAAAGTGTCTTCATATAACACATCCTATTTTGTGATTAATATGATCTTTCATGTTGACAGGATGATAATAATAATTACAAAAACATAGAACTATACCATGAAGTATCCTCTCTATGCCTTGACCTGAGAGGAAGACTGGTTCTGCAACTAGCCTGCAGAATTATCCACCGGTCAATACAGGTGAGAATAAACTTGATAGAAAGTGGTGAGTGCTAGTTAGGGTGGGGGGGTAAAGGGCATGCCACTCCTACAAGTAATAAGTGTAGGGGGCACCCCTTAGCAGGGATTAAGGAATACCCAAACCCTCTATGGGAGGGCAGTTATGATATGGGAGGAGTATCAGGGGTATGTGCACTCACAGAGAAACCAGTAACCTGCAACAGTGACCTCCCTTCATCATTAACTTGGGGTTGAACTGAGATAGGACCCAGAGAAGCCAGCCAGCAAGTGTCCCCCTACACCAGAAGAAATAGATGGATGAGAAACCCATTTACCATCCAGATTAGGTTCGTATTTTAACTAAAGTTCCATTACTGGGCAGGGCCCCCACCCCTGGCCCTAATTAAGGCTGAATGAAGAAAAGGTGTTGTGGTTGGTGAGTAGCCTCCAGAATTAGCCGCTGGTCAAGAGAGGTAAGAAAGGACTCAATAGAAAATGGCATAAAAAAAAGTAAAATGAAGATGCTTTGAATAAAGCAAAAGTAGGCTCAATATAGTTTGAGACTACCAGGACAGCGGGGCTAAGAGGAGAGGAAGTTCCTCCATGAGTCAGATACACACTTTGCTCCCTTGCATGCAATATATATATATATATTCAAAATTTACTCCTCTCATACTTTTTTTTTTATATCCTATGGTATGAAACAAATTCAAGTCTAAATATATTAAAAAGGGAAAAGGGGTGAAAGGTAAAAACCCAACCTTTTAATTTCTTGGCAAAAACATTGTACAAAAATAATTTTATAAAACCAAACAAAAAACAAATGGTACCTGCTGAAATTCTTGTCATGAAGAAAGCACGTTTTGAAGGCTCAACCCAATTAGACATTAAACTATGAAAAGCAGGAAACTGAATACCCTGAAAATGAACAATGTAATATAAGGCTTCCTCTTGCAGTGAATGTATGAAAATGAACATGTAATATGAAGCATCATGTTATGGTGAAAGTATGAACTATTTGGATGCAAGGACAATAAACTATGAAAGATAGGACAGTCAATGCCATAAAAATGAACAACATAATATGAGGGATCATGTTGTGGTGAGTGGTGAATGTAAGAAGGAAATTGAATATCCTGAAAATGAACAATGTTCATTTGAATTAAAGAGCCGCTCATCTGGTGACTGTCTCCGGGGGCAAAAGTTGCTATAAAAACCCTGGCCTAGTTTTGCATTAAAGCAGAAACAATACAAAAACCAACCAACACTAAGAAAATGGAAAAAGCCCACTCAAGCATTAGAGAGAGGGTTACCCACCCTGAGGGGCCCAAACATGCATCCCCCCCCTCCCCCAAAAGGTTAAGATGGAAGAGTCCAGTTTCTCCAAAAAGTAAATAGGTCCACAATTAGGTATACACAAACTTGTTCTGAGTACAAGGGACAAGTGGCATCAACTTGGCTAACCCCAGTACTGTGAGAGCTAACATGCAAGAAGATCCCCCAGACTGCAACATTTAACAATGTGCAAAATAGTGGGGGGGGAAGGCATGCAGTTGCTGAAGTAAGGTCCAGGGGCGAGCTCCATTAAATGATGGTGCGTTACATGAGTGTGCCCAATTATGATTCAACAGGAAGTGACCTGAAGCCACCAATGCATTGGAGGCGAGGGCATGGGAACAGTCAAGGAAAATGGTGTGCAGCTTTAGGTTCCTGTCAACTATGTCCCATTTTCTTTGTCAGGCAACCTGGAAGACTGACCCGATTCTTGCCATGTAGTCAGTGTGGAGAATTACAGTATTACAAACCAGCGAAGACTAAGATCCACTCAAGGCTTGTTCAAGGAAGGGGAAGTAGTGAAAGTCCAGGTGAATGATTGGTTAAAGGGAGGGAGGCTATGTAAATGGAATTAGTTTAACACCTTTTTTTTAAGTTATATTTATTCTATTCTTGAACCTATTTACTGAAGTGCTTTCAATTACATGACTTAGCAAATTATTCCATGTTTCTGTTATTTTATAGGAAAGGAAATTGTGGGCTACCACAGTGTTAAATCTTTTGTCCACTAGCTTCAACCCTTTTTTCTTGTGGCCACTTGGTTATCTAACTCAAATATTGATTAATAATTTATATTAGCAAAATCACTTAGTATTTTAACCTCTTCCCTACAATGATGAAACAGCTTTCGTCACGCCTACTGCTGCACATGTCTCCGATGACGAAAGGGCTATCATCATGAAATAAATGATTGCTTTTCTGTTCTGTAATTTTGCCAGAGAACGCTATGAACATTCCTGAGCATTACTCAAAGTGTCTGTCTTATAATGACATCATTCTCAACTGACCAATAAAAACAGTTTGTGGGTGGGGTTTGTTTATACATACAAGGCAAAAGCATTTTTTTACTTGTGATTGATTGCGTAATATATAGCATAAACTTTTAATTTTGTTGTATATTTTAACAATGTCTTCAAGCAATAGTGATAATTATGAAGATAATGACTTCAAACCCATGCTGAGTGACAATGAATCAAATTATAGTAGTGATAGTGACTTCAAACCCATGCTGAGTGACAATGAATCAAATTATAGTAGTGATAGTGACACTTATATTTTGATCAGTGATGAAGAATGTGAAGCAATGGATTTATCGGGCGAGTGGAAACATTGCATTTAGGTGAGTAAGCAATATGTCATCTTTTAAAAAAAAATGTATTAATTATTTGAAAGATATTCTCAACATGAACAAACATCATAAGAATAGGCAAAACAACATGAATAATGCAATAAATGCAAAATTTAAATAAAATGTTGTATACAGCACTGTACACAGGCGCTGCCAACTCGTCCGGAAGGGGTTAAATACTTGAATAAGTTGGTTGCACAGATACCGCTCTTCCAGTCAAAGTAAATTTAGATTCCTCTCTCTTGCTCAACATTTAGAGTAGTTCAAATTTTACAATATCCTTTTGCATAAACATAAATCAGAATTATTTGGCAGTCTCAATGAGGTCTTACAAGTGCTTTATATAAAGAAAAAATATCTCTTGATTCAAATGTAGAATGTCTAGATATGTATCTTAGAACTATATTGTATTTTTTGGAAGCTACAGTGCAATGTTTTTTTTACATTTTAGATCACTCAAGATTAAGACACCTAAATCCCTCTCCATATTGACTGTATTTAAAGTCTAACAATCTATATTGTAATCTATTTGGGGATTATTATGACCTATGTGCATTACCTTACACTTGTCCACATTGAATTACAGCTGCAATCTTTTCAACCACTCAACTACTCTATCGAGGTCTTTTTGAAAATTTTCAGTCACTATTATATTTTGCCCTCATACCTAATTTTGTGTCATCAGCAAATTTTTAAAATTTTACATAATATATTCTTGCCAAGATCATTTATATTACAAAAAACAAGGGACCAAGAAAAGATCACTGAGGAATGCTGTGTGTCATCAGCATAGAAATAAAATGATAGACCTTGACAATGCATAAAAATAACACTGGAAAAAAGATGTGAAACAGAAGTAGATAAAGAACTGAACCTTATGGAACTCCAAAATGCAAAGCACTTCAAATATGGAGATATTATGATATGAAAGATACATTTTCACTCTGTATTTGCAAATGTGGACACTGTACCTTGCAGGTCTTCAAATGCAAGGTCTTCAAACGCAAGTTCTTCAAAAATATTCAAGTTAGTGTCACTGCATTTTATAAAAAATAATTGAGATGTAAAATAAATGTGGACAGATTCATTTAAAGATAGGAAAAATGTACAAGCTTTGGCAAAGTATTCTAATTGGCCGGATAGATCAAGAGAGTTGTTCATTAGTTCTAGTTACTGTATGCTTTGACAAAGGATGTTCAGCTATTTCATTTGCTACTTTTGGATTGCCAAGATTTCCTGAGAAAATTTTAGACATTGTTTTGGAATTTCAAATCCATCAGTAAAAGCTTTTACTTTTTAGCCAACATTAAAATAATTTCCTAGAAAAAGATTTTGTGCTAGGCTTTCATTTGTTTATTTTAAAATTACAATTCTGTGTTCTTGAATAGATGATTTGTTCATGCTTCTGACCTATGCACTAATTTAAATTTATCTTCTATCAACAACAATATTTTATGTTGCATTGAGTCATGTATGCTAATTAATGTCTTCTGGTATAAGACTACATTTACACAGACAATACACTGAGGTTTGCATGAAGGACAATGAAGGAGAAGAAATTAATTTTCCTATTCTTTATGAAATTTCTGACTATCATGCCATTGATCATCAATCTTTCATTCTTGTACTGGATATCATGGCCACAGAATTAAAAATAACCAGAATATAAAAATCTATTTGAACAATATCCAGAAGTGGAATGCTCATTTTTGTATAAAAAAAAATTAGTAGCCTATCTAGCGACTGCCTACTTAGGCTACATCAAAATAATATGCAAAACAAAAAACAACAGTAATAAAATAAAGGAAAAGGGCAGCAAGCACACTTCGGCATCAGGCGGATGCCGGCCTACTCCCCGGCACATGAACATGCAACCTACAAAAAAGCAAAAAAAAAGTGGAGGTCAGCCTCCTCCACAAAGTCATAAAGTCCACAAGTCACTGTGCATGAACCCCTCCCGAGTACAGGGGATAAGCGGTAGCGACCATGCTCATCCCGGTACCGGGACAGGTAGCGTGCGTGAAGATCACCCAGACTGGGACATTCAACAAGAATGTGCTCTCGAATATGGAGAGCACATTCAGGGAGGCAAGGGAGGGTAATCGATAACCACAAGGCTACCGTTCTGCTCTCGAATATGGAGCCTAAGGCGGCGGAGTCCAGGGGCCATGTGACCGCATGTTCGTGGGAGGAGACAGCAATGCCAGTAGCGTCTTGGACAGAAAAGTGCTTAGGGTATGACTGGCGTCTGTCGGCGGCATAGACACCGTAGAGATCAGCTGCAAATGCAGTGTGAGCTATTGGCGAGTGAGGGGCGTGCCGGGCTCGCGCATACAGGCGAATAACGCAATGTTCATGGCGGAGAGCGAGTGGCATCTCCCCAGCATCGACAAGTAGGCTCTCAACGGGGGAAGTTCGGAAGGCACCGGTCGCCAGGCGAATGCCGGTTTGGTGGATCGAGTCCACCTTCCGTAATACACGCTCGGCTGCGGATGCATGAAACTCGCATCCGTAGTCGAGCTTTGAACGAACAAAGGATCGATAAAATTAAGGCAGTAGCCCTATCAGCACCCCAAGCGCTGAACGTCACGGAACGGAGAATATCCATGGCGCGGGTACGAGACCCTAAGGCTGCGAATATGAGCCTCCCAGGTAAGCGTCGGTCAAATACAAGACCAAGGAAATGGTGCGAGTCTACCACTTCCAGGTGCACCCCATTTAGAAACAAGTCTGGGTCAGGGTGGAGCCATGGATGGTGGCAGAAATGCACCAACTTAGGCTTGGCCAAGGAAAACCGAAGCTTGTGTTCTTCGGTATAGCAAGAGACGCGGTTCAATACCAGTTAGATTCGACGCTCCAGAGTTGGCATCTGGGCTGAGCCAAAAAAGATTGAAAGGTCGTCCACATAGAGCATAGCGAGAACATCTTCCGACAGCACCGATGTGATGCCGTTGATGCTCAGGGAAGAGTGTGACACTGAGGACACTTCCCTGCTCCATTGGGCCAGAGAGGGGTCCCCCAACCGAAGGCAGAATCCACGATCTCACAAAAATTCAGATATAAAGAGACGGAGGCATCTCCTTGTGTGGAGAATCTACATGATACCAAATCGCCATGCGCTATCATAGGCCTTCTCCTGATAAAAAAACACTGTGGCGTAGTGCTGTCTATGAAGGAAGCCCTCGGAGACAGCATTTTCCAGTCAGAGTACAATATCCAACATGGAGTGGAACTTGCAAAAGCCGCACTCTGAGGAAGACAAATGGCCTCCGCTGTCCAGAAATAAGGGTAATCTAACATTTACCGATTTCTCAATCAACTTGCCCTGCAGGAAGCTAAGAGAGATTAGGGGGAAACCGGGTGGGGTAGATTGATCTCTCCCGAGTTTGCGAAAAGCGAGAACAATAGCGATTTGCCATGAATCTGGGAGGATACCTTCTGCCCAGATCCTGTTGAACAAATCTAAAAGAAAGGCCATGCCTCGCTCATCCAAGTGTCGGAGCATGGCGTACGGGACATCGTCTGGACCAGGGGTAGTGTCCGCGCACGAAGAACACAACTCACTCAGAGTAAAAAGGTTGTTAAAGGGTTCTCCACCTCTGGAGGTTAAGTCCAGTCAGCAGCCTTCTGTGACATCATGACAGGCAATGAATGCTAGCAGAGCATCCCGGCTAGAATGGGACCGCAATCCTGGATGCGGGGTCTGAGATTGTGGTCCCATTCTCCTGGAGAACTTGCCCTGAATCCTTTTGACTCGCTTCCACACCTCTGCTAGAAGGGTCTTCCTGTTAAATGAAGACATGTATGCCCGCCAAGATGAGCGGCGGGTGTACTTCGAAATATACCGGAGCCTAGCCATAGCCCGACGAAATTCACCAACAGTGAAATCGTTGGGGCTACGTATGTTAGACAAAACACTTCGTTTGCGGGCCGTCTCACACTCCGCTGACCACCACAGGAGTGCTCAACATGAAAAACGGCCAGACATTCTAGGAATAGTAGTTAGACCCACCTAACTCCTTGACTGGGAAGAGAAATCAGTCATTTCCTGAAATGCGGACACCGCACCCGCACCAAGCACCACTGGGGCAGGCTCTCAGGTGGCAGCGGCCCAACAAATGATATTCAAATGGGAAAGTGATCCCTACCATGGAGGTAATTGACCTTCCCCCCCCAACCCAAAATCAGGCTATGCATCCAGAGAACACAAAGTTAGATTGAGGTAGGAAAATGAGGCAGTGATGCGTAAACTCATCCACATTTAGGACACCTATCTCCAGTTCATCGATCGGGTCAGCAAGGATTAATTGAGTAGTCTCCCCAGAGAGGGTGTCTACCATTCAGGTCTCCCGAGCAAGAGAAAGGGCCTCTGCAACTGTGCCACAACGTGGCGGAAGTTTCCCATGTCAAAGTTGGTTGACAGTGGAATGTACGCGTAAATAACAGTATACCTCCTATCCAGGTGCAGCTGCACAGCAACTACCTGAAAGGAGGTATCTAAAACCTTGAAAAGAACAGAGACATCACGCATCCTCCTACCCGGTCACCATCCCATGGTGTTGGGGTCGCAAAACCCTATTAACTCGGAGGGTGGGCAGGGGGCACACGTCAGGCATGGTCTCCTGCAAAAAGATAGCTAACGGGGAATGGGAGGAAACGAGCCTCTGCAGTTCCTCCCTGGAACAATATGCCTTCCAGGCCTAGCTCGGAGGAGATGAGGGAGCCTTCGAAGAGAAGACCTTGACGAGAATGGCCAGACAATGTGCTGTTGCCTGCTATGACTTATTGAGGTAGGTTGGACTGGCCATGCAAGTCTTTTCCTCCCTCCACCTCGAAACCTTAGGTGAGCATGGCGGCCTTGGAGGCGAGGGTCTGTCTTTTGGAGGATCCACCCAGCCCACGACCAGGGTGGGCAAAAAAAAACACCCAAAAAAACAGCTTTAAAAACCCGGGTTTTATTCCCATTTTTTTCAAAATTACATTTTTTTTTCAAGAAATAAATGCTACTTATCATTATTTTATTCAAAATTCATATTTATGTTTATAATTTCAACAAATATGTATTAAATTAAGGTTATTTCTCTGATACTGACACATAATAATTCATCTCTTCTTCTACAGGTTATAGCTATCATGGGTACCGATAATTCTCAATCAATGATCTGTTTCTTACCTTTAATATAATTATTAAACTATTTAATTATTATTATAAAAGTAGAGATAGCTATTCTTTTTCTATGCTATTCTACTAATGCTTGTAGCATTTGTTTTTTGAAGAACCTGAGATTTGAAAAAACCCAGAATAAAACCCTAGTTTTGTTTTGTTTTTCAAAATTCTACTCTTCTTTTTTTAGAAAAAATGCTATTATCATTGTTTTATTCAAAATTCATATTTATGTTTATAATTTCAACAAATATGTATCAAATTAAGGTTATTTCTGATACTGACTCATAATAATTCATCTCTCCTTCTACAGATTATGGCTATCATGGGTACCCACAATTCTTGATCAGTGGTCTGTTACTGTGATCTGTTCTCACTATAATATAATTATTAAACTAAGTAATTATTAATATTATATAAAAATAGATATAGCTATTCTTTTTCTATGTTATGCTAGTGCTTGTAGAATTTGTTTTTTGAAAAACCCAGAATAAAATCTTTTTTTGTTGTTTTTTTTTCAAAATTACACTTTTCTTTTCAAGAAATGAATGCTACTTATCATTATTTTATTCAAAATTCATATTTATGTTTATAATTTCAACAAATATCTATCAAATTAAGGTTATTTCTCTGATAATGACTCATAATTCATCTCTCCTTCTACAAGTTATGGTTATTATGGGACATGGGTACCACAAATTCTCAATCAGTGATTTGTTACTGTGATCTGTTCTTATTATAATATAATTATTAAACTAAGTAATTATTAATATTATATAAAAATAGAGATAGCTATTCTTTTTCTATGTTATTCTAATGCTTGTAGCATTTGTTTTTTGAAAAAACCCAGAATAAAACCCGGGTTTTATTGGGTTTTTTTACCAACCCTGCCACCACTGGGTGTGGGGCGAAGGAGCTGTCCTCCTTTCGATCATGCTGATAGGCGTGGAGGTGCCAGGAGCAGAAAGTGCCTTTCTTAATATTGAGGCATATGGTGTACCAGTCAGCGCCGGGTGTGCGAGGATCAAATCTTTAGCCTTGCAAAATGAGAGACAACGCTGTGCCTGAACGGCCAGGATTTCCTTCTCAAGGACATATGCACTGTAGAGGTGTGCCTCTGCATGCCCAATTCCCAATAGTTAGTTTTCAAAAAGACCTTGCCCAAATCCTTTTCAGATAATACTTAAATTTTTGTTAAATTAATAGATATATATATTAAATGATTAGAAAAAGCAAAGCTCATTAAAATATTATTTAATACTAAATATAATACAACCACTGAATGGCCAAATTAGATCTACTCTCCTCTCTGAAGGTGAGTTTTGTGGTAACAAACCTTTCCTTGTTGTATCATATTGTTTTGGGGATCCTTGGAGGGTTTAATGCAAGAAAAGAAAATCTGAAGACTTTTGTGTGTGTTTTCTAGGTTTGGACTCTGTGTATCTAATGCCTTAATGATTCGCACAAGTGTTCTCACTCTCTAGTAGTACGTCTAGTAAGTTTGCTCCAGTCTCGTAACTGGTGAGTACCAATCACTCAATAATTAGATCTTGGTAGAGGGCCCCAAATCTGGCCAATTTTGATCATTTTGCTTGTATCATGTAATTGGTAAATTCAAGATCAGCTAATTACCTGATTGACTGTCCTATTTTTTGTAGGAGCAACCGTAGCTGGGCTCTTCAACCATACCAGTGCATCAACTGTGAACAATCAGTCAACCTGGCTGCAGCTCCTTAAACAAGCAAACGCACCATTTAGGTTCCTAGCTGATAGCTACTTCAATGTAAACATATTTCGTTGATACGTACCATGTTTAGGAGCTATTGTATAACTTATCCTGTTGATGAGTACCGGGTTCTGGCGTTAACTTGTAACATATCGGGTTGATCAGTCCAGTGTTTAAGAGCTATTGTATAGCGTATCATATCTTTGAGAACCGGGTTCTGACATTATTTGTAACATTTATCCTGTTGGTGAATGCTATTTATTTAAAGCAAAAATTGTTCTGTTGCGCTTAGAATACTTGGGCTAAGAAAGTTTATTGGAGTAAATTCCATTTGTACACTGGCCAGTATTTACTTTGTAGATAGTTGATTCATTATATTTACCATATGCAATAAGTTTTAATTTCCATGATGTAAATTTAAAAGTTTAAAAGAGCGCACAAAGACTGGGCAATTGTTGATACAAAATTATCAACCTTACCGGGTAAAAAGATTGAAGGCATCATAGTGACTCTGAACAGTTGCTCTCCCGAAATATTGCCCTAAAGTATAGAGTAATTACAGCACCAGATTGCTTCAAAGAAGCGGGGTGTAGCTCTCCGCAATTGACACACTTGGCCAGACACAATTTGGACTTATCATGTGTGGCCTTGGAGCAACTTACACAGCCTTCGGGTAACCCCGACTTTGCATGTCTACATGAGCAATTAACATGGCCGAAGCGGTGGCAGTGGCACAAATACCTTTACACGGTAGCAATACCAACCAGCACACACTGACTCAGGGAGCTTGTCACAGTCGAACATGAAGAGTGTAGGGGTGGGTCTCGAGGCCCCCTCCCTATTTTCTCATCACACTCTTGACATTGACCACACCATGGTCAGCCATGGTCCTGGGACCACTACTATTCATCATCTACGTCAACGACATGGACGGTGACATGGTTGCCAAGATTTCCAAATTTGCCGATGATACCAAGCTTGGTATGAACGTTGCAAAAGATGGAAATACTGCCCGCCTGCAGGAAGATCTTGGGAAGATTGGGGAGTGGTCGGACACGTGGCAAATGCCTTTTAACGTGGGGAAATGCAAAGTGATGCATATCGGCCACAGAAACCCCCAATCTCAGTATATCCTTAAGGGCACTGCTATGGAATCCACCGACACTGAGAAGGACTTGGGTGTAACAATCACTATTGACCTCAAGTTCTCGAAACAGTGCATTGAGGCGGAGAAAAAGGCCCAAAGGATGCTAGGCTATATTAAGCGCCAGTTTGGTTATCGGAACCAGGAGATTGTACTGTGCCTGTACAACTCACTTGTCCGACCGCACCTGGAGTATGCCGTACAATTTTGGAGTCCTTCATTGCGAAAGGACGTCGCGAGATTGGAACGTGTACAAGCCAGGGCAACCAAGCTGATTCCCTCTATCCGACATAAAAGTTATGAGGATAGACTAAGGGAATTAGATCTGTTCTCGCTGGAAACCCGTAGACTGCGTGGTCAGCTCATCGAAGTTTTCCAAATACTTAGAGGGTTCGACAATGTTGACTACCGGGATATTTTCACACTGAGTGAGAACAGAACGCGCAATCACGGCTTCAAACTTGAACTGAAGCGTTACAACCGCAATCTGTGTGGAAATTTTTTCACCTACAGTATCTGCGGTAAGTGGAACGCACTTCCAGTGGAAGTTGTCAACAGTGAATCTGTTGACCAGTTCAAGTCAAGACTAGACAAGGTCTTGAAAAGTGGCCGTTTAGGGACGCAAAACAATTGAGCAGCCTTGTGGCCGTTTAGGGACGCAAAACAATTGAACAGCCTTGTGCCCGCTCGATTGCAAGTCCAATGGTACCCTCTTTGAATGGACCGTAAGGTCTCCTAGGGTACCTTCTTTCCTTGTTGTTACTCCTTGTTGTATGGATGGAATAGTCCATGTGTTCCCTTGCATAAACTAATCCTTTCACCTAGTTCATGATAGAAAGTGGCATCACACTCACAGGCGTGCCATCAAATGACCGAATGGCACAAATCATTGTTGTTGGAGGGGATTTGACACATTCGCTAAAAGGCTCCCATCCGAGAAACGGCTCACCTTCGGCTCTCTACCAAATACACTAGCTAAAGCTCTTCTCTGATGGATCATGTTGCCCTTAGCCAACATGCTGCCATCAGTGGAACGAATGACAAGGAAGAGTTTGAAGCCAGCAGGCTCAAAAATACCAGGTAGTCTCTGAATGAGGGGCCCCTAGTAATCGAGGCTCTGCTCTGCACACTTGCACTTTTAGTCTTTGTCAGGGACTTCGCACCTGGGGAAGCAACAGGGGACGGACATGCATATCTTGGCTTGTTCCTTACCCAAGTGGCACCAGACAAAACCATCCATCCCTGCAGCCCCCACGGATGAAGAGCCACAAGTCTTTTTTTCTTTTTT
Source organism: Ceratothoa steindachneri (assembly GCA_963969495.1). Classification (NCBI taxonomy): domain Eukaryota; kingdom Metazoa; phylum Arthropoda; class Malacostraca; order Isopoda; family Cymothoidae; genus Ceratothoa; species Ceratothoa steindachneri. The sequence continues at coordinate 30,794,653 of OZ018330.1, read as the reverse complement.
TTATTCTTTTTATCAGAGGAGGGTAGGGAATGAACCCTCTTCTCTCTCCCCTCCACCGGCAGGAGCCCCCAGGCCAGATGCACCGGCCTCAGCAAGATCCTTCTCCAAAATGGAGAAAGTCTTGGCTGTCGCAGGGGCACCAGCCGAGGGAGAAGATTCATCCTCTCCTTCTAAGGCCTCAGAGGTCCGAGCTGTCTGAGGAGGAGCCTGCACAGGGGCAGACTCAGGTTCAGTGCTTAGCACCAAGCCCATGTTCGACCCATGGAAGGTCCTACCATCTGGGGCTGGGTCACCTAAGGGACCAGGTCTATCTCAGGAGAGCCTCCATGTGGCCATTCCTGGCCAAGACATCACTGATCCATTTCGAGGAACCTTTCTTCTTGTCTTGGTAGAAAGGGGCAGGTATACTGACCCCTTGCAACTTACTCGCGCATGCATGCAGGACATCAGGGGGGGCAGGCTGCCATCCCTTGTTTCCCTAATGGGACTGGCCCTAACATTTTTTTTTTTTGTTTTTTTTTCGAGGGGCTATCTGGCGACTGCCCACTTGGGCATAAGTCGCCGCAAACAAACAGCCCAGTTCTATGCTACTTTAAAATAAACATTTTAACAGAAACAATAAAAAGGAGATAACAGTCAGGGAGCAAGCTCCGGCGTCGGGGGGAAATCCCCCTCCCCACGGCGCAGGAGCCTGCGACCTACAAATAACAAAACAAAACAATAACAAAAAAAAAAGTTAAATACAAGGGAGAAGGCCGGCATCTCCCCAAAAGTAAACAAGTCCACCAGTCATGGTGCACGCACTCGTCCCGAGCACAAGGGACAGGCGGTAGCGATCCCGCCCATCCCGGTACCGGGATAGGTAATGTGCGCGAAGACCACCCAGACTGGGACATTCGACAAGAATGTGCCGAACAGTCTGAGGGACGACGCAGTCGTCGCTATAGGGCGCAGGCGAGCGCTCCATCAAATAGCGATGCATCACACAAGTGTGTCCGATTCGGAGACGACAGAAAGCGACCTGAAGCCGTCGCAGCATTGGGGGATAGATCCATGGGAACAGTCGCGGCGCAATGGCACCCAACTTTAAGTTCCCTTCGACCGTCTCCCATCTTCTTTGCCAAGCAGTCCGAAGAGCTGCCTGTATTCCTGCCATGTAGTCGGTGTGAGGAAGAGCAAAACGCTGGTCCGGTGGCAGAGTCCTCGCAGACTCTTTGGCGCCCTCATCAGCGCGCTCATTCCCCGCAATTCTTACATGTCCAGGAACCCAGCAGAAGATAATCTCAACATCTGCCCGGCTCGCCAAAACCGTGGCATCACAGATATCGCGAACCAGTGGATGCGGAGATTCCAATGCCCCGAGAGCACTCAGGGCGCTTTGTGAGTCACTATAGATCACAATCCGGTCTCCGAACCGGGCACATCGCATGGAAGCCGACCCCCTCTTGGGACTTGGAGCCATCCGTATACACTGGCACGGTTCCAGCGTGACACGAGGTGTGCTCCAGAAAGGTCGAACGCAATACTCCCGGCGCCGTACAAGCTTTGGGAGTAGAGGCGTGGCGACAAATAGCCAAATGTGGTACCTTCCAGGGTGGTGTCCTGGGCAGAACCAGGGGCACTCTCGAAGGAGTTTCCTGGTCCTAAACCCAAAAGGCTTAGGGTATGATTGCCTCCTCTCTGGTAAGAGAAGTTTGGAGGACTCTCTGTGAAAACACAGGGGAAGGGACCTCCGTTTTTCAGTGGAGCTACCTGAGGGCAGCTCCATTTATGTTCCAGATGGAGTTAGAGGGGGAGTTTTTATTTTGTTCATTTTCATCATTGGGAGTGGTGACCCTGATAATAATATGAGATGTAAAAGCTCATCACCCCATGCAGTAGCCTGCTCTGCGAGTAGCGAACATGAGGCTGGCAGAACCGGCTGCCACCATTTAAAGCCACTCCTCATACCTAGTGACCTGGCAGCCCATTAGCATCATGGCTCCACCTTAGGCACAGTGTAAAATGGATACATAGTGGAAGGAGAGGTTGTAGGGAGAGTGAGGAAGTAGGGTGAAAACACAGGCTGTCAGAAAGAAGAAGAGGCTAAGCTGGGGCCAGTTGGTGCGCTGAGTCCTGTCAGCATGGCGGCCAGGAAGGCATATCACCATGCCCCTTACGGGAGGTGGACTGCTCAAATAGCAACTAATATCATGCCAAATTGGCCTACAGATTCATGCAAGGAAAATTCCTAAATAGCATCGAATTCATGATGAATTAATGTACAAAATTCCATCTTGCAAGCCTTTTGGTGCTGTTATCTCCAACTCTGAACAACTGTAGATTGGAAGTAAGCAGTAGGCTTTACCAATAAACTATTACATTCATCTTGTTAGATGTTATTCTAGAAAGTTACATTGACAAAATCTTTAAGAATGAAAAAAAATTTCATTTCATTTATAATCAAAAGGGCTCAATGCACCATATGAAATGATCCAATAAATTACACATTGGCCATAGCTTCTTTTGTATTTATTTTTTTCTCTTAGCCTCTTAACAACAGGATGCTACTATAATAGATATATTCAATATCTGCAAAGACAATGTAAATAAACTGGCAATTTGTCTTTTGAGGTATTGAATAAAATGACTGAACAGTACATCTGACAAAATGTATGTCCTATCCACAGTATAATAGGAAAAATGCAATTAATTTAGTAGAGAGAGAGGAGGGTACCCATTACTAAGGGGTTTATTTCTTCCAGAATTTTTTAAATGTCTCTTATTGCCAACATTTAAAAATTCATCAAATTATGCACATCAGATCTTTTTTTAACTATGCTTATTCTATCTGTTCATATGCATTTTTTCCGATCATTCCTCCAAAGTAAAGTAGAAATATGTGCAAAAATTTCTTAAGTTGTATGATACCACTTTTGTTTGAAAATAATATATGAAACCCCCTAATATATTAAAGTTTTCTTAGAGTAAAGCAATTTACCATTTTTTAAGTGATATTTGTGGACTCTTCCTCTCCACCACCGCCTGTTTTGTCAAACAAAGACAACTTAATAAGTAATAAATATCATCAATTCTAATTCTAAATAAAATGAATCTAAAAACTTTGTTCCTTACCTGACTCATCCCTTGCATCATCCGTAAAAATGAAAAATATGATTTAGAATATCGAGCAGCCATTGGAAGCAAGAATGATAAGAGAGATGTCAATAAGATACCAGTCCCAAACACCCTTTTCCCGCCATATTTGTCTCCGAGTTGACCTCCAATGAAATTGGTGAGAAAGTAGCCATAGAAGAAACTTGCTAATATTTTTCCTTGTTCTTCTTCATTCCAATCAAATTCTCCTTTATTCAAAGGAGGTGAACTCTGATAAAAATGAAAAAAATAAGAACAAATGATGAGAAAATAATAATTAAAATTCCTTTGTAAAAGTATTATATACCATAAAAAGTATGGTCACATGTGCAATCCAAAACAATTAAACTAATCTCATCATTTTCTCACAGGATCACAAAATTAGTTAAATGCCTTACAGATATAAACCATTGAAGAATCCCATCTAACAGTATAAATTAATAGAGCAATAGAAAAAAGTGAAATCCTATAAGTGGTACCTAAAAGAGTTACGAGCCAACCTAATTTTCAAGTAGAAATTGCACCCATCATCAGGAAAAAGTAAAGATTCACTCATGCCATTGCATGCTCCTCACTTTTATGGCAACTGAAAGAAAAGAAACATGAAAATATAATGCGATATGACAAAGGTCCACCAGGATCCCAGAGGTCATCTAAGACCAAAAGAAAAGATCAAACCTCTAGCCAGAAGACAATGTCAAATATATACAGAATCTAATACTCTTAACTACAGTTCCATTCGCTTTACTCACTGACTGTTTCAATTAATTCAAGGGAATACAAATCACTATCTTAACACTACTCAGGTATTTGTATAATATATACTGTCTACCAAGTGTCACTAGAATATACATCTATGGACAAATCTATACTTTCTCCTTTGGTGGTCTCAAGTCCATTCCCATTATAGGCTCTCTTGGTCCATAAATTTATCCAACTTTCCTTTTAGCATATACTTAGACTAGCGCTATTAATATCTTCCCAAGGTCTGTTCCACAAATTCACTATATAGGTAAGAATATGCGCGGGAGTAACCTAACGTACCGCTCAGTTCTTAACCTTTATATGATGACCCCTTGTCCTATTCTCTCTAACTCAAAAAATATATGTTCGAATTCCACATTAACCTGTTGGCCACCCCTTAGATATAAAAGGAATCTTAAATAAGTGCCAATCACTAGTAAAATTCCAACAATTATTATTTTGGGGAAATGTAGAAACTTTTAATTTATCCAAACTGGTAGGTATAAAAAAAAGGAAGAAAGAAAGAAAGAAATGAGGCCCATGTCAACCATAGCTTATATGATAAACTTGAAGAAATAGCAGATCAGGATAAACAATTTATAATATGATTGCAAGATGTGCAGGCATTTACAAACCTTACAGTAGTATAGCTCTTACCTTTGTATGTACTGAAGTATTGAAAGGACAACTCTCTTCAAAGTGTCCTTTCTTTGTTTCTTTAGGATGACCAGCCATTGCAATAATGGCAACAGACAAGTTTACTCGTAACAAATACATCAGACCAGTTCCAGTCATTCCAATGATCATAAGATTGTGTTGACATTGTAACTCTACAAAAGTAAACCTCCGATAAGGTTGTTGTTGTCGCCTCGCTCCCCAGGAGCAGATGACCTCTGCCCCCTCCTACCGCTTGGGGAGGGAGAAAGCTTTTGCTTTCACAGCCTATGCTGTAGGCACCATCAACATTAGCATGAGTACCAAATATAATTTCATATGGCAGTATCACAGTATAGCAGAATCATAAATTTTACCTTCTCTATTTAATAAAGAACAATTAGGTTATAACTTTGATCCTATAATCCCATGTATATTAAAAGGTAAATAATATAAATTATATTTTGATACAAGTAAAATTTTTCAGCTTTCAACAAAAATGATCTTACCTGCTCCAAATTTGAAAATATTTAGAAACTTAGAGGTTCCCTAATATTTAAATGACTAGTAATAGTAAAAAAAAAATAAAGGTTAAAGCAATTTGAACTATTTAAATTTTAAGGAAGAGGAAATAATATCCTCTGAAACAGCATGATGTAGCCTCAATGTCAAAAAAAGAAGATGAAAGGATAGCAAATACAAAGACCAACAAAGGAATTAATTGATTTATTGAAATTTGTATTGTGTCAACACATCACAACAAATTAAAAGTCAGAGGTGGACAGTTATGGCATTTTTTTACTCCAATATTTTGGCAATTTCTTTAAAAACTGGAGGAAGAAAACAGTGATTTTACTGTGCAGTTGTATAAGATCAGTGCTTACTTTGCTAAATACTAAAGTTAATTAATATAGTGAATTAGTGTGTTTTTCTATACAGTGGTACCTCTCAAGTTGACCAAAAATTTTGCCTCCCATCTTGAACGTCTGCCAACAAAGGCCGCTCAGTCTCACACATTCTCCTGTGCTGTGCAAATCATCATCTGTTGTGCTGACAACTTTTTCTTCAAATTAACTCTCATTATGGCTACTAAGAAAGTGAAAAGTGACAGTGCAAGTGGTGGCAGGACAAATAAGTATTATAGTATTCACCTGAAGCAGGAGTTAATAAAGAAAAGAGAGAGTGGAGTGTCTGTTAGTGACCTAGCCAAAGAATATGGAATGTTTAAGTCCACTATCTGTACATTTATGAGACATAAAGAGACACAAAGGCCACTGATGTGGCTAAGGGAGTGTTTGTAAAATCAAATAAAAGGCCACAAATTTTAGAAAAAGTTGAACAGTTACTCTTACTTTGGATAAATGATAGGAAACTGAAAGATGACAGTGTGACTGAGGCCACAATATGTGAAAAGGCTAAGAAGTTGCACAGTGATTTAGTGGCTAAAACACCCAGTACAAGTGACTCCGAGACTCAAGAATTCAAAGCAAGCAGAGGTTGGTTCAAGAAGTTCTGCAAACGAAGTGGCATTCAGTGTTGTAAGGCATGGTGAGGCAGCAAATTCTGATAAAGATGTTGCTGAAAAGTTTGTTGTTGAGTTTGCTACTTATGTGCAAAGTGAAGGTTACCTCCCACAACAAGTTTTTAACTGTAATGAGATCGGACTATTCTAGAAAAAATGCCAAGAAAAATCTACATCTCTCTCGAGAAAAAGACACTCCCTGGACACAAGCCAATGAAAGACAGGTTTGCTCTTTTAATATGTGCTAATGCAATTGGAAACTGCAAAATAAAACCCCTTCTTGTCTACCACTCAAAAAACCCACAGGTCTTTAAGAGGAACAATGTGCACAAGTCTACATTGTCAGCAGGCACATGCCATGAGAAAATTCAGGGTAGGCAGCGACTGTGAAGCTGCCACAATTCATTTTATGAAGACTCCCTTATAAAGTAAATTGTCTGCAAAAAGTAGGAATTATTAAAATTAAGTGCAGCAGCGTCACAGTTTCCGCCTACCCTGAATTTACTCACGGCACGTGCCTGATTGCCAGTAATATGTAGGTCAAATTCAAAGGATTGGGTGATGCAAATTCTTTTTCATGAATGGTTCACAGATGCATTTGCCCCAGCAGTGAGAAAAAACCTTGAGGAAAACAATCGACCACTAAATTGTCTTCTTATTATAGATAATGCTCCTGCACATCCTCCAAATTTGCAAGATGATCTACATGCTGCTCTAAACTTTATCAAAGTTAAATTCTTACTACCCAACAAAACTCCTCTACTGCAGCCAGTAAGTGACCTGCAACTTCAAGAAGTTATACACAAAGCATCTTTTTGCAAGGTGTTTCCAAGTTACCACTGAGACGGACTTAACCTTTCCGAGAGTTTTGGAAGGAACATTTCCATATCCTCTATTGCATAAACCTCATTGCTAAGGGATGGAGTGAGGTTTCTAAATGCACACTACATTTGGCCAAGTTGTGTGCCTGAAAGAGATTTTGAAGGCTTTGGGAAAGCACCAGTGGATGAGGTAATGACCCTTAGAAAAAGTTTGGGATTGTAGGTTGACTCTGATGATGTGGAGGAGCTTGTGCAGGACCACAAGGAAGAATTCAACACAGAGGTCCAAAAAATGTGTGGATGTTTCCTTTTTTCTTATACAAGACAATGACTTTTTTAAAGTTAATAATTAAATACACATAGTTGAGTGCAATGATTTGATTGTAAGGAGGATGACAGAGGCTGAGTGTAGGGATGAAAGTGAGTGTGAATCTTGGAGTGTTTGTAATGCATTTAGAGTGAGAGGAGTAGGGACTGGTTGCATTTTATGTGGGCTGCAAGAACTATATAGTGGAATTAGAAGAGCGAAGGATTTAGAAATGATAGTTTGGAGTAATTTTTGTTTTTAATGCCCATCTGATGACTACCGGCAAGGGCATAAGTCGTGTTAGGTTTGAGCAATGTCATTGAGCTTAGAAGGAATCTCAGCACTAGACTCAAGAGTTCTGGAGATTGCAAGGTTAACTTGGAGTAGAGCTAGCGGAGATAATAGTGAGGAGGGAGACAGAAGGGAAAGGGTTGATAAGGGCCGACCCGGAAGGGAGGTGGGCAAAACTTGGGAGCATTATGCTATTCTCCTATATAGGTCTTCAAAGTAACCCCTCCACCTCTCTAATATCTCTTTTTTTCTCTATCTTGATAACTCCCGTTCTTCATTTTTTTTCCAATTCTAAACATTACTTTTTGCTTCTCACTCATATTCAATTCTTCACTCCAACTTTCCCATACCAGCCTCTTTGCTATGGCTACTTCCCTTTTTGCTCATCTTCCTTTCTCTTTATATTCTCTCTTATCCTCTTTGTTCCATGTTCTCTACCATCTTTTATAAGCTCCTTTCTTCCACAGACTTCTTTTGCAGCCTCCAGAATATTTTCACTCAGTTGTTTCCAACTGCCTGTTTGTTATTTTTCTGCTGCACCTCCATTTCAAATCATCTTTGCGTTTCTTCATCCTTCAGTTTCCACTCTATTTTCTCATCGCCTCTTCTTTTTCTTTCTCTTTCTCTTCAATTCCTCTTTTAGATCTGCACACAGTAGTCGGTGTTGCATTAAACATGCCTCTCCTGGGATGACCTAACAATCTCTTACATATATCTCCCTATCCTTTCTCAGCAGTATATAATCTATATAATCAATTTGTGTTTCCACTCCTCCACTCTTTATATGTGATGTTCTTCTCCCTACCCCTTTTAAACATGGTATTTATCACCCTCAGCTCCTTACTCTGAGAAAATTCTAATCTTTTTCTCCTTGATTTCTCCTTCCAAATCAATGTGTTCCATGACTTCTTTGAAGCCTCTTTTGTGCTCTCCAATGTCTCCAGCAACAAGTATTACCTCTGAATCCATCACTGCTGCCATCTCATCATCTAATACACCCCAGAAAGCTTCCTTTTCTTCTTCTGTCCTACCAGCTTGTGATGCATATACTAAAAATATATGCCCAACTATCCTTCCCATCACAATTCGTATCCTCATTATTCTTGAATTTATCCTTTATACTTTTATCCCATCCCCCACTAGATCTTCTCTCACTATTATTGCAACAACACCTGCTTTCTTCTCCTCTCCCGACCACCAGAACTTGTACTGCTCCTCTCTACAACCTTCTCCTCTGTATTGCACCTCTTGCATACATTAGATGACCGCCCTCCTCCTAGCCAGCATCTCCACTACCTGTCTACTCCTTCCGACCATCGTGCCAACATTTACAGTGCAAACCCTCAACTTTCCCCCCCATTTCTACCTTTGTGTGCATGAACAGTCCACCTGGAGATTCTTCACACACCCTGTCCACCTAAGGGCCACCGGGGTCTGGGGGCCAATTCATCCACATTCATCATCTTTTATGTTGGAGCATATTTTTATGGTAGCATGCTCTTGCTTACACTAACCACAGTTATTGGCTGTGGTACTAGCATTTGCCTAAAGAGGCGCAACCTGCAAGGCAGCAGGTGTTTGAATTCAGTTTTACTTCTGCTAGCCTTTGCCTAAGGAGGCATATCCTATAAAGCAACAGGAACCTTAAAAAGGTACTACCACTCCATGTCAGAATGGATGCAGTTTATTGTCCTACCCAGGACAAACATGTGACCTACAACAGTCAAATAAAATGGAGGCCATCCTCTTCCAAAAAAGATCATAGTCCACAAGTCTGTGTACACAAACCTGTTCTGAGTACAAGTGACAAGTGGTAGTAATGACTCCACTCATCCCAATACTGTGTAATATGTATGAAAATCACCCAGATTAGGACAACAACAAGAATGTGTGAATAGTCTAGAGGACAATACAGTGTTGGCAGGCACTCCATCAAAGAGTGGTGCATCCCACGAGTATGCCTGATTAAAAGATGACAGAAAGCAACCTAAAGATGTTGCAGCATTGGGGGATAGTTCCATTGGAGCAGTTCCCTTCAGCGATCTCCCATCTTCTTTGTCAGGCAGCCTGGAGGAGGGCCCTGATTCCTGCCATGTAGTCAGTGTGATGGAGAGCCAAATGCTGGTCTGGTCACCCAGTCCTCATAGACTATTTGGCAGCCTCATCAGTGCACTCATTCTTGGTAATTCCCACATCTCCTCATTCTTGGTAATTCCCACATCTCCAGGAGATTCCAATGCCACAAGAGCCCTCAAAGCACTTTATGAGTTACTAAAGATCACAATCCAGTCTCCGAACTGGCACAGCACATTTTCTCCGGTACAGAGCAGTGTATGGCAACCAGCTCGTCCATGCCTGGTAGAGCCCCACTGAATTCAAACAGAGGGGACACAAAGTAGGAAACTGACCCCCTCCTGTGACTTGGAACCAGCTTTATACACTGGAATAGATCCAACATGATACAAATTGTGCTCCAAAAAGGCCGTTGCAATACTTCTACCACTGCAGAAGCTTTGAGAGCAGAGGCATGGTGACAAATAATTAAAGGCAGTACCCTCCAGGGTGGCATCTTTGGCAGAACCAGAGGTGTCACTGGCCCAAGAGCTACACCAAGCTCTTGAAGGATTTTCCTACTCTTAAACCACAATGGTCCTCCTTTTGGGGGGATGTAGCTTTAGGAACCCTGGAAGACAGCCTCATGAATACCTTCAGGGGCCTTTCCTCATGTGAGTCTAGTGAAGTGTAGGGCAGTTTTGCCTTACAGGAAACAGTCATATTGGGGGAGCCCTCATTTTAGTCGAGACTGGGTGTGAACCCTTTGTGCCACCAGCTCATCTGGGGAAACACCCAGGGTGAGTAGAATCTGCAGAAGAGTACCGAATAAGCCAAGAAATAACCGTTCTCATGGGCCTGAAGTGGCCAAAAGCAGAGTGTGACCTTTTAAAAATTGAGGTGTGGGCAAAGGAGCCGAAGCTCCTTTGTTGCTGTCCTCCTTTTGGGGGGCAGCTTTAGGAACCCCAGAAGATGGCCTGGCAACCAACTTCAGGGGTGTTGCTTCCTGTAAGTCTTACGACATGGTGGAGGCATGTGGCTGTTTCGCCTTACAGGAAACGGTCACACTGGGGGAAGGGAAGGGAGCCCTGGTTTTAGCAGGGGCTGGGTGTGAACCCTTTGTGCCGCTCTCTTTACCAGGGGAGCACCCGGGTTGAGTACAACCCACGGGACTCCAAATGGGAGCGGAAACAACCGTGCTCATTGGCCTGGATGGGCCAGGAGCAGAGGGTGTCTTTCTAAGCATTGAGGCATAGGATGTCCCAGGCAGAGCTGGGCATGCCAGGACCAAGTCCTTAGCCTCACAGAATGAGAGACGATCCTGGGCCTGAATTACCAGGATTTCTTTCTCAAGGAGATATGCACCACATTGCTTTGAAGAAGTGGGGTGCAGCTCTCTGCAATTGACACACTTGGCCACACACAATTTGGACTTATTGTGTGCGGCCTCGGAGCAATTTACACAGACTTCAGGTGCCCACGACTTTGCACATCTACATGAGATTGGTATGGCGAAGCAGTGACAGTAATAGCACCTCCGTGGCAGTGGCACAAATGCCTTCATGCTGTAGCGATACCAACCGATATGCACTGACTGAGGGAGCTTGTCACAGTCGAATGAGATAAAGAGTGTAGGAGTGGGTCTCGAGGTCCCTCCCTGTTTTCTCATCGCATGTTCGACCTTGACTGCCCCATTGTCAGCCAGCTCTAAAGTGATGTCCTCTATGAAGTAGTCCATGAGTTCCCTCACATAAACTACTCCTTTCACGAAGTTCATGGTAGAGTGCAGCATCACACTCACAGGCATGCCATCAAGTGTCTGAAGGGCACTAATCATGGCTGCCTTGGAGTGATTTAACGCATTCGCCAAAAGGCTCCTGTCCGCGAAATGGGTTACCTTCGGCTCTCGACCAATCACACTAACTAAAGCTCTCCTCTGATGCATCATGTTGCCCTTAGCCAACATGGTGCCATCAGTGGAGCAAATAACGAGGAAACGTTTGAAACCAGCAGGCTCAAAAACATCGGGTAATCTCTGAATGAGGGGCCCTGATGTAATCGAGGCTCCGCTATACACACAAGCACTTTTGGTCTTAGTCAGGTGCTCCCCACCCAGGGGGGCAGAGGCCAGATGTGCCGATCTTGACTTGGTCGCTTACCAAAGTGGCAGCCGACCCATCTGTCCCTGCAGCCCCCGCAGATGGAGAGGAGCCCCGAGTCTTGGAAATCCTTGGAAATCCTAGGCATTTGAGGAAGTCCTTGCATAGTGGCAGACTCGGGTTCAGTGCTTGGTGCTGAGCTCGGATTGGCTCCCATGTAAGGCCCTACCGTTTGAGGCTGGGTTGCCTCAAGGACCATGTCTATCTCAGGAGGGGGGGGGGGCCTCCAGTTGGCAATTCCCCCCAGGACATCACAGGTCCTATTTGCAGCGCTGTCATAAGTCGAGTTTGGGAAGGCACAGGCCTTAACCTCGGCAAGGTTCAATATTCTCGCCAGCGGGTCTTTTGAGGGATGCGACTGATGGGGCCTGGCTTCCTTCTCCCTCCTAAGGGGGGTTTGCCCTACCGAGCCGCTTCAATGGGGAGTGGTTGACTATGGGCTGCCTAGTGGCTTTCTTGGCAGTCCCCTTGTAAAGTAAAGGGGGGACTGCCGCTGGGAAGAGGGAGGTGCCTGTAAGCACCTCCAGACAAGGGGGTGCGGGGGGTCCCCTACACCCATAGGCAAAGGAGAGCATTAAGCCTCCTCTCTGGTTGGAGAGATTTGGAGGGTCCCCTGCGAGGGCACAGGAGGAAGGGGGCCTCAACTTTTTCTGTGGAGCTGCCCGAGGGCAGCTTGGACAATGGGAAAGGGGAAATTGAGGGGAGATTGGGGGGGGGGGGTATCATCATTGGGCATGGTGACCCTATTTTTTTTACGGGAAGCAATCGCTCATCACCCCTCGTAGTAGCCCGCCCTGCAAAGGGTGCGTACGGGGCTGGCAGAACCAGGTGCCGCTATTCAAAGCCATCCCTCCCGCCTGGTGGCCTGACAGTCCCTCAGCATGGTGGCTCCACCTTGGACCCAGCTAAAATGTATAGTGTTTGAAAATAGAAAGGAAGGGGAGGTGAGGAAGATGTGGGTGGGGATAAAGCACATTATTTAAAAACCCACTATCCCAAACTGGAGCTCTGGGATGAGGGATCATTGTCCCTCCCCCCTCAGCCCCAATCCGGGATAGTTGGCTGAGAAGGTTGGCATCTACTCTGAGAAAATAGAGAATGACCAGAGAAAGTTGTGGGAAAGGTTGTAGGGGAAGTGAGGAAGTAGGGGAGATATACAGGTTGTCTGAAAGAAGGAGTAGAGGCTAAGCTGGAGCCGGACAGGGCGCTGAGTCCCATCAGCACGGCGGCCAGGAAGGGATTGAGACATGGGTATGGAGCAAAAACCTATCAACATCAATGGGGGCAATTCAAAGGGGGTGCATTTTGTGACTAAACAGAATTCCAATAACATTCCTATGCCTTGCAATTTCTGTCATTGGTCTTTAATAAAATGAAAAATTATATTCAAACTGGATTAAGTACTTACTTTTATTTTGATGGTGGATCATTTGTACACTTACAAAATTATGACCTGTGGATCATTCATTTACTTAGATAATTATGACCTGTGGATCATTTGTGCACTTAAAAAATTATGACCTGGATGATCATTTGTGCACTTAAAAAATGATGATGCCTTTATTCAACTTCAAATTATTATATTTTACAGTGAAAGGTTATTGAACTCTGATATAGAGGGAAATATGCTTTAAATGCAAAAGATAGTTCTGAAATAGATGGGGATTGGCTTAACTCAGTAGAAAATGAGGACTTGGAGTAGTAATAGATAAGTCTAGCTTTTTTTTTTTAAAGGTGCATTCAAGCACAAAATAGGTAAATATAGTGCTGTGTTTCATTAGGAGGAATGCTAGTCACAAAAGAACCTTTTAGAATATATCGGGGTAAGAAATTTAAATGTTTTCAACTAGAAAACAGTCAAAACTGGCATTTTTATTTATTACTGTTTTCCAGTTGGCACAAATCAATTTACCTGATATTAGTAAATTGGGTAACTAGTTGCCTATGTGTTAGTTTTTATATATTTTATTTAGATATTTCATGCTACACTTTATACAATATCAAGTTTAACAAAAGTAAACAAAAACAAAATAGCACAGTTCAATGCATGGAAAATCTATATTGGTATTCTTGTTTTTGTACCAGAGATGAATTAGAAATAGTCAAGCATATTATATACTCCAAATGGTGCAGGTAATCATGTCATTCTGGTCTTTATTTTTGGTATTGATGGTGCTGACATGTGATGAGCTTCAGGTTAATATGAATTACTTTAAGGATGACTATAAGCTGGCAAACAGGTAGTATAATGATATAAATGGGATGAGGTGTGTAACTAAATAAAGTAACAAAAATATTCTATTCTTAAAACTCCACAAGGAGTTTTAATCAAAAAATTTGAAAAATAAAAATCAGAAATAGGATCATCAAGCATATGGAGGACCATCCCCTACACAACAACAACCAACATGGCTTCAGGAAAGAAAGGTCCTTCCTGTCTAAACTCCTGGAACACCATGACTGGGTCTTGCACAGACTGGCTGAGGGTAAGAATGTAGATGTTGTGTTTCTAGACTTTGCCAAAGCTTTTGACAAGGTGGATCACGGCATACTACTACACAAGATAAAGTCACTTGGCATATCTGGGAAGCTGAGCATCTGGATCCAGGTCACAGGATGCAGAAGTGGTTTCCAGAGTCCCGCAGGGATCAGTTCTGGGCCCCCTTGTATTTTTAGCGCACATGATGGACATTTATGAGGGAGTGAGTGACTCTCTCCTCACATCATTTGCTGATGACACCACTGTAAGCTGACAAATTGCTAGCAAGGAGGAGGTGTCCTGCCTCCAACATGACTTGGATGGTGTGTATGCCTGGGCTGATACAAGCAACATGCAGTTTAATCAAGAGAAATTTGAAAGACTAAGGTATGGACATAACAGGGCTGCACACAGAAGGGGGACATGTAATTGTACCACAACCTCACGTCAAATGCCTAGGAGTCCAGCTCAGTGAGGACTGCTTGTTCCAATACTACATCGGAGAGTCAGTCAAGAAAGCCAGGGCTATGGCCAGTTGGGTAGTGAGGACCTTTACCAGCAGGGAACTGGAGATGCTACTGACTCTGTGCAAGTCACTGGTGCAGCCTCTACTTGACTACTGCAGCCAGCTATGGTCACCCCGCAGAAGGGGGGTGACATCCAGCAGCTGGAGGCAGTGCAGAGGTCCTACACCGGGCAGATGGGGGGAATGAGAGACCTCAGTTACTGGGACAGACTGCCGGAGCTGGGTTTGTACTCCCACCAGCACAGGCAGGACAGGTATCGGGCCATCTATACCTGGAAGATTCTGGAGGGGCAGGTGCCTGACCCAACAGCTCAAGCATGCAGCCCTATAGAGGAAGGGGCACCAGTGGAAGAGATGCAACCTGCCAACAACACACTCAGAAAAGATCAAGACCCTGCTGACAGCCAGTCTGGCTTATGAGGGTCCCAGGATCTTCAACTCACTTCCAAAGGAGATCAGAGGTATGTCTGGGTGCCTAGTAAGGAGGTTAAAAGCGGGAATGGACAAGTTCCTGAAAACAATACAAGATGAACCTCCACTGCTAGGGTACACAGCCCAGTGCAGAACCTCCAACTCGTTACCTGACCAAGTAGCCCTGCACTGCAAGAGAGGGAAACCAGGTTGGGAAGCAGCGGCGGACCACTGTGACTGTGAGACAGTGCCTCTAGATGATGACAAGTAAGTATCGGGAGGACACTTCTATGACATGACTAGTGAGCCTATTCCATTCATCTACCACTTGATTTGTAAACCACTTTCTTTCCTAAAGCTAAACTTGTCTAGTTTAAACCCATTGCTATGTGTCCTATCCTGTTCACTAAAAATAAGAACTTTACCTATGTCTCCCCTATAATAATCTTTTACCCACTTGAAGACTTCAATTAAATCCCTTTGAACTCTTCTCCTGTCTAATGTTACTTGTTGATGATGTTTCAACAAGTGCTCTGTAGAGCCCCCTTGACAGTGTTAACAGCGGTAATTCATAGTGATCTTTTCATGAAACTCATAGCAGTCGTTGAATTAAGTGTGATTTAAGCTTCTTAAAAACTGTTACATTTTCACTACTCTTAATATCATTGGCAAATTTATTGTAGAGCATAGCTGCACATCATTCATAAGCTCAGAAACCTAGACTTAAATTACTTCTTGGCTCAAGTGATCTATGTTAATCCATATCAACATAGACCCATTGTATGAAGATTTAATCTCTTAAGCCTTTCACCATAAGGTAAGCTCAACCCGCAAATCATCTTAGACATCCTTCTTTGTACAGGCTCGAACCAATATCCATCCTATAATACAGTGAACAGAATTGCACTGCATAGTCATGATGAGGCCTAACTAATTCAAGGTACAGTTTCAGAATATCAGCACTACTATTTCTCTTCTATTGATTCACATTCTGACCAAAAACCACACTCCCCTCAATTTTACTTTTGCTTCCTGAATTTGGCCTTGTCTATTTCCATCATTTTCCCTGATGGGGTTGGGGTCTATTTTTGAGTTCATTTGTGGTGAACCAGGTATGTTGAGGTAGAGGTGAAGGAATGAATGAATAATACAAAACAGACAGGTACTGCGTAAGTCCAAGTGGGCAAGCTTGCAGCCATTTTCAGAAAGGGAGGATTCATTAAAATTTCAAATATTCTTTAAAAACATAGACTATAGTTAACAATCTAAAAGATATATATTAAAATGAGGAAGAGAGAGTAAAAATGTAGAAAAACAAATGGCTCTAGAATGGTGTAAAATCATAAGACACGACATGTCTATCTGGTGTCAAAATGATAAAACATTAAATTTCCTTTAAGAGATTTGTCTGATAAAAATTTAAACACTCGATTCATGTTCGGAAAGGATGCTCCTCAGAACCTGCTGAGAACACATCCCTTGGCAACTAAAAGGAAAAAGCCTTTGCCTCAGAGTATGGAAATGTAGGCATTCAGCAAATAGGTGGAGTACAGACATTGGTACTCTACAGTGAGTGCACATTGGAGGCTGCTGAAGGCCTTCCATCAGAAAGCCATGTGTCAGATGACAATACCCAATGCTCAGACGGCATAGAATAATATCCTGAGTACAGGTCCTAGTAGTGCGTGGCCAGGGGTGGACTGACTGTTTGATGGCATGCAGTTTAGTTGCAGGGAGTTCATCCAAAGTCATAACATAACATAATTTCACGGATGACAAAAGCCACAAGGGCCTATCAAAGGTCATCTGTATCCATCAAATCCACCCACATAAAGCATCCATAGGATTTTGTCAGATCATGCATCTACAATATACAATTTAACAATCCATAGAATGTCCAACCATGCATCTACAATATATAATTTAAAGCCTCCATAGGAGTCTGTCAAAAACAAAATCAAAGTCCCCCAAAATATACAATAAAAAGAAACTGCATCCACAGGAATGAGTCAAGAAACATATCCACATACTGAAAGTAAGAAATTAACCCTCCATCTCCATATAATCATCCAATCTGCGCTTGAAAACATTCAAGTTTGGGCTGTCTACAGTCTCAGGTGGCAAACTATTCCAATAATCCACCACTGTTAGTGAAAAAATATTTTCTAACATCCAGTCTGCACCTCTGTTTTTTAATCTTTAAGTGGTGGCCTCTAGTTCTATTACTAACTTCTAACTCAAATAACTTGCTGAAATCCAATTTATCCATCCCAGAAAAGATTTTAAAAAGCTCAATCATATCTCCCCTCACACACCTTCTTTCAAATGAAAACATATTTAATACCCTCAGTCTATCTTCATATTCAAGGTGCTTCAGGGATGGTATTATTTTTGTTGCCCTCCTTTGTACTGACTCTAATAAGTTTATATCATGTCTAAAATGTGGTGACCATGCCTGTATACAGTACTCTAAATGTGGCCTAACATAAGAGTTGTATAGTTTAAGGATGACCTCTTTACTCTTGTAGCTAACATTTCTTTTGATGTAACCTAGCACCCTATTTGCTCTATTTTTTGCCTCAATACACTGCTTTGAAAATTTCAGTGACCTATCTACTACTACTCCTAAGTCCTTCTCATCTTCAAGTGAATTAAGCCAATACCCATCCATCTTATAGCTAAATTCCCTATTATCTCTCCCCATGTTAATAACTTTGCATTTATTAAGGTTAAAAGTCATCTGCCACTTCTGAGCCCAAGCTAACAAGTTATTTAAGTCACCCTGCACTTTAAAGCTACCCTCAACATCTTTGACTACAGCTACCAATTTAGTGTCATCAGCAAAAATTGATACTTTGCTATTCACACCTTGCCCAAGATCATTTACATAGATTATAAATAATAAAGGGCCTAAAACTGATCCTTGAGGTACGCCACTAATAACATTCCTCCACTCTGACCTCATTCCATTCAGTACAACTCTCTGTTTCCTATTTTTCAGCCATTCAATTATCCAATTTAAAACGTTCCCACATATCCCATGCAGCTTTAATTTATGAATTAGTCTTCTATGTGGAACCTTATCAAAAGCTTTGCTGAAATCTAAGTAGATCACATCAACTTTCTCACCCCTATCTAATTCTTTAGTTACATAATCCATAAAATCCAGTAAATTAGTCAAACACGATCTACCTTTTCTAAAACCATGCTGAGCATCATTAATTAACCTGCTACTCTCTAGATGATCAGAAATTCCCTTCTTAACCATCTTCTCAAGAATTTTACAGACTATAGAAGTTAAGCTTACCGGTCTAAAGTTATTTGGGTCCTCTTTGCTTCCCTTTTTAAAAATTGGAACTACATTTGCCAATTTCCAATCATTTGGTATTTCTCCAGACTCTAGTGATCTAATAAATATCTTCTCAAGAGCTACTGCAATACTTTCTACACCTTCTTTGAGTATCCTAGAATGAATGTTGTCAGGGCCAGATGCCTTACTAGCCAACTGGTCAACCACGTACTCACAGATGCATGGCACAACATCACGGAAAGGAAGAAGAGCAGGGGTGAAGGTTCCTAGAGATGCAGCTGCCTTGGCAACAGCATCTACTCTCTCATTTCCTTTTATACCCATGTGGTTAGGTACCCAACAGAATAAAACTTCGTGGAACGAGGATAAATAAAAAAGCCACAGTTGGATCTTTGAAACCAGCGGGTGATCTGGACATAAAAAGACTAAAGCCTCCAAAGAGCTGAGGGAATTAGAGAATATTGTATAAGATCCCGGTGATGAAGAAGCGATGATATACAGTGCAACCAGTATCGCGACAAGCTCAGCCATGAAGATAGAGCTTGTATTGGGCAGGCACACAGACACATGACAGGAGGGGAAGATAGCAGAAACTCCTACCCCATCAGAGGATTTAGATCCATCTGTGTAGATAAAAGTGCTTGATTTGTGGCACAAAAAGTGTTCATAAAAGAGGCTTTGTAGAACCAAAGGCAAGAACTTGGTCTTCGGTTCGCCTGCCAGCACCTTGCAAACCCTCACAGGTGGCAATAGCCATGGGGGTACTTTAAGGATCTGATATAGAATAACTGATAATTCCTTCAGTTGACCTGTATCTCCAGTCATACACAGGGCAAAGGGGCAGATAACATAACATAACATAATTACACGGATGACAAAAGCCACAAGGGCCTATCAAAGGTCATCCGACTCCGTCAAAACCCACCCACAAAAAACACCATCACCAGGGGAAGACAAAATCAAAGTCCCCCCACAATATAATATAACGGATTACAAAAGCCACAAGGGCTCATCATAGGTCATCCGAGTCAAGCGGCCTCTTTTTCAAGGCACCCAAACTCCCAGGAAAACTACATCCAGAGGATTGCATCCAGAAACAAGGGTATCACCAATCAAGGCTTGTCAAGAACTAAATCATGCAGCTATAGATATATACAAACAATATTAATATATACAAAACTTAGGAACCATTACAACCTTCCCTTCCCATAAACTCATCCAACCTACTCTTAAATACATTTAGATTTGGACTACCTACTACCCTCTGCGGCAATTTGTTCCAAAAGTCTACCACTCTATTGGTGAAAAAATATTTTCTTAAATCCAACCTACACCCTTGCTTTTTAATTTTCAAGTGGTGACCTCTAGTCCGATTTCCATCATCTAACTCAAAAAACTTGCTAACATCCAATTTATCTATCCCGGAAAAAATTTTAAACAGCTCAATCATATCCCCTCTCACACACCTCCTTTCGAACGAGAACATATTTAATACCCTCAGTCTATCTTCATATTCAAGGTGCCTCAGGGAAGGAATAATCTTTGTTGCCCTCCGTTGCACTGACTCAAGAAGGTTAATATCGTGTCTAAAATGTGGGGACCATGCCTGTATACAGTACTCTAGATGTGGCCTAACATAAGAGTTATAGAGTTTAAGAATAACCTCCTTACTTTTGTAACTGACATTTCTCTTAATAAAACCCAGCACTCTATTTGCCCTATTTCTTGCTTCAATACACTGCTTAGAAAACCTTAATGACTTATCTATTACTACTCCTAGATCTTTCTCATCCTCTACTGAGCTCAGCCAATGCCCATCCATTTCATAGTTAAATTCTCTATTATCTTTTCCCATGTTAATAACTTTGCACTTATCAAGGTTGAAAGTCATTTGCCACTTATGTGCCCAGGATAACAATTTATTTAAGTCCCCCTGCACTTTAAAATTATCATCAATATCTTTAACTACAGCTGCTAATTTGGTATCATCCGCAAAAATTGACACTTTATTATTAACTGCCTCCCCAAGATCGTTTATATAGATGACAAATAATAATGGACCGAGAACTGATCCCTGAGGAACCCCACTGATAACATCCCTCCACTCTGACTTTACACCATTTAGCACTACCCTTTGCTTCCTGTCTTTCAGCCACTCAGCTATCCAATTTGAAACACCCCCACATATCCCAATCATTTTTAATTTATGAACTAGTCTCCTATGTGGTACCTTATCAAATGCTTTACTAAAATCTAAGTAAATTATATCTACATTCTCTCCCTTATCTACTTGATCTGTTACAAACTCCAGAAAGTCTAGTAAGTTAGTCAAACATGATCTACCTGATCTAAACCCATGCTGAGCATCGCTGATTAACCCCTCCCTCTCTAGATGTTGGCAAATCCCTTTTTTAACTATTTTCTCAAGAATTTTACAGACTACAGGAGTTAGGCTAACCGGTCTAAAGTTATTTGGATCCTCTTTACTACCCTTCTTGAAAATGGGGACTACATTTGCTCTCTTCCAATCATCGGGTATTTCTCCATATTCCAATGACCTAGTATATAACTTGTCCAGAGCTATTGAGATACTTTCTACCCCTTCTTTAAGTATCCTAGAATGAATATTATCAGGGCCGGAGGCCTTGGTAGTATCTAAATCACCTATTAGTCCTTTTATCATCCTCCGATCCACACAAATGTTAGTAAACACCTCTTTTCCTGACCTATGAGTACTATACATAGGACTATTTAGTTTCTCTTTTGTAAATACTGATGCAAAATGACCATTTAGTACCTCAACTATTTCCTCATCAGTTTCTCTCACAAACCCTTCATATTTGATAGGTCCTATTTTAACTCTGCCACACTTGTTATTAATTTTATAGTAACTAAAGAACTTTCTAGGATCTTTGTTGCTATCCTGAGCTAATTTAATTTCTGACACCCTTTTGTTCTTCTTTATTCTTCTTTATAATCTTATTTAACTCATTCCTAGCCATTCTATAATCACTTAAATTTTGAATATTATTTTGTACCTGTAATTTTTTATATGCCCTTTTCTTCTCTGAAATTTTTCTAGCTATCTCCTGATTCCACCATAATGGTTTCCTACTTTTGTTCCTAATGGTCTTCATTGGGATACATTGTTCTTGGACTACATTTATTATATGCTTGAAAGTATCCCACATCCCATAAGCATTTTTACCTCTGAATTCTATATCCCAGTCTAC
This sequence comes from Ceratothoa steindachneri, assembly GCA_963969495.1. Classification (NCBI taxonomy): domain Eukaryota; kingdom Metazoa; phylum Arthropoda; class Malacostraca; order Isopoda; family Cymothoidae; genus Ceratothoa; species Ceratothoa steindachneri. The sequence goes on along the minus strand of OZ018330.1, from coordinate 30,773,009 downwards.
CAAATTTAGCAAGCTTCGAAGTTTTACATAATCTCCCTTATGAAAATTTGGAACTTTTTCAGCATTCTCAGTTATTTTACCCTTCTCAATTCCCAAGTTAAAACGAACTATCTGATGGTCACTATTTCCCAATGCTTCCCCAACAGTCAATTCTTGAACTAAATAATCACTGTTAGAAAGTACTAAATCTAATATATTGTCCCCCCTCGTTGGCTCATTAACAAATTGATTCAAAAAATTATCCTCAAAGCATTCTATGAACCTGCCACTTGTTCTATCCCTACCTATCATATTTTCCCAGTCCACAGAGTTTAAGTTGAAGTCCCCAATAATAACTGCATCTGTTTCACATCCCTTACTTATTTCCCTTATTATTAGTTCATCTATATCATCAGTCTGCCCAGGTGGCCTGTAAAAAGCTCCCAAATGCACCATTCTATTTTTACTGAACCTAATATCTATCCAAAGTGACTCAACTCCATCCTGCTTTATTGAAGTATTTAAACTTGAAACAATGTTGTTTTTTATATAGATAATTATTCCTCCACCAATCCTACCTGTCCTTTGACTAATGTACATATTATAGCCCTGTAAATCAAATTCACTTATAGTGTCACTAAATTCTATTTCATTAACCCATGATTCAGTAACGCATAATATATCTATATCCTCATTGCTAATATAACTAAATAGCTCATCCTTCTTGTTTCTAAGACTACGAGCATTTGTATAGAAACAATTTAACCCCCCTATCCCTGAAGCACCTCTTGAAACTTGAATGACCTCACCTCTATCGCCTTGGAACCTATTTCTGTTATCTGCCAAGTCCATTCTACTTTCAGTACTATAATGTCCTCTCATAATTCCCTGACCACTATTAGTATCTAGTTTCCCGCCCGCAAAGACCTAATAACACGATCATACTCCTCCCACAACACATCTACCCCCCTCCTACTCAAATGCAGTCCATCTGTCATATGAGGCCACCAAGTGAATATTATAGGTGCACTCATATACAGGTGAGTGGGGGAGCTGTTGCAGCCTGAAAAGATACTGCAGATTAAAATTAAAGTGGTGAAAGGATAGTGGAAGGTTTTATATATATATATATATATATATATATATATATATATATATATATATATATATATATATATAATATATAAATTGATTTTCATGTTTTGTATAAAATGTTTTTTTCTCTTCCTCAGCTAAATGTTAGTTTTTTTGAAATACCACTCCAGTTACCTTAATCGCCACCATTTGTAAGGAGTGGCAGAATGTAGGGTTGAGATAACCAAACAGAGATTCTAAGTCCTGCCAGGACAGCGAGGGCTTTGATAGCCTCAAGACGTGACCAGATTATAATATTGTATCGAGTTCAGAGGCGCCAGTTTGTTTTGATAAATCCTAGGCATTGTGCCCACTTGAGTGGCAGCTGGTAGGACTTCCCCCCTTTGGTACCATGTAAGGCCTTTTCTTTTTGTTTGTTATTGTGGTTGTTTTCCTTTTATATATATATAGTCTAATTAATGTTGATTTTTTATATAAATTATGATTGGCATTCATAAGTAAGATTGACTTTCTAAGTAGGATTATTTTTACGAGATCTCAAATTTATTCACCCCTATCTCTTGTAAATATTTACCCCATATTTTTTTTAATTAAAGGACTGTACATACAATCCATTTCATTTCTCCCTCAATTTTTCACGTCCGAATTAGTGTAGGAAGTCGGTTGGAATGATTGGGATTAGAGTATAGATTTTCGGCCCGCTACAACCTGAGTAACTTAAGTTATAAATCTGTCTGATGTTGTCACTGCTCTGTGTAATCTCAACCCCTCTAGCAGTATGGGGCCTGATGGAATCCACCCCTGTTTGCTCAAACACTGCTCCTAATCCCTTTCATATCCCCTTCTCTGGCTCTTCCATAAATCAGTCCAAACTGAAGAACTCCCATCAGTCTGGAAGTCTTCCCTGGTAGTCCCCATCTTCAAGAAAGGTGTGCATACTTCCCCCCTAAATTACAGACTGATAAGTCTCACTTTGGTGTCCTGTAAGTGTCTTGAGCATATTATTGTGAATAATTTGACATCTTTCCTCATGGATAGCAACCTATTAATTCTAACCAGTTTGGCTTCTGCAAGGGCCACCGAGTTGATGATCAGCTCTTTGCAACATATGATGACATCACCTGCTGGCTTGACCAAGGGCACATGGTCAACCTCATATTGTTTGACTTTAGTCAATCATAACCTCATGATCAACAAGCTCTCCCAACTCGGTATAGGGAATCCCTTACTCTCTTGGATATATGGATTTCTAAGTAGTAGAGTAATGAGGGTTATGGTCTGAGGTTCTGAGAGTGATTCTACTTGTGTAACTAGTGGAGTTTCCCAGGGGTCTGTCATTGGAACAATCCTATTTCTCATTTATATTAACTTTGTGGCTCATGGTTTGACCTGTAAATAAAAAAATTTTGCTCATGATCTGAAAATATATCAAAAGATAAATATACTTATACCTTGTCTTACACTGTTAGATATTACTTCCATACAGATATATGTAAACTTACTGGTGTTGCGTGCAGTCATGGGGTCTCAGGCTCAACTCAGACAAGACTTGTGTTCTCAAGTTCTGCTCCTAATAAGAACATAACATAAGAAAAGAAGGAGACTGCATAAGACCATTCATGGCCTACACTTGGCAGCTCCTGTTCCAGTCAACACACAAAAGATTTCTTACCAGAGTAAAGTCATCAACATTGTCACCCTTTACAGGAGTTTGTCAGATCTAATCTACAATATACATAAAATGCATCCAGAGGATTATGTCCATTCATGCAACCGCAAAATATAATCTCCCCACTCCTTAGAAAAATATATACATATGTACATAAAAAAAGTCAGTCCCATCTAGCAGCTTCATCCATATATTTATATAATCTATTCTTAAAACTACCCAGAGAGGAGGCTTCTATCGCATGTCTAGTGAGCCTATTCCATTCATCTACCACACGATTTGTAAACCAATTCCTCCCAATCTCCTTCCTAAACCTATACTTATCAAGCTTAAACCCATTGCTACGTGTCCTGTCATGTTCACTAAGTATAAGAACCTTACCCAGATCCCCTTTATTATATCCTTTTACCCATTTGAAGACTTCAATCAATTCCCCCCTGACTCTTCTCCTTTCCAATGTATGTAGATTTAGTTTTCTGAGCCTTTCACCATAAGGTAAGTTCCTTAGCCCACCAATCATCTTTGTCATCCTTCTTTGCACAGACTCAAGCAAATCAATATCCTTCCTATAATATGGTGACCAAAATTGTACTGCATAGTCTAGATGAGGCCTAACTAGCGCCAGATACAGTTTTAGAATGACTTCAGCACTCTTGTTGCTTACACTCCTCCTAATAAATCCCAATATCCTATTAGCTTTATTCTTAGAATTTAGGCATTGCTTTCTAGGACAAAGGTCTGAACTTACCAAAATACCCAAGTCCCTCTCACAATCGGTCCTCCCTAAAATTCTCCCATTTAATTTATAACTATTCAATGGATTATTTCTACCTATACTAAGTACACTACATTTGTCTGTTAAACTTCATTTGCCATTTCTCGGCCCAATTGGACAGAATGGTCAATTCCTCCTGCATTACAACAGCATCAGAATCAGCCCTAATGGCCCTACCTAGCTTAGTATCATCAGCAAATTTACTCAGGTCACTACTTATACCTATGTCAAGATCATTAATATAAATTAAGAATAGCAAGGGACCCAAAACAGATCCTTGCGGAACTCCACTGCTAACACACCCCCACTCAGATTTAACTCCATCTATACTAACTCTTTGCTGTCACCAAGCCATGACTGAATCCACCTAAATATACTGCCATCGATCCTGTGTGCTTTAACTTTGCTCAGAAGTCGTAAGTGTGGCACTTGATCAAAAGCCTTACTAAAGTCCAAGTATAAAATATCATAGTTTTCATCATTATCTGCTGCTTCATACACCTTACTATAAAAAGACAGCAAATTAGTCTGACAGGATTTACCCTTACTAATGACAGGATTTACCCATACTCTGACTACTACATTAGAGGTAATCCTCTACCATTTGTACAATCCACATCTGATTTGGAGGTTCAAATGGAAATTTCGCTAAAATTTCATCTCTACATACGCTCTTTTGCAAATAAAGCTGCAGGCATCGCGTCAAATTTACTAAGAGCACAGTTAACTGTGAGCCTGAGTTTATGAAATCTCTTCTCACCTCCCATATTCATCCTGTGTTGGAATTTAGCTCAGTTGTTTGGCACACTGGCTATGTGGGTGCCACTGACATGTTCAGTTGTTTGGCACACTGGGTATGTGGGTGCCATTGACATGCTTGCGAGAGTGCAATGACGATGAACTAAGGAAATTGTTGGACTTTCGCATCTTGACTATGCCTCCCGTCTCGATGCCTCGAGTCTCTTCTCTGTGCATGGCAGGCTGCTCAGTTACCAATCAAAGACTGGAAGAGTTTCAATGACGTAATCTCCTGTGAAACCCTCTTGAGTTGTTCTTCCTCCAGACCTCCTCTGGGACCGCGGTAATGCACACAGAATATTCCTGGCCCACAGCAACACAGAATTGTGCAGGCGATATTTCTCAGTAAGAGTGATTGCCTTGTAGAATAGCCTGCCAGATGCAGTTATGTCATACAAATATTAACCCCCTACACAGTAATAACAATGTATTCAGATATAATATTCATAATTAACTATCTTAATTTGCCCAAATGGGAATTGCGGGAACGAGCTGCGACTTTGCCACACTATGAATTTCCAAGTCGCAAAGTCGAAAGGTGGAAACATTTTGAAAAAGTCGGACTAAGCAAAGTGGCACCGCCAATTTCCCGCGACATTGAACATGAACAAGACGATTTTTTTTTAAAGAAATTGCTGCGACTCTTTTATAACGGATGTTCCCATAACTTGGACCGATTTTAAATGTGAGTTAAGTTTAAGCGTCTAATGATTTTTTTTCTTTTTCTTTTAGATTTAACAAGTTCAATCTTTGGCAATTTCAACCATGGAAAGATTAACAATGGAACAACGTGTTAAAGTTATCGAAGCCTATTACGAAAATGGACGTTCAAACAGAAACGCATTTCGGGCACTTCGCGATTTTTTTGGTCAACATAATCGACCAACCGAGAGTGCAATTGGGAAAATTGTTCGTAAATTAAAAGAAACTGGGTCGGTGGCAGATATGAAAACGCCATTGCGTGCTCGTTTACGCCGTTTAGCTGAAAACATTGCTGCAGTGCGCGCACATGTGGCCGAAGATCTAGACGCCTCTATTCGTCATCGCGCTCAGGAATTGAACCTCTCCACAACAACGTTACATCGAATTTGGACAAAAGATTTGTCTCTACACGCTTGCAAAATTCAATTGACACAAGAACTGAAGACTGCTGACCATTTGGGTGCACGAGCAAAGACAAGCCGATGATGATTTTTCGCAAAAAAATCATCTTTAGTGATGAAGCCCATTTTCATCTTGATGAATTCGTTAATAAGCAGAATGGTCGCATTTGGGCTGATGAAAATCCCAGGAAGATTGTTGAAAAGCCACTGCATCCACAAATGGTCACTGTTTGGTGTGCATTTTTTGCTAGCGGGATCATTGGGCCGTATTTCTTCGAAAATGATGCCGGGAATTCTGTTACGGTGACAGGCGAACGATACCGTGCCATGATAAACAACTTTTATGGCCTGAATTGAATTCTATGGATGTCGAAGATTTGTGGTTTCAACAGGACGGCACCACATGCCACACAGCCAATGTAACAATAGCTTTATTGAATGAGAAGTTCCCAGGTCGCATCATCTCTCGAAACAGCGAGGTCAATTGGCCACCACGATCGTGTGACTTGACGCCTTTAGATGTTTTTCTTTGGGTTCATCTCAAAAGTAAGGTCTATGCCAACAAGCCAACAACAATTCAACAGCTGAAAGATGAGATAATAAGGCATATTGGTGAGATCGAGGAGCAACTATGCAGAGACGTCATAAAAAATTTTGACCATCGAGTGGAGATGTGCCGCCGAAGTCTTGGCGGCCACTTAGGCGATATTATTTTTCACACAAAATTGCCATGACTCAAATAACATGATCCAATAGTGAAATCAATAAATTTTCACCAATAATACTGTTTTATTTACTGCTAACTTCGATCGGTCATAATGGAACACCCTTTATATGTGTTTTTCTGCCTTATAAAAGAATGTTTCTGTTATCATGCGAAAATCTACTTTGTAATTTAGCGGCGTCGCACCGGAAAAACAAAGTCGCAATTTTCCGTGACTTTTAACAGGAATAAAGATGACTTTTTTTAAAAGAAATTACTGCGGCTGTTTTATATATGCGTTTTTTTGCCTTATAAAAGCAAGTTTCTGTTATCGCGCTAAAATTTACTTTGTAATTTAGCAGAGTCGCACGTCACATTATGGGGTAAAGGGCAAATAATAGTCGCAAAGCCGCAGTCATACCAGATCCGGCGGCAAAGTCCCACCTGAAAAAATTAAAGGTGAACATGTAGATCGGCGGCGCGCCCGAAAAAGTGGACTTTTGTGCGTTTATATTTTGTTCACCCGTGCATGAATATCGATGCGCGTTTGAGTCCTAGTTCAAATATACCCGGAGCCAGTTTTGTACCAAAATACCCGAAAATAACCAAACAAAAAACGCTGTTTACTTACTTTATTGCAGTGGGTATACTCCTGAAATAGCGATGAGGAAAGCGTGGAATCTTTCTTTAATTCACGCTTTGGTAAAAGGAAATCTTTGGCAAAAAAGGTGCCATTCAATGCCGATTTCTTAAAATAATAGCGATCACTTGAGTCACGTTTAGTTTTAGAACATCTAAATTCAAAATTATCGTTAATCTCTAATGCCTGGCCACAAACTTCGCAATCGATTCCCATCTTAAGTAAATTATGATCGTCCAAAAAGGTTAACAATTTATATCGATCAGCAAATAAAGCACAAAGTTAGAAAATAGACCAAGGGCAAATTGCACATACGAAAGCCATATTCAAACTGAATTTACCGCCTAAAAATCGTCTTTCCTCCACCCAAAAGGCTCCACAAAAAGTTCCTTTAAACGATCTAGCTAAGTATATTTAAATCTATAAAAAAGGTAATAAAAATAGTAAAATGGGAAAAAAATATATTGACAAATAACAAATAAAAATGACTACAAACGAGGATAACAAAAAGATATTAAGTGAAAAACAAAATAAAAATTGACTTCATTCATTTCTGACGTCAGACCCCCCCCCCCCCCAGCTCCATTATAATTTGCAAAATGAGTTGGTTAAATCATTCACTTCTGTAAACGTTAGAACATTATTCTATAAACAATTATGATTATATACTGGAGGCTGTCCCCCCCCCAGACCTCCCCAATTGATTAAAACTCAGGATCATCGTAGGGCGTCCCCCCGCAGTGTTTAAATCCACCATGAGCAGTCCCCTTGAATTTACTCGAAAAACGTGAAACATATTGGAACACGGACGAAATAGTTTACGTCCCATCGTTTGCGCTGCCGATCTACATGTTTACCAAAGTAAAGTTGCACTCAGCTATGCTAATTTGTAATACTATAATCTAGTCATTACTTAGTGCAATCAACACACCTTCCAGCAGATGCTCATGAGTTTTAATACAAGAGTAAATTCTTAAACTTCATTCTGCTGGCGTGTTGGCACTTATGGGGTTCCCCTCTGGTGGAACCTGTCCATGTAAGATATCCAGGTAAGAGTTACAACCTTGGGGATGGCCTAGTTCTCCCTGCCAGAGACTACATGTGGATTATTCAGGTCCTGTGGATGGTAACTATTTTCTAATTATTGTTGATACACATTTTGAATTGACATCTACTGCACTAAAGGTAAAGTGTCTTAGACACTCCTTCTCTATTTATGGTCTTCCCGTCTCAATTGTGTCCGACAACGCCCCCTGTTTTACGTCTTATGAATTTACGGATTTTGTGGTAAACTGTGGTATTCGCCACATCACTACAGCTGTCTATAAACCCTCTACTAACAGTCTCGCAGACATTTAAGAACGCTCTACACACCTCCACAGATCCTGTTATCAGTCACCACTATAGATAATTTTCCTTTTAATTACAGTATGACACCCCCATTCTACCCCTGGATTGTCACCCGTTGAACTTATGTTTTGTAGGAAGCTACGTTCACGCTTGGTGGTGATCTAAGCTTCATGTAACCTTATATGTATAATGGTTTACTTATATACTGCTTTTGGAGCGAATGACAAGCTATATCAATTTCGCAGAGTGCCATTTGGGGTTACGAACGGCGTTGCTTGCTTCCAAAGGACTATTGACAGCATCAACAAGCAACCCGATCTGCATGGACCTTATGCTTATGTGGACAATATTGTCGTGGCAGGGAAAACCCAGCTGGAGCACGATGAGAACTTGTTGAAATTTCAAGAGACTGCCCGGTTCCATAACCTTACTGTCGTAGAATGCCCCCCTTTTTGTTCTAAGAGTGCTAAGAGTGCTAATGTGGTTATTTTAAAGAAGAGAGCCGTTGGAAATACGTAAGGATATAGAGAAACGCACAATAATTCCCCAAATAAACTTATATTTTAACTTCAACAATTCAATACACAAAAATTAACCATTAACCACAGAAATACTACGAATATTATCATACACAAGAATTAATTCAATTAGTTTGACCCTCTAAAATTGGTTAATTTCACTACACACATTAATATATAAGATTTAGGTTTACGGACTCTACTGGAGTTTAAATACCTCAGGAATGTTATTGTCTCACGATGCGTGCCACCTGGCCAGATGTAGGTGGGCGGGATCACGAGGTCCTTTTGGTTAGGGTAGCAGCTGGGGGGTCCACACGGTATTCCGGGGGGGGGGTCTTCAAGGACAGGAACAATTACGGAGCTTTATGGGGCACCAAAGTAGTCGTGGTCTCTCTGGCGAGAGTGAGTCGAAATTAGTTCTTAAACCAAGTTAACTTGGAGTGCGGTGTGACCACCGAGTAACGAGCTCGAAGGGGAGCTTTTCTCCTTCGTTACTTAATTCCTCATGGGCGAGGACTGAACTTGGAGAGGGTCTTCTTCAAGGGCTTGGATCGATGAGGGGGGTTTCTCTGACGAGAATAAGTTGAACTTGAATAAGTTAACTTAAAGGTCGGTTTGGTAACCAGGAACTAGCTTAAGGATGAGCTTCTTCTTAGTTCCAGTCTTTCTCAAGGGCGAGTATAACGGAGGGGGGTTTCTCTGACGAGAATAAATTGAACTTGGTTCCTCAACCAAGTTAACTTATGAGTTCGGTGTGGCCACCGAGTAACGGGCTCGAGGGGGAGCCTTTTCCTTCTTCTTTCCTTAATTCCTCAAGGACGAGGAATACCCCTGGTGTTTAAGATGCACCAGGATATGAGGAGTCTCTCTGACGATAGTAAGTTGAACTTAACAAAGTTAACTTAACGTTTGGTTTGATAACCAGGGACTAGCTCGAGGATGAGCTGCTTCTTAGCCCCTTAAGGTAGGTAGCCCTGCCTCTCTTGCAGGGTACTCTTGGTCTGGTGAGCCAAGTAATCTACCTCTCCAGTCTAGGTAGCCCGATCTTAATCCGGGGACTTCGTCACCTGGAGACTGACGTATTCTACCAATCCAGTCTAGGTAACCCGGTCTTAATCCGGGGACTTCATCACCTGGAGACTGACGTATTTTACCAATCCAGTCTAGGTAGCCCGGTCTTAATCCGGGGACTTCATCACCTGGAGACTGATGTATTCTACCTCGATTTTCCTCAGTGTTCCTTATTTATACGTCGTCACCCCCACCGGTGGTGCTAAGAGGGGGGGGGGGAGGCTTGATGACGAGCCCAGGAGGGTTCTTATGCCAAACGTTTTTTCTCACCAAGTCTTACATCGGCTCCTCGTTAGCCTTCGAGCTTGGGACAAACACGTCTCCAATTTCTTACTTGACGTGAAATTGAATCTCACCAAAAGTGAGATTCCGAACCGAACCAATAGTGCCTACTAACCAAGTTACTTTTGCGTCAGAGGAAATTGCATCCTGCTTTATTTGCTGGGATTCAGTCTAATCTTTGTTGCTGCCAGTTTATGACCAATCATTCCTGTTCATTTCTCAGAGCCAAACTTTTCTAGGTCTCAGCGGGACACCATGCAGGATGCTGTCTCTTTGCGCTCCCTGAAACAACCCTTTATTGACATTGTTCACGCTAAACAGCCCCTGTATGTTCATTTTTCAAACTGGCATTCTAAGTGGTTAAAGGATCATCGATGAGCCTGTTTTCCTTATTCCTTCCTTTATATTTATACCTTCTAGCAATCTTACCTCTTCTGCCCAAGTGCTATCCTATATCTTCTCTTTGCAGGAACACTTGTCATCAGCGGTCTCCGAGTAGGAGTTACCTTCAACTTCAGTTATCGCTTCCTCTTCGGCGAACCATCCTCACAGTGCTATTGGTTCGTTATCATTCAGTGCCGGAGAACAACCCTATCAGATTAATTTCAGTCCTAGTGCGCCCTTGCTTCTCCTGCATCAGAAGGTAATATTAAGGCTTCCTGCAACAAGTTCTCAGTCAGCCCTTAAGAATGTTACCGCGCTCTAGTTGAAAGGTGAATATGTCCCGTTGGTTCCTGAATTAGGGGATGCATATAGCTGTATTGTAATAAAGGGCAGGGGAAATTCTTTGGGGATGCAATGATTTAATAGTCCCCCAAATCTCTGTAAATAATCTTAATATATGTACTACATTATATTTTAATTACAAATTGTTTTGTGAGTGTTCTTGGATAAATGCTAAATTATAAATCTTATTTATTATTGGCTAATCAACTCTGCCTGAAGATCTGGCTAGGTGGATAGGGTAGAATTGACTAGTATTAACAATGATGAGCGCATATTATGTTAGGCCATTTGGATTGTATGTTTTTATTTCAAAAGGTTGCTACAACCCCTGTGTATAAATTATGTATTATAGTTCGTGAAAACTCCAGAAGTCAAGGAAGAATAGTAAGTAATCAACTATATTGTTTTTTTTTAGAGAGAGATTTATAGTCAGAGACTAATGTACTTGTGGTGTTGAAACCACATTATAGAATCGAATATGACTCAAACATACCTCAAAGATGAGCATTTTGAAGTCTTATGAAATTTTATAATTGGTTCACAGTAAACCAAAGTAACATTGCATAAAATGGTAAATCAATAAGTGTTGTAAAGGGAGTAATGAAATATTAAACTTTATAGTATATGGTTATTAATGGATTTATTTTTGGTTAATAAATCAGCCTAAATAGCGTTTCGAAAACCATTACCATAAATTTGTTTGGTGAAAGTAGTCTGCTAATGTTTAGGCCTAAGACTAAAGCGAAATAAATTTGAACTTCTGAACTAGGTTTTAAGAAAAACAATTAAACAAATATAAATATATTCATAGAATCAACGAATGCACATGAGATAAATTGGATTAGGTATACAATGTAAGATATGGTAAAATATGATTTAAAGTAACAAGATGTGAAGTGAAATGAAGTAAGTGAAATATGAAATAAAAGATGACTACGATGGACTGAATTGGGGGTTTTATGCGGAGAATGGCGAGAGTCGAATGAGCTATAGTCGTGTTCAATTTGGTTGAACTGAAAGCGTGTTTGTTTGTGTGCGTGATATTTTTAAGAGATGTTGTTTGAAACAGTAGTACATTAAATGAATTGACAAGTTAAGTAAAATAAATGAATGAATTATTTAATTATTAAGTTGTACATAAATTTGCCTGAATTATTTAAATGACAAAAAAATTGAATTTTATAGATAATAAATGATGATATTATATATTTAAGCTTCCCAGGAGGTTTTTATTATAGGAATGCCCAGAGGGCATTGCTATAACTTTATTTAATTATTAATCAACTAAATAAAATTGTAGTATTGTCTCTTTCTTAACGAAATAAAAATTGTATCATTCTCTCTTTTTGAACGAATTAAAATTGTATTTTCTTTCTTTTTTAACAGATAAAGATTGTATTACTCTCTCTCTCTTTTTTAACGGACAAAAATTGCAATATTATCTCTTTCTTGAGGGTAAATAAAAAATTCACCGTTGGACTGTTGTCTGGTCGGCGGTGCTCGCAAGCCTTTACAGCGCGCAGGCGTTTTTCGGACCTTCCGGAACCGTTACCTCCTTAACCGGGTAGCTGGATGTTGAGAGCCGGTGTACTTCGCCAAGCAGGGATTGGGATTTCAAAGGTGATGAATATGTATATTACACTCCCACCTTGCGAAAATACATACGAAGTTTAATCAGTGCAGACAATACGAAATTGAAAGTGAAATTCCTGCAGGATTGCTTAGCCGAAAAAGTTGTTCCACAATCCCTCCGCTTGAAACCGAAAAATGTGACCCGAGAAACTCCTTTTAAGAAGATTGATGAACTGTCCATCCTAAATAGTATTCAAATTACAAAACGAGAGTGTGATCTCCGGTATAGAACCCAAAGTGAATACCTTCGTGACATCAAAATAACAATAGACCCCACTCAGCTACATAACATGCTAAGACATTGTCAATTGACCCTCACTCGAGTCCAACAAAAAGTTCACCTACGCTTACGGAACAAATTAGAATGGTTATTCCAAAATAGCCCCTGGAAGAAGTCCTCCAACCCAAGAAACAATGTACTCAACCTTTCATCTTATAACCGTTCCCCCCACCAAGATACCATATTCGGTTATGGCCTCTCCTTTGGATTAAAAAAAACATTAATTCATTCTCCCTTAGTCACCTTATATCCATAAATAAATTTTGGGAAAGTGATCAATCATTCTGAAAGTAAATTTTTAAGTGGCTTCGTTGCTATTGCTTTGTCCAATTGTAATCCTGTTAAATATTTATAAATACCTAGACGCCTAATGATGGCCCTCAAATCACTAAATTCGAATAAAAATATTGTAATCACAAAATCCGATAAAACCGATCAAATCGTTATTTTAGATAAATGCTCTTATTCCGCTAAGTTAAATGATTTTCCTAATGATCCAAACACCTACGAGAAGCTATCTTCAAACCCTTTAAGTAACAAAACGGCATCCTTCAACAAAATATTAACAAAACTTCTCAAACGATCAAATCCCCATCTCCTCCAACGTTTCAAACCAATTAATCCATCCCTTCCCCGTATATATGGATTGCCGAAAACCCACAAGCCTAGAACACCTCTTCGACCAATTGTATCATGCATTCGCTCCCATGCATATTCCCTCTCTAAGTGGTTGGCCAATATTCTCTCAAATGCCATTGGATTAACCTCATCATCACATATAGTTCACTCATCAGATTTCATCGAGAAATTTAGAAAAAGTGACATCAAAGGCAGTCGCTTAGTAAGCTTTGATGTAGAAAGTCTATTACTAATGTACCCGTTGATGAAGCCCTTAAAGTATTATCTAATGTATTAAGGAACCCGAGATTAAACCTCCCATTACCCCAAACAAAAATTGTTAACCTAGTTAAACTTTGTGTCACTGAAAATGCTTTTAATAGTGATATGGGTTTCTTCCGCAAAAATATGGGCTGCGTAGGGGAAATCCTTTGTCACCCATTCTGTGCAATCTTTTTATGGAACATTTCGAAATGTCTCTACTCCCCTCTGTGACCCCATGCCCAAATTTTGTATGGTACAGATATGTTGATGACGTCATAGCAATGTGGCCTTTAAATCAACTCGAATCTTTTGACAATTTCTTAAACAACCTCAATAACCTACACCCTACCATAAAATTCAAATTTGAATGGGAAAATAATAATTGTTTACCTTTCCTGGATGTTAAAATTGTAAGAGTAAATGACCGACCTACCTTCTCTGTATACCGTAAAACCACTAATTCAAATTCTTACATCCATTTTTACTCTTGTCATGATATAAAAATTAAAAAAGCCATTGTAATGTCTATGTTTTTGAGAGGTTTTAGAATCTGTGACCCATGTTTCTTGTCCGATGAAATTACTTTCATCACCTGTACTTTTATAGAACTAAAATATCCCCTCCATATCATCAATGAATGCTTATCCAAGGCCAAGTCAAACTTCTATTGCCCTAAAAGTAGGAACCCAGATACTAAAAGAAACTGCCTCTCCCTTCCATTTTCTCTATTACTGAAAGGTTTAAATAGTATCCTTTCCCCTAACCGCACCACTTTTAAATACCCTTCGACCATTAAAAAATCATTCCCTACCACCAAACCTATAGAAGGAACCAACGAAGCAGGAGTCTATTTAATCCCCTGTAAAGAAATTAACTGCCCCTTATTTTACATAGGTGTATAGCAATGCCTCTGGGCATTCCTATAATAAAAACCTCTTGTGAAACTTAAATATTATATACATCAATTATTATGTAAAATTCATATACAATTATTTTACTTAACTTTGTCAATTTAATCTTTCAATTATTTTACTTAACTGTTGTAAATTAAATCATTTTATGTACAACTTAATAATTAATTCATTCATTTATTTTACTTGTCAATTCATTTAACGTAATACTGTTCCAAACAACATCTCTTAAAAATTAACACACAAACAAACAAACACACGCTTTCAGCTCGACCAAATAGCACACTATTCTTCCCCAGTCGACTCGCAACTTTCTTCGTATAAAGTTCGGTAATCATTCCTTCTACAATTAGTCATTTACCTCCAAACAAATCATACTTAGTTAATTCCACTTTCTCTCACATTTTTTTGCAAACGACCATACGAGAGTAGGTCCTAATTATATTTACTTCTCATATTGCACCCCCTAATTCACAGTCTATCATAGTCACCATATTATTTCACCATATTATTCCACCATATTATTTCATATTAATTTCACATACTTCATTTCTCTTCACATCTTGTTACTGTAAATCACATTTTACAATATCTTACATTGTATACCTAATCTACTTATCTCATTGTACATTCGTTGATTCTATGAATATATTTATATTTGTTTAATTCCTTTCCTTAAAACCCAGTTCATTATTTCAAACTTTATTTCGCTTTCGTCTTAGGCCTAAAAACTATCAGCCAACGACTTCGATCAACAAATTTATGGTTATGGTTTTCGAAACGCTATTTAGGCTGATTTATTAACAGAAAATAAATCACATGAATAACCATATACTATAGGTGAAACAGGAAGAAACCTGGATAAGAGAATATACGAACACAGAGGAGACATTAGACGGGGAAACAGAGCCTCCAGTCTTTTCATGCATAGCAACAACTTTAATCACCCGATAGACTTCCAACAGTCCAAACAAATTTACCCGAGTAAAGACTTCCGTAAAAGAAAGGTCATTGATTTCACCCTTATACATGAAATCCCCAACTTTAACCTTTCGGAGGGGCAATCTAATCTTAAAAGATATCCTTAATGAACTTAAATTCACGCCCCCTGATTAGGAACTCTAATTGGATCTCTGTAAACTATATATATATATATATATATATATATATATATATATATATATATATATATATATATATATATATATATATATATATATATATATATATATATGTATATATATATATATATATATATATATATATATATATATATATATATATATATATATATATATATTGTACGCTTGGTGGGACTGCATGTATTCTTAGTGTTCGACTGAGGCTGGCATGACAAACTCTATGCCGAAACTGGTTTCGAGATAATAAACTACTACGTTCCTCCACAGTGGTTTTATTTACATATTTGGAATCTGTCATTGGATTTAACAATTGTTCTAATATATATATATATATATATATATATATATATATATATATATATATATATATATATATATATATATATATATATATATATATATATATATATATATATATGAATTCTCTGCTTCTAGCAAGACGAATCTTCAGCCGGAAAAGGAGGGCAAGCACTGAATTCAACATATATTGGCCAATGTTTCGGGCTCTGGACCCATCTTCTGGGCTAGAACAATAAAAACATACATATAAAACATAATTGTTTTATAAAAGAGAACAATGGCGAGAGCTAAGGGTTAAATGTAAAAAAAAAATAAAAATGCAAACAAAAACTCAAAAAATCAAATGAAGGAAAAATTAGTGTAGTTTGAGTAAAAATACAAAATGAGTTCAAATGACATTAATGGCGGTAGAAGTGGAGGAAGAAGAGGTAAACACAATTAATACAGTATCACAGATTACCTGATTTGGAGAAAGCTGTGAAGTGGCGGAATGAAATTTAAACATTCGTAACAGGGAAAGCTATAATTTACTTTTAGCTGTTTCTCTTAATTCTATGTAACTGGTTGGTAGACAGAATATAGTGTTAGCTAGTTGTTTTTTTAGAGGTAATTAATTAATGGAAAGTAGAAAAAAGGAGAATGTCATTATTTCAAATTAAGCAATGTATAACTTATGGAACTGAGGCTGATTTTGTTTAATTAACAAGGACTCAATTATGAGAAGGTCAGATTTAGATTTTAATGAGGGAGGATTTTAAATTTATTATAATATATAGGGATTTTATATGAATTGGAATGAGATCGGATAACAGACTTTTCTTTTACAGACAGATCAATTCCCCCCGGTGAGCATCGATACGAACCTTGAGAAGGCGTTCCGTGCATCTAATGTACGGAATATATATATATATATATATATATATATATATATATATATATATATATATATATATATATATATATATATATATATATTAGGGTAATAGTAAGAGATCCTTAACCCGCTAGAAAAGTTCTCCTATAGTTCCTCAACCTTCTTCAGGAGCGCCACCCACACGACTGGGTAACTATCCATTTATCTAAAAAGAAAAATTTCAAGAAGCCTTTTGTAAGAGTTGGCGTTTACTTTAACAGTAAATGAGAATGTGATTATTCTCACGACTCCCTGAAATTTCTCCACACACCAACTCAATTCACACATTGACGCGGATCAATCGGCCTAACTAGGCGTAGTCCGCAACACCCCCTGCTCATTATTATGAGTGTTTGTGGTGCTCCTAGCATAAAGCCTTCATGGATACATCTTTTCTCTAGCTCATTCGTCGTTAATTAAGTTTTGGGGTACATTTTAGTCTAGGCATAACCCTACAAATTTGTTTTGAATATCGTTTAATTTTGTTCATAATTTTTTTAATTTATCCGCAAATTATCTTCATTCCTTATTTTCCCTTTCTTCTACACATGTTTTTTTGTGCAGACTCAACCATGTGAGTTTTGTATCTATGAAATTCCCCTTTATCACAAATCTCTTTATAACCTCTCTTTTTATTCTAAGTTACTCGGACTAAATAATTTGACTTGTTCTGTCTATTTGTTATAGAAGTTGCCTTAAACTTGGAATTTGCGCGTAAATGCAATGGCATAATTCACAAATATAGAATTCACGAGGCTGCTCTAGGTTATTCCGGTCTTCGGGTGATCAAGCCTTGAGTCCGAACACCCCCAACTCTCTGGCTCCATAAATCACTACTTCCAAGGTAACGTGATCACCCCTGACGACAAGGTTCGCAACCATAGGCCCGAAGATGTCCATGATTGCAAACATATCTTCAATGAAAGGCCAGAGTTCTAGCCCTCGTGCTCAATTTTACTGCTGCCTTTCACCATTCAACCAGGAACAGGAGGATTAGACATGGTGGAGATCCTCATGGAACCCCGCTAATGTGTAGGGTAGGAGAAGTTTCTTTCCAACATCGACAATTTAGCCCTAAGTACCTTAACAAAAATAACCGGATAATGCGGGGTAGAATGCGTCCGGGGGGTATTTAAGGATCTTAGGTATAGATGAACGGAAGCCTGCCCATTTCCTGTCTCATCTGAGGGAGGGGGGGGGAGGGTAGCTCAGACTGCTGCGACTTTCACTCGGAGATTTTCTATCCTCTCTCCAGGGAGATTTTCATGAGGGCTTTGCCGGAGGATCTACGTCTCGTTTCCGGAACGTGAGCGAGATGGCTGAAATGGCCAATGGGCTTATAAGGCAAGGTTATTATTACCAGTCATCAGGTAATAATAGCATGGCCCCCATGTATGCCATTGTTAACAGGTCCAGAGGTCAACGGGAGTTTCTATAACTCGACCTGAATGTAATCAATACGGGCACCTCCGTGGTCAAGCACTAGCGTTGACACGGATAGCATCCTGAGACACCTGCGCGCTATTAATTTGAGGCATAAGGGCCAAGGACTTAAGGCGAGGAAGGCCGTCCTCCCGAAGAAAAAATAACCAACGTGAAAATCCAGTCAAAGAGGCGAGTCAATTAATCACATTCAATTTTCTTCTTTTTGTCTTCTCTCTGTTAATTTTGACTAATAAAGATGAAATTAAGGTGAAGACAACACTGCCGTCGTCTCCCACATCCTTCGCTTTCTTCGTCATCATCTTTACAGAATTATGAACAACAAAGACCCGAAGATCCACTCGATCGAGACTAGTTCAAGAAATAAAAGAATAAATGGAAGTCAGAAATGAAAGAAGGGTAAAAATAAGAGAGGGTATGAATAAAGAATTAATTTCACAACTTTTAGTTCAGTCAAGTTATATCTTAAAGTAATATTTATCGATTGTACTCTTAAACACAATACTATCTACAACTCGAGAAGAATACCACATCTATGGGGAATGTACACAGTCAAACATAGGAGGGGGGCGTAGGGGATATGGTCGATGAGTTGAAGATGGTAGTCTTTAATGTGGAAAGTTCATGCATATATGATCTAAACCCGCTTTATTTATCTATCTTCTTTTGTTCCTGCTCAATTCCGATGCACAAGAGGACTTTGGATAGGGGGGCGGGAGGGGGCAATTGCCGACATCCATAATCACTTTCCCATATAAATATCTTTTGATGGGCAGCTTCTGATCGATAGAATGCCTCACTAGTGCTTGGATCGGGTGTGATGTTCCACATTCTAAGAAATGACTGAGCTCTCTGCCTCGGACGAGGAGTATAGGTCTGTAGATGAGACCGTTGAGTTCTTCTTCGGCACTTTCATCGCGCAGCTTTTATTCCTGGAAGTATGGCCGGTTTACACGACAACCGATTCCGTGGTGGGCGGTCGAGTATGCGACAGCCCTCCAAGAGAAACGCTATACAGTACCGTCCAAAACTAGAGAATAAAAAAGAAACTCGAATAATATACTCGTTTAATTTCAATGAAAATTGCACTGGATATTCTTTGATGTTTGACTCTGATTGTGTCCAAATTTCATTTCAGAGAACAGCGGTTAAAAAAAAGGTATGGAGAAAGTAATGTGTATTCGAAGAAAGAAGTGTTCAGAACTAAAGAACGATAACTTATAACTTTCAGTTTAAACGTAAAGAAACGTATATATGGCAACACTGTCCCACGTGTATTATAGACTGCTGATAATGGTGTTACTCATTTGTCAGCGTGTCAAGACGAGTTAAGGTCGACAAATCCTTCATAAAGCAGGTTTTCTACTGTAAGAGTGAATGAATGACACTTTCTGACATTTCGAGGTATTCAAATCGGTTAAAAAAATGTGATTTCACGCATAATAAACTCCTTGATAATGCAAGATCCTGAGAGCCGACGTAGAAAACGGGTCTCCCTCGAAAAACAACTCCCAGGCAATCACGCACGATGCAACGGATGTGGTTGAAAGATCGATTTTAGACAGTAGCCGCTATTTCACATCAAATTCCCGGTATGATTCGCAACTCTTCTATCTGTCGCAGGAGAGAAGTTGGACTCATAGAACGCCCCCTTGCTAAGAAACGACTCATTAGTAAATAATATATCGGCTAGATTGGCCTTCGCTACTGAAGATACGAGGGGCGGCCAATAAGTTTTGCGAATCGGTAGGGCAAAACAGAGGAAGGGAGATGGCTGTTTGTGGGGGGTGTTAGGACAAGTTATGACAAGGCAGGACCAGCAGCCGCACGCTCCTACCTCGTATATTTAAGAAGCAGTAGCTGATCGCAGATCGTCAGTCACAAATTTTCAACAATGGAGAAGGTTGAGCACCACGCAGTGATCAAATCTTTGACCAAGGAAGGCAAGAATGCAAAAGAGATCCATGAACGCATGGTTGCAGTGTACACCGACACCACCCCTTCATATGCAACAATTTCTCTGTGGAATAGGGAGTTCCGCCATGGTCGTGAGTCCCTTGAAGATGACCCCCGTCCAGGACGCCCGTCAGACGTGACCAACGAGGACAATGTGGCCCGTGTGGAGAGGATGATCCTCGAAAATCGACGGGTGAAGGTCGAATAAATCGAGCGAGAACTTGGAATATCACATGGAAGTGTTATCAACATGATCCAGGACAATTTGGCCAAGACTAAGGTCTCTGCCCGCTGGGTGCCTAGAAACCTCACTCCCCATGATCGACTTCAACGTCGTCAAAGTCCACAAGGCCAGAGTTGCACAAGCTGCCCTGCGCGAGTGTGGATTCGAGGAGCTCAACCATTCCCTCCCCCCCCTACAGTCCAGATCTGGCTCCTAGCGACTACTTTTTATTCCGCCAGCTCAAGGCTGCACTGCGTGAACGCCGGTTTGGCGACGATGAAGATGTCCAGTTTTCCGTCCAGGAGTGGATTGAACAGCAGTCGGGAGATTTCTGGTTGTCGGGAATTCGAAGCCTCAGGGACAAGTGGCGCAAGTGCATTCAAGTCGAGGGTAGTTATATTGAAAAATAATAAAACACTTTTCCTCATATCTCATTTCCTTATATCCGAATTGCAAAACTTATTGACCGCCCCTCGTAACTTATATATTGCTGAAACAAGGAAAAAAATATTTAGTTCAATTTTCATGGAAATTAAAGGAGTATTTTCAAGAAATTTTGTTATTTTATTATCTAGTTTTGGACGGTACTGTAGAACAAAGCACTTACATCTCTTCGTTTTTCTACTTCTGAGAGTATGTTCTCATTGTTCTCTTTGTACTACAAAACTATTCCTGGAACCTATGAATTTTCGGAGTACTTTTTATTCATGTTCTTTTATATTATTGAAGTTCATTTTCTTCTATCTATCTCTCCCATCATGAGACTCATTCTACTGTTAGTTATGATCCTCTCTTTTTTCATTGAGTTGCGATAGTAATAATAATAAATTATGCTTGTAGTGCCCAATTACAAGGTGAAGTAGAGCCAACAAGGAACGTCAGAACTTGAGCACCCCGTTGACCCTATGAATTCTTGAAATGGTCACACAAATCAAACACTAAATAATATGCCATTTATTAATAATTAACGTATTAATGCAAAGCAAATTGTATACTTGTGAATAATGCAAAACCGCTAGTTAATATAATTAATGTTAAGCAAATTATATACTTGTAAGAAATGCATAATCGCTAGTTAATAATTAATGCATTAATGCAAAGCAAACTGTATACTTGTAAATAATGCAAAACCGCTAGGCAATGAAATCGCTGTTCAAACAAGTAATAAATCTAATAGAGAGGTAGTCTGACCCATGGTCTTTTGACATGGATCCGCGAAAGACGGAATTTTATTTGCTACGAATGTCGGCCCGACCAGATATTTGTCAGATTTCCAAATACAAACACCCTCTCGCTGTACACGCGTCTACACTAGATTATGCACATACCCTCCAACCAAATAGCTCCAAATAGCTCTTAGATTGGAGAAACGGAAGCACACCCTCAATCTTTCAATAGGATAAAGGGGCTTGTAAAAGACACGCATCCGAATAGTCACTAACAAGATTGAGACCAACATTAATATCAAGGGGAAAGTCTCTTATACAAGGACATTAAGATAGTCAACACCGAAAGCCAGATACAAAGACGTGACATACGATAAACCAATAGGAACTCAGCGATTTCACTTGCCAGGAGCAGATGCTGGCCATAAGATCAAGAATAAACCTACAAAACAGCCATTTTTCTAATTTCCTTACCTACGCTAAGGAATAAGTCGGTTACCGTTAGGCCAGCCCATAAGTGAATAACAAGTGAGGGCATCTCAAAAATTCAATTGGAGTCAGATATAATTCTACGGCATAACCAACCATAATAATAACCCCCAGACCCATATTCTTTCTTCGGTCTACACGTTTCCCTATTAGTAATTCCTAACAAAACCACCTCAAAGTTCTAAGGTACATAAAAATTTTTAAATTGAGAAATATAAACTCGTGAAACAAACGAAGGTCTTTTTATCTAGGGTGAAAAGATTCGGGAAGCGGTGATAGATAAGGGTAAATAGAGGTAAAAATAAGAATAGGGAACAAGTTAAGGATTCAAAGTATGTAATGGCAATACATATTTAACCTTAAGTACTGAGTCCAGTGTTCTAAGTACTGGTACGAACAAGTTAGTATGTAAAACACTCACTCAGAGTACGTAAAATTTTATTGCAGGCATTTTTCGATGAACGAAATTTATTTATTCCTGTTTACATGAGTATGACAAATCTCACTTATATTCTGTAACAAACGAGATAAGATAAAAATGACTCACAGAGAAAATTTGCTTACTTATTTAGGCGTTTATTGAGAATTACACCCACAAAAAAAACTCTTTAGGACCATTTGATTCATTATTTTCATTCTTTTGGTAAACTTTTTATATTCTTTTTAAGATCCACTACTGCCAATTTTGGCGAAATATTGGAATGCAACGAAGTCAAAAAGGTTGTATGTCTCGGCTATTTTTTTGTAAGATGAATCATTCGATTTTCACAGATTTTAATTGTTTTGAATTTATAATACAAACAAGTGATCTTTAAGAAAATGCTTAATACGAATGTCTAAACTCTCTGTAACTAATCGTGATGATGAGGCGCAAATTAATTTTCGCCCATACGGCGCCCTTAACTTAAAGCTCATAGGGCCATAAGGGCGGATTTCTTTGAGCACTGCCCCTTTAATTTGGCAGTTTATGTATTTGTTTGATTTTCATGAGTTATAGTGAAGGTCATTTTTAATTGAGAAGGAAATTCGCTTGAGTGGATTATGGCATCTTTTTCTCATGCATGACTATTTTTTTACACTTTTGGGAGGGAGAGGAGTCTATAACAAGGATAGTATAATCAGCGGATATGACGTCATACTGTTTTGACGATTCACAACGACTTGGGTGATTCTGTTTTTCTCTTTAGTCCCCCATCGTTTCTCTCACAGTGAGGTGAGTAGACCAAGAAAATTCGTGATGTCAGACGGCTAAATATGTTTTAAGGTCAACTTCGTTATATTAGTCATTTTTTAAGTGGTTGAATTTAAATATTAACGGTTAAATTCATTGTTAGCTTCTCACAGGGAAAACTGGAATATAATATTTGTTTACGCTGAATAAAAGTTAATGAAGTAATTTTGCAGACATGTAAAAATAATTCAAAAATGGATATACTTTGAAAAACATGATTATAAATAAGCACGACTGGATGATACGTAAATAATAACAGATTAATAGAGTATCTCAGTGTATTTGGGAACAGGATAAAATAAAGCGCAAATGCCAGTCTCATTTTAAGATACTGTATATTTTCTATTGAGCTATAAAAGTGTTTTCCCGTAGACTAATTTGGATGAGAAAGGTGTATTAGAATGTGTAGTGCGTGGGTGATTTAGATAAGTAATAAGCGTTTAGTTTCATTTACGACAAACAACAGTCGTATTTTAACTAAAAATCTACAAAACATTTTTTTATAGAGTTGGCTATTTTATATAATTTTCTTTGCATGTTTGTATTAATTTTCTAAATCTTTTTCTCGCTTACATTCACACTTGATCCAGTACATCTGACCGCATTTTATTGCCATGATACTTTCCCCAAGTTTAGTTTTTTGTTCCTCCTTTCGTAGTTTCTGTTCATTTGCTTTATTCATAGTATTTATTCTTGGGTCTTTTTCGGAACAGGCTCGGCAGCGAATTATGCGTTCGAGGCTATCGCGAGGTTCAGGTTAGGCTATGACATTCGAGGCTCGAAGTGTGAATACAGCCTGAAAGTTAGGTTAGATTTTAGTTGGGGAACAAAGAATTGGCCCAAATTTCTCGCAGAAAGTTTGTCCGGTAAATGTTCGTTAAATGACCGGCCATCCCAACGTAATTTTCATTTATAATTATTAATAAACAACCTCAAATAGCTTGAGACAAGCTCCCAAACATTGGGCAAATGCTTTTTTACGCTATAATGTTGTACATAAATCTTCGGTAATTTAAGATTGACGATAGTGCCGCCTACTTTAGGCTATTTCCGCCAAAAAGTTAAAAAAAGGTACTTTCAAATGGAGGCTTCGCCCCCCCCTACCCCAACAAGTTAAAAAGAGATCGTAATATTGCTGATACGAAAGTCTAACATCAGATTCGAATGCAAGAGGCGATTGCTAAATGTGGTTAAGCCTCTAGTTTTTCTATCGCGTTCCTTGATTACAGACATATAAGCCTTACCTTTATTTGACCACAAAAGACAAAATACAGTTTCGTTTCCTTACCTTGCAATGTTTCTGCCGTTGGATAGAACGTGGCAACCGCATTCCACGGTTGTCGCACCGAAATCAACCTCAATAATTTCATTTCAGAATAGCGTTACACTTAGGACAGTTATGTGTCTTTAAGAACACCGTGAGCAATTAAAAATGCCACAGTAGAATCGCGATTGTACAGAACTTTGGTAAATTAGCGTTCTAGATTGAAATCACTCTTTCACAGGCCATTTTGAACAAATGCTCTCGGGCAAAAGTAAAAATTGCCGGTAGAAAATGCATATTGCGTCTAAAGCTGTTTGCCTTGCGATTGGTCAAAAATGATGTCGTGGCAGGTCACACATTCGTAGGTATGTCGCTGCCGGCTCCTGCATGCGTCAGTGGGTCGAAGCCGAGTCGCGCATGCATCGGAGGCGCGCTGCCGGGCGGAAGAGGAAAGAAGACATATTCCGAAGACGAAGTAAAAAGCTTTCCGAACTTGAAAAATTAACAAAATTTCGAGAAAATAAGTTTCTTCAGAATTACATAAAAAATAGGTATTTGTATATAACTCATGAGCTGAATAACATTTCTTCTATAACTATTTTTGATTAGAAGGGTCTAAAACCCTGGGAATAACGGCGCTAACGTCGTCTAAAATGACCAAATCTTCTTACCAGCAATGGTACCCGCCATGATTGCTACCTGAATGGAACCTTAATCAAAAGAGAAGATAATATCGTTCCAAGCTGTAGTCACTAGTTTTTTTCGCATCATGCCCTTCATGATCAAGTCTGACCCCAAACCCCCACTCTAAATCAAAACACCCCTGTTTTTAAGCAAAATTAAATAGGATTTGAAACTAAATCAGTTAACACAATGGCTACCAATTCGTCAACTTGTGCGGGCTGCTCCTATACTTTTAATAAAGTTATTTTATATTTTTAAAATTGCACTTTTTCGAATTTTGCCCAAGAAAAGTCTCTAAATTAAAAAAAAGAAAGAAGCAAAATTAAATATGAATTATCTGCAAAATTAAAGGCCGGTCACTTTCCGAACATTTATCGTTTTTCCAATCAGTTATGGCTTCCGTTGACATTTTAAGCTCTTTATCACACACTAAAAACATTGAATGTCAACCCTTGCCCCATCGTGAATGAAATAAACTATTGTCTCAAAAGACAATTTTCATTCATCTAACGAAGTGTCTTTTCACAATCCAACACTGAAATTGCATTCACGCTTATTACAGCGTCAACGATAAAGCGAAGATGCTCATAATAAGTCATTTTTTGAAAAATCGCTGTCGTAGCCTAACCTAACTTACGGGTTGTACTCACACTCCCAGCCTCAAACGCCATAGCCTAACCTTAACCTCGCTATACCTTCGAACGTCTAATTCGCTGCCAGGCCTGTTCCGAAAAAGACCAGTATTCTTTTGCACCACTCGCTTGTCTTCCTCATAGTCCCCTTTGTCTTCCTTATTTTTTGGCTCATTATCGTTTCTCTCCCAGCCAGTTCCTTACTCTATGGTTTCCCCTTCCTTTCTGACTTAACTCTCACACATGGTTATTTCATACCTCTCTCCCCTTGGGATGGTTAAATCATTGTCCTCCCTCCCATAAATCTTCTGTTAAACTTATTCCGACTTCGTTCTGAAAAATAAGTCCTTTGACTTCCTAAGAGGCCTTGTAGGAAGTCATAGGTCTTTCTCTCTCGAATCTACTTTGCACGATCTAGTCCGGGACGAACCCAGTACAACTCTCGCTTCATCCTTACCAATCAACTTTACTTCCTCTTCCCTTTGCCTTTGTTCCGCTTGGCTGATTTCATTTGTGACTTTATCTTTTATAAAATATTGGGCTCCTTTTGGTGCGGAACAAACTTGGCTCTTTGATCGCCCTAACACCATTTTAGGTGCAGCCTGTGCCGATGGGTAATCGTTCTTCCATGTTCCAAGAGCTACAAGGCGAAGTGGTTTCATCGGCTTAACCTCTTTCCCTCATCTTTCCTACCCTCTCAGTTCAATCAACTCTACTAATATATTCGAAAAATTTCTTGGCTCTGAAGCTTTCTCTCAAAATTTCGATTATTTATCGGCCTCGTCTACAATCAGTGATGATTGGGCCAATTTTTAAACCAAACCTCTTGTACCTCATTTTCTTCAATCAGGTTTATCCTTGGTCTGTTCAACATACCTCACCATACTTCATATCTCTGATTTTTGTTTGTATTTGAGCTATAGTCCCAATAACTTGTCCCATTTCGTACCCAAATACATGTAGGGAAATATGCTTGATATTTTTTACTTCCCCCAATTCTTAGCCTCACCATAACGAACCTTTCGACAGACTTTCTCACAATTTACTTATCCCGTTCTGTTTTTCTATCGCCTTTGTACCCGCCCTTTGCTTACCCGCTTCTCATCTCGCCTCGTCATCATCGTCTTTCAACCAAAGACTAGAAATAAATGAGACTGGATCTTTCCTCAAATGGGATCTACCTGTCCTACAATTAGCCTCAATGACTACCTTGACTCGTTTTCCCAGATTCTCTAAGCATTTTTTTTTTTTTAAGAGCTCATCTGGCGACTGCCTACATGGGCATTAGTCGCCGAATTAAAACTGGCCTAGTTCTAGGTTACTTTGAAAAAAAAATTAAAGAGACGAAAATCGCCCCCAAAAGGGGGAAAGGTAGCAAGCTCCTGCGTCGGGGGGAGGTCCCCCCGGCGCAGGAGCGTGCAACCTAAAGGAAAAAAAAAACAAAACAAACCCTGCTTAAATAATAGGGAGAAGGCCGGCCTCCCCCCAAAAGTCAACAAGTCCACCAGTCGATGTGCACGCAGTCATCCCGAGTTCAAGGGACAGGCGGTAGCGACCCCGCCCATCCCGGTACCGGGACAGGTGTCGTGCGCGAAGATCACCCAAACTAGCAATGATCGCACCTCGGTAAAACCTCATTGGTTACGATACTGCCACCGCGCAAAGCCGCAAAAATCAATGGATTCTGTAAGCAAAGCAGCACAGACGAACCTGCGAGAGGTGCCTTAAGAGAGCTCGTGTTCGCTGTAATGAGACGGCTGCTTCTTCCTTCACTTTAACACTTGCCATTCACCCGTAAAGTTTCCTTCTGAATTTTGACAACGAAGCCTACATCTACCGTATCCTCGATAATATAAAAACAATCAGCACTCAGACCTTTTAAGCATCTCAAGACTCTCCATTCCATTGTGACGCTGTCGTAATTTCTTCACATCGCTCTGCTAATTTCTTTGCGTTCTCCGACAAACTTGTTCCTATTCCTGTTGGTATACAAGTTGCTCCTGAACTCCCTCATGTGGTACTTCACCCTAATCCCCCTAACTCCTATCCCTCCCCCTCATAAAATACCTGTTCTCCTCTTGACTCGTACCCTCCAAGTCGCTACCAACAGTTACTTCCTGTTCTCCTCCTTCATCTTCTTAGTATCTTCAACACCCATTTGTTATGGTATCATCCGATTTCAAACACGCAGATGTTCGCCTAATACTAAAGGAACCCTCCATGGACTCAAAAGCCTCAACAAACTCTCGAAAGTCCACGAACGGTTGGTGTCAGCCCGGGTTCTTGATCGCATTTCCTCCTCTAACATTGATGCGATTTCCTAACTAACCACCTTCATCGACCGGCTTTAATACTATGGACCTCAATTTGTAGTCGCGTGCACACGACTCTAAAAGTTACTAAGTCGGTCGGTCGAGTGGTAACCAATTTACTTTTCAATGAGGTTTTGGGCAATAACATCGGAACTATTCGCCCGATTTTAACGAAATTTGAAACCCTTGTGTTGTTTTACATTCTCTTTCGATTGATATAATTGCCAACGTCCTCTCAAGGTTAGTCCGTGAATTATTAAAATAAAACTAACTATGAGTCGGATTGCCCCACTTGTTGAAAGTTTTGAAGGCCATAAGTCAGAATAATTGAGAGCACTCGACTTAGGTCTGACGACATTGTTTTTAGTTGTCTTTATAAGTTGAGGGTTTGAGCCGACTTTGAGTAATTCCGTTCGTATCTATCGCCACTCACTCTTTGTTCAGTTTGAGAGCGATATATTTAGGCCGGGAGAGGTGTTCCCTAAGGCGTGATTCTTGGTCCGCTCTCTTTTTTATCATTTACGTTAGCATTCTTAGACATCGCCTTGGTCTAGCGTTTCATTTCTATGTCAACGACATACACACCTACCTCGTTTTCTCGCCAGCCTCGTCTAATAAGACTCAAGAAAACTATTCGCTTACATCATTACTAAATGTCACTCGGACAACCTGAAACTCGTGACAAGAATGAGGTGATCCTTCGGGGTACTCCTTCGAATGTGGCTTGTTATAAAACATTGCTGCCATTTCCATTTTCTCCACACAGCTATAAATTTTCACCCCCCCTCCCCCAACCTAAATAATCATCTATCTCTGAAAGCTCGTGTCGCTAAGGGATATTCTCTGTTTCGTCCGATATCTTAGACACATCCGCTGTCACTTATAACCTACAAAGATTTAAAATATATATTAGTTTTGTGTTGTTTTTTTGTCAAACGCTGATAGGTCCGTTACGCTTGCCCGTCAGCTCACCTTTAGTGGCCTCGGAGGTCAGATTTGAACTGGTCTGGTGACTCATTTTTAAGGATGGTCTGCAATTGTGGACTGCGAGACGAGCCTTTTATTCCCGCTTCATCTATGAATTGTCGTACCACTGAATCTTTTTAGCTCCCAGGGAGGGACTCAATGTAGGGGGGTGGGTAGTAGTAGCTAACATAACCTTCTACCTTCCCCTTACTCAGATCTATGCACTTCTGTGCCAAATTACATGCTCAATCCGACCAGACATGTGGCCGCCAGACCAATCACATATTTTCACCCCATGATAGCGAGTTGGCTTGCTCTATATCAAACAAATGAACTAGAATGAATTGATTGATTTGTTGATTGACTGCAATTGATTATTTTCCTGATTTTATTGATTCATTGATTGTTTTCAATTGATTTATTTGATTGCCTGCAATTGATAAGTTGATTTCTTGAATTGATTGCTTAATCGATTTTCTACCATTGATTTGATTTATCTATCGATTTTCTGCAATTGATTCATTTTCTTAAATTGCTTGATTTTCTGACCTAAATGATTTATTAATTTTCTTGATTTTATTGTAATTGATATATTGACTCCCAAGATTTTTCTTGATTTGGCAGGATTATAGTATGTGCCTTGTTTGGATGATGGAGTATGAGGTAGACGTTATGCATTCTCACACTTGACGTAAAATTTGAGCTCCTGCTATGAGATATTTGGCCTTGGATCAAACGGGAAGAAACGGAGTGAATGTTTCCTTCCCACGTCCGCTCGAGAGGGATACGACTCTTTGCCTGCTCGCTTGACCCTGACTTGATTGATTTATTAATTTGCTGTATTTTGGAATTTATTTATCTGTTAAAAGTCTGCATGCAATTGATTGACGGATTTTTTTTTTGCAAGATAGATTCTTTGATTTGTGTGCCATTGGTTAGATGATTTTTCTTAAATTGATTGAATTTTATGGAATTTATTTATTTATTGCCGTGTAATTGAATGATTGTTTTATTGGATTAATTGATATTAATAACTATGTATTTATTGGCTTTCTTGAGTTGATAGATTGTAACCGATTACTTAGACTTCTTTATATGATTGGGTATCAATTTTCTTGAATTGGTTGATGGTTGCTTGAAAATGATCGTCATTGATTAATTGATTGCCTTTTACTTTCTTGAATTAATTGATTTTATTTTGTTAGTTCGATAGCCCCAGTTTGACGAGCGTGATCAGCGTACTAGTTTGGCGTTGATGTTGACAATG
Source organism: Ceratothoa steindachneri (assembly GCA_963969495.1). Classification (NCBI taxonomy): domain Eukaryota; kingdom Metazoa; phylum Arthropoda; class Malacostraca; order Isopoda; family Cymothoidae; genus Ceratothoa; species Ceratothoa steindachneri. Next base: position 30,742,604 of record OZ018330.1, on the reverse strand, counting down.
GAAAAGCATGGAACGATCGGAAATAAATCAATTTAGGTTTTAAGAAGATTTTCTTGCCAGAAATGTCTAAGAACGGCTTTAGTTTCCGGATTTTCTCGTTAGTTGAAGTGAAGTTAAATAAGAAGCGTTTGTGTTTGAAGTTTGAATAGAGCAACAATATTAACCTATAATTATAAAGGGATTGCCTAACTCTGTTGTAATTGGAAGATAGACTTCCCGAGAACTCACACAAGAGTAAAAATACTTAATATAAAATATATCAAATTTGAATAGTGATACAAAGAAGCTTTGAAATGTAGGCGAAAATGTGAGAAAATTTAAAGTGGTTTGAAATGGGGTCTTCTAATGTAAGTTTGAATAGTTTGATTTAGTCCGAGGGTGTTCCTTGCTGTTTTTAATTTGTTGTCCCTTCTGAGTGGGAACCCGCAGCGAACCTCCCACACAAATTCCCAGAACTCCGGGCTAAGATACCAGAAGCTACGCCCCTCGAAGTGGGAGAAGGGTCGAGCTCGACTGAGTATGATGTCCCTCGCTCATATTTTTGAAAAATGCACTTGGGGCAAACAGGGTTTCAACCACATTATGTTTGGCCTCCATCTCGTTATGTGTAATTAACAGGATTCAAGAAAGGGAAGAAAATAGACCTACAGTCAATAGAAGTGATCTAGTAGACAGTGTAGGGATGCTGAAAAATCCAGCGGTTGAAATATAATTCTAACACTTTATTGTATTCAATTGATTGACTGATTTTCCTGACTTGATAAATTGATTTCCTGCTATTCATTGATTTACTGTTTTCTTGAATTGATTTTCTTGACTTTAATGACCTTTGAATTTAGAAGCCCCTCCTGTTACCGTTCAGTGTCCTCGTTGGTATATAACTTAGTGTCATTAAACTACTCTGGCTTATATATCTTTCACACACTGTCACTTTCTCTAACCTCTTTAATAGTGAATGGGCGGTTCGCACAGAGGCTACCGATCCTTAACTTCTCATCTCTATATGGACTATTGAGCTCACAAATACTACACCACTATTAATAATAAAGAGCCACGTCGATTCTTAGTTAGGCCTAATGACTTCATTTAAGGAGGCAATGAAAACTTGACGACCTATTTTAGCGGAGAATGTTGCGTTAGGCTCCTGTCTCTTATAGCAGATAGCGCCACTGGTCAAGACGATATCAGATATGCCATGCTTCGGCACCTAGGTGAGCGAGGCATACCATTTCTCTTAAATTTGTTCAGCAAGATCTGGTGGAGTATTTTCCTAGAATTACTGGCGAATGTTTACCGTGCTTGCTTTCGCAAGCCGGGGATGGATCATTCCATCCCAGCTCTTTTCCGCTTAATTCATATTACGTGTATCAGTTGATCGATAAATTGGTAAATATTAGGTTATCTTATTTCCTGGTCAGTTGATGTCATCTATGTCTTATACAGCGAGGCTTCTGTAAGGTCCATTCCACGCTCGCGGTGTTTCCAGAAGCTCGCTGCGAGAGTGCTCCCACCTTGTCGTTGGAGAAGGGGCTCAGTTCGCTTATTAGAGCGGACTGCGAAGTCGCCACACTATCTTTAGCCTTTCGAACGATAATTCCATCACCTTCAAAATTCTCAACAATGCATTTGACGCTTGGGAAATTGTCTGCATAATAAAAAGCAGCGTTTAGCCAACTTGCTCAACGTGTTAAAATTGGTTCTGGGGGAGTACCAATTTCTTGAAACAATGCCCCGCTCTCTTTATTTTTAACTGTAGATGCATTGACGCATGCAATTAGAGCATCGACTTCATTATAAAATGATCTTATATGCATTCCACAGTTATGTAACAGATGTGCAACACATGTTCCATGGAAAAGTCTTGGGAAAATTTTCTTGAGTGTTGCTCCAGCCGACACCATATAACGATCTGCATTAGATAGAAGTAAGCAGAAATTTTATCTTGCTTTCTCAAATTCTTTTATGGTATCATCAATCTTGTGTATGACATTTTGCGCATTAACAGATCCGACAAGAACATCGCATTTGATTAAATAATTTTTTTCTGGAACATCAAAAATTCCCGCAAGTATATTAAAATATTTAGAGCCTCTTACTTCACTTTCATCAACGACGAGGAAAATTAGTTTTCCCGTTAGTAATTGTTTTATCCTAGCTGATTCACTCTCATGGATATTGATCTACAATTTGTCAGACTGGGGACTGCTACACCCAAATCAGAGAATAATTGTTTTATATGAAGATGGCACAATTTATGAAGGGGTATGTCTATTGACAAAAATGTAGTCACTAGCTTTTCAGTAAAATCTGAAGACTTAAACTTTAACACTTTTTGTGTCTTTCCAGTTTCCACACGTTTAAGTAGGCTACGCTGGTGTTTATGAGTCGACCGATGTTTCTTCACGAAAAAGTTTTTTCGTGCGTTCTTCAATATAACCCAACAAATTTGACAATAAAGTTATTTTTTTACTGAACAAATGAATTCATTGGGATATTTTTCAATTACAGCACGCACTTTAGAAATAGATGTCATCTTAACATTAGGCATATATATATATATATATATATATATATATATATATATATATATAGTCAAAGTATGGCCAAGTTTACGGGAATATGCGTACACAGGCTCTAAGGTAGGCCAAGCAAAGCGACAATGGATATTGTTCTAAGAGTGCGATTTGAATACATAGCGGCAGCTGCGTGACCAGGGAATATAACAAACACAATGACAAAAATAGATTTTTAATACACACTAAATAAAAGGCACAGAAATATATATATATATATATATATATATATATATATATTGGTGATGGAGTCGTTCCTTGAGAACCTTATTCGTAGCAGGAATATGAAGACATATGCGATGGTTACGAACATTTAATTTTCTGGATATTTCGGTCATTAACGATGACCATCATCAGCGAATTCTTAAGCGGAATACAAGAAATTCACTATAAACCACAGCAAGAAAGAATTATAAGGGCAGGGCGAACAGTCCAAAATAAGTTAGATCAGGGGGCATGTAATCAAAGCGGATATTAATAGATGGAGCGAAGCAAGTAATTCAATAAAGTTAAAATTTAAATGATTGAACGTCAAATGAATACGAGTAGACTAAGGAACGAAAGTTTAAATATTAAATATCAATAATGGAGGGGCCAAAGAGGACGACTAAAACATTAAATTAAGGAAAAGTTAATTGTAAACTAGATCATTTGGATATAAATGGGACAAATGAAAATAAAAATAAAATTTCTCTGCACGAGCACTAACCTTATTTCGGTGTAGTTGGGAGTATCAACTGATATTACAGACAAAATTAGGCAGAAAGAAAACTATTACTGGGGATGTGGTTGGTTTTACTTTTGTCTATATAGTGAATAATTCGAGGGATGATGAATAATCATTGAGTTCCGGGTTTATTTGTTTAATGTGAAGTGATTCAAGAATTTTTAAATCCAGAGAAGAGGAGGCAGAAGAGAGTATAATAAAGGAATCAGCGTCAAGCGGGTGATTATGTTTTAGTGAATGTTCTCGTATAGAGGAGTTTTCGGGTTTGGAGATAGGAATGTTTGTTCTGTATGATACTCCGATATGCTTAGCGATCCTACATCTTAATTGTAGACTTGTTTGGCCTACATAGCGACTTTGGCAGGTCGCACAAGTGAATTTATAAATGATGGAGGAACGCAGGCATAATGGGAGCGATTCTTTGTGTCGAAGGAAAGTATAAACACCAAGAGGATTAGAATTAATTAGGAGAAACTTGCATTGGGGAAAGTATCTAATAAGAGTCGAGAGTAAAGCTTTGTTGAATTTGGTGTTATCAAGTGGAAGATAAGGCAGTTTTAAGAATATTTTTTGTTTAGGAACAGTTATTAGAGGGGTTTTGCGAGAGAACATTTTAGATAAGAAATTGGAAGTAAGTCTGTCAAAAAGGTGGTCTGGGAAAAAATTAAAATGAAAAAAGCTCCTAAGATATTCTATTTCGGAATGAAAGTGAAACCAATTTGAAATGATTTTGTAAGCTCTGTGTATACTGTTTATGATGGCGAAATGTTTAAAATTAGTAGGGGTACAACTAAAGAAGTGAGTGCCAAGTTTGTTGGTAGTGAGTTTCCTGTAAACTGATGTGTTAAATTTAGAACCAATTTTTGAAACGGTGACATCCAGAAAAGAGATTTTATTGAATAATTCTGTCTCCATGGAAAATGTAATATTCGGGTGTTGTTGATTTAAATAATTTAAAAATAATGGGGCATGTTCGTAACCATCGCATATGTCTTCATATTCCTGCTATATATATATATATATATATATATATATATATATATATATATATATATATATATATATATATATATATATATATATGGGTACAGGAATAAGACGCAATTAAGTTCTGAATACTAATTAGATAACCGTGGTTAGGAAATGGTTATAATGGAAGATTGAGGGTAGTGAGTGATTTAGTTCCTTTGAACCTCGATAGTAAGGTGGGGCAAACTTGGGGGAGGTCTTGGTGACCTTGTGACTTGTGTTTTGCGAGATGCGGGCCTCTTGTCCGCAGGACGTTATCGAACGAACTTCGAAGGGGGGGGGGGATGACTTCTCCAGACTCGGCTTGATTGAGCTAACGGGCCTGTTGTCCTCAAGAGGTCACCAAAAGAACTTCGGAGGACGGCTTCTCCAATCCTTGATCCAAAAGCTGACGTTGACTCACAAGACTCTTCCTCCTGACCCGAAGATACGGGTGTGATGTCCAGCTCTTCCGTGGCTTTGCGACTGTCATTCACTTCTCGGGATAGGGCTCGTTGATTTGCACTCCTTTCGGGAAAGTCTCGTCTAACCAAATCTGTCTTTAATCCTGGAGCTGGTTCATATATACCCGGAGTTCTTCACAATAGGGAGAGAGATTGAGACCTTCTGTAACCTTCGTTATCGGCCGTGACAACCCTAGCGTCTCCTTGCGGTGAAGTGTCAAAGGCAGGGATCAACGGCTCAGACGGGCGACCAGCGGCGGGAGCCATAAAAGCGGTTCACGGCGAATCCTACAAAGTAATCTCCCGACCCAAGAGAAAGGGGGGGGGGGGGCTAAAGACGGCCGGGAGGTAGCCCCAATTTCAGCGTCATGCCTCGGTAGGAATTTCACGGAGACCTGGCGATGAGTCCAAAAAGGGTGAGGTCGGAAGGGAGGGGGAGGGGGGGTGGGGTGAGTAACAGCTCGCTTTCTCTCCCGAAGTTATATCTTAGGACGTGGGGAAGTAATATTATACTAACGTGATACCTCTCTCTCTCTCTCTCTCTCTCTCTCTCTCTCTCTCTCTCTCTCTATATATATATATATATATATATATATATATATATATATATATATATATATATATATATATATATATATATAGATATATAATTCAAAACTGCCAGAAAGACCACCAAGAAACAAGCACAAACACACACAATTGCCGTTAAACAGCAACTGAAAAAGGCAGGAGTTGCTAATTGGTAGGCCACCAGTTGCCAATTAGTAGGCGAAAAGTTACCAGATATATTTTTATTCTAGATTTTTTACTTTCTTGACATAAAGAGTTTGTTGACCTGACGTGTAAAAGTTAACTTTTTGTTGCCCTATTAACTTTGTCACTATACTCCCTACAGTCATTTTTAATGCATTAATAGCTGTTCTAGAGGAAAGTGTCTTGTAAAAAACAAGTTGACATTAATGACTTTTAACTGCCCTTATTATAACATTTTGAATTTGTACATCTTGTGGTGATCTCTTTTGTCTTTCCATTTAAAGCCAAACTACGCTTACGAAGGATCTAATAATAAGACATCTTACATTTCTTCGACATCACGAAGCCAAGATGCAACGTCTTCTTCATTCAATAGACCATTTCTTCTCAAAAACTAGTGACTTTAAATACGCTGCACATCTATTCTTAGTGTCCAGAAAAGCGACTAATTTACATGTAAAAAAATGTCTGGTTTAAATACCTAATTGGGATCGCAAATACAATGCAGTCTCATACAGATTAAGATAAGGCTGGTATAAATTGTACACATATATGTACTATATATGGTAATAAAAAGTATTAGAACGCATTGGTAATTAAGATAAGGGTGGTATAATTTTACTACTAGGCCAGATCCCAGTTATCAAGTATGATCCCATACCAAAGTAGCTTTAAGACGCTGAGATCGCATACCAAAGTAGCACCGATTATTCTTAGCACTTTCATTGGTGCTATAACATCTTACCGTAAATATACGGGATAATTCGTTAAGGGATTAACTCTTCGGCCCTTACATGTCCAGGAACCCAGCAGAAAACAAGACCGAAGGAAATAAAAGCGAAAAACCAAAAAGTACTGCGAAACGCAAACCCGGAAATAATAAGGCTTAATTGTGAATATTACCCCGCAGCAAAAAAAATATTCGAAGCCCTTTCGCCTTTTTTTTCAAGATCTCATTAAAGGGAATGAGGTGTTTCGAGCCTACCACCTCTTCTATTAATTATAAATCAACAAAATAATTCAATTCTTCAACATGATGGGTTTTTAAGGTTGTAGTAGGCCTGTAATTCGTTTCTATTATATTTAATTACATATATCCTTTTATCTCTTCCAGGAAACCTACCGACTATTTTAACAGCCTCCGTGACTCAGAAAATGGGAAAGTATAGTCGGTAAGATTCATATATCTTGGTTCCATTTCAATTTACTTCGATACTCTAACCCCTCCTCTTTGCTTCGAAACCTTTCGTTCGCATACCGAATCCATGACGACGCCCTCAAGACTCATTGCGGTTGATGATCATTCTGGACCAAGTCGTGGATCTGTTTGGTTGGTTCTGTGGTTGCTTATTGATTTTCAACAGGTTCATTTAATTAATTCAAAATGGCAGATGAGGAGAGGTGAGTTTACATATGTATGTATGTGATAGATGAATTAAAGATAAAGTAGTAGGTTAAATATTCTTCATTCGAAGTATTCTAAAATTGTGCACATTTGTTGATTTAGATAGAAAATCTAATGTAATATTTATATAATAAAAGTTATGTCAGTAAGAAATAAAGGGAAAAATAGTAGGATTGTGTGCGAGCAAAACGTGATATCAAAATAAAAATAGTAGGCTTATGTAAGCGTGTATATGGAAAAAGTATAGGATGTATGGAATGTATATACAAAAATGATGGTAGGCTTCTGTAAAAACTAAATGTCTGTAGGCTTGTGTAAGGCTAAGAATTGACAAATGCATGTGAAAACGCCAAATTGGGTTCGTTTATGGTTAATTCAACGAGGAAAAGAAGAAGACCTTCCCAATAGTGGACACGGCATTGGTTTTCTGACGCCAAGGTGTCGGGTTCAATTTCGAGCGACAGTGAGCACAAAAGTCAGCGCACGTAGAGGTCTGACATCGATTGGTAGACGTGTTGCCCTCCGTTGGTAGCTATATACACACTCCCTGACGCAGAACGCCTCCCCCCAGCCCCCTCGTTATGGAGGTCCTTCCTACCTGATCGGATTGATGTAAAAACTCCTCAGCACCCCCCACTCCAAAAGGAGGACCGTTTTCTGCCCTCCAGTACGTCAGCGATTGTCATACTGATCTTTATGTTGATTCCATTACCCGGTCGAGGGGGAGGGTCCTACCCAAGAGACGAATGGCGTTCCCTACCTACATTATTGAAATGTATATTAAACCCCGATAATTGTAATAGTGGCTTGAAACCTCGTCCTTGAACCTGGTATCGGAATTATACGTTCAGGAACTTCGTAAAAGGTGGTCAAAATAACGAGCTTGGAAGGTTCCCATGTCAAAAGGGTGGTCTCCGATGAGATGAGCTCCATACAGTGCGAAATGTTGTAGGTCTCCACTGAGATGAGCTTCATACATTGCGAAATGCTGTAGGTCTCCGCTGAGATGGGTATCATATGGTGCGATTTGGTGGTAAAAGGGTTCCGATACAAAATGCTCTGTAGGTGCGTTTGTGTTGCCTATAAATCGAACAGAGTGGTAAACTTAACACTACCAAAACACGGACAAGATTAGTGGAAACGTGCGTTTGCGGTGGTAATTGCCATTACTTTTAATGTAATTTTTGTAGGAGCCTCTGTTAAGGCCATTGGCATTCACGTGCCGCCCTCTATTGACCTAAGAAAAGCTAGTGAGAAGAGGTGGGTCTGTAAGGCATGCTTTGAAGGCACCAAGAGAGGGCGTGGGGGCATATCACATCAGGCAGCTCCTTCCACAGTCTCGGGTCAAATACAGAGAAAGAGCACCCGCGCAGCACTGACGTCTACGAGCATCAATTAGTAGATGGGCAGAGTCATGGCGTATGGTTCCTAGGCGCTGTGAAGATGGTTAGGAGGAAAAAGTGGCGTTTAAGGATAAATATTTTAACTGTAAAGAATTGTATATGGTTTTAGACAACAAAAAAACCTCCCTAAATTGCGTCTTCTTCTCAAGATCCTTAGGCGAGAAAGAACTTGAAGGGGGCATCGAACGGGGGCAGCTCAAGAAGTGGGAGAGAATCGGTCCCAGCAGAGGGAGAACCCCAGGGGCGCCAAAGTTGAGAGAACCGGTGGGAGCGGGACTTATTTACCCATTCCCCTACCTCTTTTGCGAGGTGGCCGGCCCCTAGGAAGGTACTGTACTGCGCTTTCTAGGTGGGTCAATAGGTCCCTAAGAGAGGATGTAGTGTGTGTGTATAGGGCGTGCTTGTGTGAGAGGATCAAGGCGTGAATGGCAATTTAGAAGCTGGTGTGGTCGAGCAGGGGGCGGATGCGGCGGAGATGACGAGGTAAATCAGAGAATTTGGATACGTTACCACCGTGACCTTTGAGAGGTGACCTTCAAAGGCGATGCCCAGATTTTTAACCATCAGAAAAGGGGGCATGAGAGTGACCAAGGCCAAGATAGGGAGCAAGTTTGTGTTTCGTGCCGGTCCCAGCGCACGAAGTAGTCTCCTCTTTGGACAACTCGGGCTAAGTACATTCCGTGCACTTTCACTTCCCCTAATTTCACCATTTTTTGGTTGCGAGCTTCTTTGCAGCTCTGTCGAATTACTGCGGAATGACTTGAGCAGTTGATTCCATGACTTCCCTAAGCGTCGCACTGTGGTCCTAATTACTCAACTTCATGGAATCTTTATTTGCCCCCTCTTTGACGTTAAATGGAACGTTGAACTAAGCTAATTAAGATCTCTTTGATTATATAAATAGAGGATTATTCAGAATTAAACTGTTTTCCCATAATTTGGTAACCATACATACTCTCTAAGTCAATCAAATGTGCACACGCCGCATCACATAATTGTCGCATTCAGCGAAAAGTCTCCATTCATTTTCCTGATCACTTGACCACGCAGAGCGATGAGGCGAATCACGCTGTGGCATAACACCAATTCAGGCATCATGCTGTAGGGGCTCCTACAGCCATGGTTTGGTCCAGGAAAGATGACGCGCTATGTGCTGTAGGATCTCCTACAGCCATGGTTTAGTCCGGGAAAGATGACGCGCTATGTGCTGTAGGATCTCCTACAGCCATGGTTTAGTCCGGGAAAGATGACGCGCTATGTGCTCTAGAATCTCACCCAGTCACCCCAAAAGGAGAGCCCCTGTATTGACTTACATTTGCTACCGCGAGTGGCGTCTTGCCTTTCCTGCCCCAACACCCGAAGGCTTAGTCTGTGCTGGTAACTGCCACAACTACCTCACCTGCTCTGACGACCTGGTGACCTTTCTTGGAGCCTCATTTGCACCTCTTTAATCTCTTGAATATCGTTTCCTCCCATTTTTCTTTTCCTATTTTTTAAGGACCTCCGCCTGGGTGGGACGGGTAGAATTCAACACCTGGCACTTGGAGGACAGGCACACCCTACTGGCGCCAGTCCGAGCTGAGATATTAAGTAATCACCCATCCTATCTAGTGGAGCCACCTTTCCCTACCCTATCTGCACCTCCCTTTTCTTGCTATCTAGAGAGGTTCTAGTGCCTGGGTGTACTTCCATCCCTGTATTTGGACCCAGTCCTGGGGTAACCCACGATGCCCGAATTCTAGACAGTGTGGAATGTAAGGGCGTGGCACTGGTAGAGGCGTAAATTAAATGCCCAATGCCAATGGTGGGTATTCAGGCTCCAAACGAAGATCCGATCCATGAAGCTCCATTCTTCCAATCGCCGTTGTCATGGCGACCAAACAAACATTGTATCCGTCAAATCCGATTTCGTTATGAGGGGAGAGGGATGCGGAGGAGGGGTGGGGGTCCGCTTGAATTTAAAGCACAATAGCAACCTGGGCATCTCTCGTTAAAGGTTTACAACAGGAGCGATCTGTATATAAACTGGTGAAGTTGGGAGAAGTTAAAATGTGTAGAAGATAGAGAACTGCTGATCCTCCAGGGACCAATTGGGGTGGGAAGGGCAAATGTAAGCGTTAGAGTCTCAATCAGAATGTCAGCCGCAGCAAAGTTACCCGAGCTACGCAGGCATCCCTTGTTGGGTGAAACTGGTAGTTAAGAGCTACAAGGAAAATAAGTACCCTAGAAGACCTTACGGTCCATACAAGGAGGGTACTTTGGGCGCAATCCTCGAAGGTGTCTGTTAGCAACCTCGAAGATCACTCGCGAGGATCTTAACGGTGATTTCGCAAGACTTTATCTAGTCTTGACTTGAGCTGGTCAACAGATTCACTGTTGACAACTTCCGTCGGAAGTGCGTTCCAACTACCACAGATACTGTATGTGAAGAATTTCCCACACAGATCACGGTGGTATCGCTTCAGTTCAAGTTTGTAGCCGTGATTTCTTGTTCTCCCCTCGCTGAGCTGGAAAATATCCCCGTAGTTCAGTCTGTCGAAGCCTCGAAGTATTTTAAACACTTTGATAAGCTGACCACGTAGTCTCCGGGTCTCCAGCAAGAACATATCTAATTCCCTTAATCTATCTTAATAACTTTTATGTCTGATAGAGGGAATCAGTTTGGTTACCCTGGCTTGCACGCGTTCCAATCTCGCGATGTCCTTTCGAAATGAAGGACTCCAAAATTGTACGGCATACTCCAGGTACGGTCGGACGAGGGAGTTATACAGACACAGTACTATCTCCTTGTTCCGATATCCAAACGCGCTTTATATACCCTAACATCCTTTGGGCTTTCTTCTCCACCTCAATACACTGTTTCGAGAACTTGAGGTCACTGGTGATAGTTACACCCAAGTCCTTCTCAGTATCGGTAGATTCAAGAGCAGTGCCCTTAAGGATATAGGGTGATTGGGGATTTCGGTGGCCGATATGCATCACTTTGCATTTGTTTGCGTTGAAAGGCATTTGCCACGTATCAGACCACTCACTCCCCAATCTTCCGAAGATCATCTTGCAGGCGGGCAGTATTTCCATCCTTTGCAACGTTCATACCAAGCTTGGTATCGTCGGCAAATTTAGAAATCTTGGCAACCATGTTACCGTCCATGTCGTTGACGTAGATGATGAATAGTAGTGGTCCCAGGACAGAACCTTGAGGCACTCCGCTAGTAACGGGCACCCACTCAGAAGCCTGTCCATTCACCACCACCCGTTGCCGTCTACCATTTAGCCAGCTGGTAGTGGGGGAGAGCGGATGAAGCGTAGTGAATTGAGTGGGAGTGACACTCATAGTAAGCGAGATAGTATGAAACCGGTAGGTAGTTGATATAATATAGAACTAGTACTGGTATGAGAGCATGGAAGTGGTAGTGGCCTGCTGGAGACGGTGGAACGTGTATTGAGCTGAAAATGAAACTCGTAAGAACGGGGATGAAAATGATAGTGAGCTCAGAAAGACGAGAAAACTGCTCGTGAGCTGACAAGGGTGGTGGTGGTAGTGAGTGATAGAGGATGATAGGTATGGGGAAAACTGGTAGCTATCTGATTTAGGGTTTATGACACTGGCAGGGAGCCGAGAGGGGAAAATTGGTAGTGAGCTAGATTTAATTCTCAAATCTGCTATGTAGCTGATGAGTGGAACTGGTAGTCAGCTGATGGATAAGACCTGAAACTGGTAGCGAACTAAGGGGGATGGGGAAACCTAATGAGCTGAGGGAGAAGACATGAAACCGCTAGTACGATGAGGACGAAGACAAGAAACTGGTAGTGTAGTGACGGGTAAGGCGTGAAATTTGTAGTGATATGAAGGTAGGAAACCGGTAGTGAGATGAAGGTAGGAAACTGATCGTGGGCTGATGTAGAAGGCATATAACTGCTCGTGAGATGAAACTTATTAAACTACTAGTGAACGTATGGAAGTGGTAGTGAACTGAGAGAAAATGTATGGAGCTGGTAGTGGGCTGCAAGAAAAAGCATGACACTAATAGTAAGATGAGAGAAAATGCATGGTACTTGTAGTGAGCTAATAGAAATAGGATAAAATTGGTAGTGAGTTGATATTAGAAGTGAAACTAGTAGCGTTGAGTGACATATGCTAAACTGGTAGAGATATGAGCGAGATAGAATGAAACTGGTTATGAGCTGAACGAGAAAGGATGAAACTAGTCATACTGAGAGAGAGATGATTAAACCGGTAATGAGGTAAGATGATAAAGCTAGTAATTAAATGAGAGGGAATGAAACATGTGAAGTGAGAGTTTGAAACTACTAGTGAGTTGAGAGGTTGAAATATGTAGTGAGGTGCGAGAGAGTATTAAACTGTTTGAGTAGAAGTTAAAACTGACAGAGAGCTGGGATGGTAAATATATCAGTGAGCTGAGGGATAGGATGAAACTGGTAGCAAGTGAGAGGATATAAAACTGGTATTAAGCTGAGATTTGGGATAACATTGGTAGTGAGTGAGATAGTGCTGAAACTGTTGGTGGCAAGAGAACGAATGAAGATGGTAGTGCGAATAGTGCTGAAACTGTTGGTGGCAAGAGAACGAATGAAGATGGTAGTCAACTGAGATATGAAATTTGTTGTCAGCTGTGAAAGAGATGAATTTTGTGGTCAACTGTGAGAGAGATAATTTGTGGTCAACTGTGAAAGAGATGAATTTTGTAGTCAATTGTGAAAGAGATGAACTTTGTGGTCAACTGAGAGAGATGAACTTTTTGGTCAACTGTGAGAGAGATGAACTTTTTGGTCAACTGTGAGAGAGATGAACTTTTGGGTCAACTGTGAGAGAGATGAACTTTTGAGTCAACTGTGAGAGATGAAAATTGTGGCCAATTGTGAGATGATGAAATTTGTGGTCAACACTCTGAAGATGAAATTTGTGGTCAATTCTGAGGATGAAATTTGTGGTCAACTGTGAGGCTGAAATTTGTGGTCAACTGCGATAATAGAATTTGTGGTAAATTGTGAGAATGAAGTTTGTAATCAATTCTGAGAGAATGAAGTTTGTAGTCAATTCTGAGAGAATGAAGTTTGTAGTCAATTCTGAGAGAATGGAGCTTGTAGTCAATTCTGAGAGAATGGAGCTTGTAGTCAATTCTGAGAGAATGAAGTTTGTAGTCAATTCTGAGAGAATAAAGTTTGTAGTCAATTCTGATAGAATGAAGTTTGTAGTCAATTCTGAGAGAATGAAGTTTGTAGTCAATTATGAGAGAATCAAGTTTGTAGTCAATTATGAGAGAATCAAGTTTGTAGTCAATTATGAGAGAATCAAGTTTGTAGTCAATTCTGAGAGAATCAAGTTTGTAGTCAATTCTGAGCGAATGAAGCTTGTGTTCAACTTAGAGAATGGAGCTTGTGGTCAATTTTGAGAGAAAGGAGTTTGTGGTAAAATTCGAGAAAAAACAAATGTGTGGTAAAATATGAGACATACAGTTTGTGGTAATATTTGAGAGGATGGGGTTTTATAATCCGAGATAATTAAGTTTGTGATCCATTTTGAGAGAATGAGGTTTGTGGTCCATTTTGAGAGAATGAAGTTTGTGGTCCATTTTGAGAGAATGAAGTTTGTGGTCCATTTTGAGAGAATGAAGTTTGTGGTCCATTTTGAGAGAATGAAGCTTGTGATAAGTTCTGAAAGAGTGAGTTTTCTGATCAATTCGATATAATAAAGTTTGGTCAACTCGAACTGTATGGTTTGTGTCCACTGTTTGAGAGATATGATCAACTTTGCGCTTAGCAAGGAGAGAGATAGATGTTTGTGGTCATTTGTGAGAGAGGTAGTATGAAGTTTGTGGTCAACGGTGAGAAAGGTAGGATGAAGTTTGTGGTCAACGGTGAGAGAGGTAGGATGAAGTTTGTGGTCAACGGTGAGAGAAATGGGATGAAGTTTGTGGTCAACGGTGAGAGAGATAGGATGAAGTTTGTGGTCAACGGTGAGAAAGATAGGATGAAGTGTGCGCTCAACGCTGAGATAGAATGAAATATGTGTTCAACAGTGAAAGAAGATGAACTTTAGTAAACGGCAAAAAATGTGAAAACGAGATGAAGCTGGTGGTAACAAATGATTGCGGAAAATGGGGTGAAGCTGATGGTAATAATGAAGTGTGGTGGTAAATTGCAGATTAAATGAGACTAGCTGCAAATTGGTTGATATTGGATGAAGGTGGCGGCCAATTTGAGGATGTCGGTTGAAGCTGGTATCAATTGAGGAAGATAAAATAAAAGCGCTTTATTGGGCGATTTTGTATGAAACTGGCACTTAATAGGGGGAGATCGGATTAAATGGGAGTAAATTGGGAGCTCGGGTGAAGCGGGAGTAACTTGGGTGAGAGATCGGATGAAGCGGGCGGTAAATTTTGACAGATCGGGTTAAGCGGGCCGGCGTAAATTTGGATAGATCGGATGACGCTGACAGTAAAATGGTTTATTCACATTTCTTTCGAGATTTCGCACTGCATGGCAATTATTTTGCATACCAATTTGCAAGGGGCGTGATTTGCTGTGCTGTCAATGTTTGAACATGGCGAATCTTTCGAAAAAAAAACCCAGATATTTTGTCAACGATCATGAAGAGCAAAATAAGTATATTCCAGAGAAGTTTTCCCAATTCAGAGAAATCGATCCGACTTAGGAATTCATAAAATTCCCGAATTCTTTTCATTTTGAATATCTTAAGGTAAGATGGAAATATAATTAGTTGGTTTCCGAGAAATTTCATTGTAGATAGCAAAATTGACCTTAATCCGAACTTGGGACAAAAGTATAGGCATCAATTCTCAATATAACGAAAGAACGGAAATCCTTAGAAAACTGTAAATAATTATACTCTGCAAGAATAGAGCTCTTTGCACCCTTCCCTGCTACAATGAAAGAAATTGACATAGCTCTACTGTCCATGTTTGCTTCCTCTTTTGTGAACTTGTTTCAATCCTTTCATATAATTAATTATCAGATAACCGCCTTGTACGGATATGAGTGGTGCAACAAACAAAGTATAAATCCTGAATTAAAATGGCAACTAATAAAGAGCAACAAGTTTCTCATTAAAAAGGTATGGCAAATAAATAAGTGATCCACGTTTGTTTTTGTTTTTTATTAAAAGGTAACCGAGATGCCCCATCAATTAAAATGTTTCGCTATCGCTCACCGAGTAGCACACCAGCTGCGTCATATGACAACTTGCGTCTAAAATCTTTGAGTTGTACGAATATAAAGTTTCGAATTCGTTTCTCGATATTGTTGTCTAACATGAAAATACGCCCTGGAATGTGTTTGTATTGTAATCGATAACGGATTCTTTGGTGGACCAAAGTTACCGTCAGCTCTTGAGGAATTTTGTCATTAATTCTGGCAGAGAGGAAACTATATCCAACCGTCCACAAAAGATCGAAGTTTGGCTCGATTTATAGTCCACATTTATCTGTTCTATGGAGACGAGTTAACGCCACAAAAACATGCAAAAACAAGGTGGTGGGCTGCCTAAATTATCAATTTTCTTGCGCAGGAGTCTCGTAAAGAATGAATTAGTAATATGATAAAACACATTGATTACGTGAAGCGAAACATAACTTGTTAATCATGGTATGCGTTTTTCTTCTTTTTTCCCCGCTAATTCAACGCTCCAATATTTGCCTAGGTAAAGGCCACGCCTCGCTTAGCTCGGAATTTGCGGTTGGCTCTAGCATTCGTTCATTGGCCACGCATTATCATGTTATTTGTACACTACCTCTGCCCTGAATAGTAGGAATATTATTTACATTTACATTTGGGTATATTTATATCTGGCCCCCAAATTCATCGCATGTAGCATTGCTCAGAGGGGCCTCCTCTGTTTACATTATCTCAGTTAGTTTTTAGTTGTTACAGTACAATGACATCTTAAAAATTCAATTTATGTCATACTCTTCCCTAATAGTTTTATCTTCTAAGCCATAGCAATTTTCAAATAGAAATGTTTTTAACCTCTTTTTATTTTTTTTTTTACATTTTTACTAATTTTCACATATTTAGGTAACTTGTTGTACAGTCTTGGAGCAGAAAATTTTAAAGCCCTTGAACCAACACCAGCATTGAATCTAGGTTCTACTAACCTATGCCTGTCAGTCGCATTGTTTTTCATTCTTATTTTAAAGTAGCCTAGTGCTAGGCTGTCGTGAGTGTGGCGACTTGTGCCCAAGTGGGTAGTCGCCAGATAGGCTCTTAAAAAACAAAAAAAAACCGCACGTCTTATAACCATATTAGAACCAATCACATAATCCTTAAGTAAACCCCTTAGATATATTGGCTTACCCTCATAATGGCAAGATAGGTCAGTGTACATATCTTAAATATAATTCTAGCCCTAATAGGGAGCAAATGAAGATCGATTAGCACTGGGGGAATCCTATCATGTGGAGAGACGCCTCTAATTAGTTTTGCAGCTCTATTAATAATATTTTGTAACCTTTTTAATTGATATTTAGGTAGATTATAAACAAGGTCTGCTGACCAAAGTCGTGTGCTCGCACTTATTCTGATTTATGACCTTACAACCTTCACAACTTTCGATAATTGGAGGACTTTGGCAATAATATCATTCAACAGAGAATGTAAAACAACATAAGTGTTTCAAATGTCGTTAGAATCTGCCCTAATAGTTATGATGTTATTGCCAAAACAGAATAATTCCCGGGCTAACCTTGGGAGGATCTTGGCAATGAAAGAAATTGTAAAACAACATAAGAGTTTCAAATTTCGTTAGAATAGGACAAATAGTTACAAAAAGGAAAGCAAAACGGAAACCGACCGACATAGTGAGATATAGAGTCGCACGCGACTAAAAATTGAATTACAGTAATCAACTCTATTTATGACAAAATTATGCATTAACATTTTCACAGAATTTTGATCTAGGTACTTATTTACGAAAACAATGTTTCCCAAATGATAATTAGCGATTTTACAAACTTTATTAATATGATTTTCAAATGTTAAATGTCTATCAATGATTACCCTTAGGTCTTTCACACTGTCAGTTATTTTCACCTCGGTACTGTTTATTCTCATATTTTGGACATCCCCAAATTTTCGAATATTATACACTCTGTCTTATCTTCATTTAACTTTAACTGTTTAGACCTCACCCACTTCTTAATGTCTGTTATGATCCTTCCCAGATTTTCCTCAGTGTTCAAAATATTAAATATAGAAAAATAAAATTGCGTTTCATCAGCAAAGAGCTTAAAACTAACACCATGGTTCTCGAAAATATATGACAGTTCTATTGTATAAATACAAAAAAGAACTGGACCCAATGCACTTCCCTGGGGCACTCCTCTAAAAAGAGGTTCAGCATCAGGAAGTGTACTGTTCACCTGAACACAGAAACTTCTATTTTCAGGGTACCACTTCAAATATTTAAGAGCATCATCAGCCACACCTATACATCCTAAGTCTTCCAATAACAGGCTATGAACAACAGTGTCAAAAACTGCACTTAAATTTAGGAGAATCAATACACTGCACTCTCCATTGTCCAAGAGATCACTAATGACAGCACATATAGCAGCAGTCTCTGTAGAATGCAGTCTCCAATAAACAGATTGGCTATCAGGCAAAATGTTTATCCTATTTGCATGATCCATTAGTTGATCGAAAATAACATTTTCAATTATCTTCGAGACCTTTGACACTGGTCTGTAGGACTGTAGAAGCTGATGGTCCAACGAACCTTTCAATGTTAGCTTAACTATAAGTTAGGGCCATAAAACGGGCCCTAACTTTCGATAGGCTTCGTTTTGTCGAATTAAGAAATGAAGCCTATTTAAAGTTTGGCTCCGGTTTTGGGGATCACCCTGTATAACCGCAGATGCTCCAGGCTTGATGCTGGGAGGGCACACAATTCTCCAGATGTTAGCTGATTCATTCTGGCCTATGCTACACATGATGGCCTCTAGAAAGGTACGCACTGGGGAGAGAGGCTTCACCCCCTCTAGATCATCGACCCCCACCCCCACCACATTGCGGGTATGAGGTAAAATGATCGCAGCTCTCGTTCTTTCGAGAGTTATTAGAACGTTTAACGTCCTCTTTCTATCTTTGTTGGGTCTAGGCAGGCGAGGAAAAGATAGAGATTTAAAAGAAGTATAAAGGATGAACCGAGAGAGCACCATTTTCACCGGGGGTCGGGGGGGGGGGAACCTCCATGCTTTCAGTTGTAGTAGGAGCTTCACCCCCTTAAACCCCCTGGCTCGTGTCCCGTTCTGGGGAATCTTGAGCGCGTTACCTGTCCCGGTACCGAGACGAGTTCGTCCACACAGACTTGTGGATTACCTAACCTTTGGGGAGATTCTGGCTGGTATCCTCCATTCTGTTTTGGTTTAGGGATCCTCCTCGGATGCTGGAGGGTCTTACCCCCCAAAAAAATGCTGGTAGGGATATGGGTGGGAGGTAACTCCACTCCCTCCAACGTCCACTGGCACGATTTCGGACCATTTCACCTAAATCCATTTAAGCAAAAAGTGTCTGAATTTTTAAATAATTATTATTAATTTATAAAACAAGTCCCGATAAGTAGGAATTTCTAAATAATAAATCATCACTAACTCTATAATTTAAGAAGGGGATTTTTTTTAGTATTTGAATAATAATTTCATCTTAGTTTGGTTATGACTTATGTTTTTTATCAAAGTTATTTCTAATAATTTTTTTATAATAATAAAAAAAAAAAATGGTGAAGTTCAGAAATAAATACGAATATAAGTGTCGAAATTTTTAAAAAATTTTTAAAACCCAAAGAATTACAAATGATGAGGTTCAGAATATTTATTTTTATATATCTTCTTTTATAACTATATTTTAGTAACGTGATATTTTGAAAGGGGGAAAATTTAGTTTCCGAGTTTCTTTTTAAAATTATTATAATTGGCGAAGTTCAGAAAATTTATAAAAATTCAACCATGGCTGCTTTTCAAAGATTCTAATCTTAGTAGCGAAGCGCAAGCTCCCCCGTAGGGAAAAGTGGCGATGCCATTGCCTGTTTTTTTTTTATAACAAATATGCGGTCGTTATAAGGATATACTTTAATTTTTTATTAAATATATATTTTTTTAGAAATTATTTCCTAAAATTTTGGAAATGATTTTAAAATAAACCAGTGCCCCCCCCCCCTCCCGGGATTTTTTTTAATGCGTTTATATTAAATGATCGAAATTGTGCCATTAGTCCTTTTATGGCAACGAGAATAACCCCTTTTACCCTCCCTCTCAAGCCTACCTTTTTGTTACAAAAAATTCGGGAGAGTTGCGCGCCCTCTCGACCGAAACATAAACACAGGTCATCTAGCTCCTTAATCCCTTTCACACAATTTCACTTTACCACATACGAAACTTTTTTCCGATAAAGTGTACTGATTGGTAGCAACGGTTGCCGCGTCTTTTGATTACGTTGAAGCGTAAAAAAGACTTGACTGCTCCTTTAGTTGTACCTTCCACACAATTTCACATCTAACCAGTAATATGTCAGTTTCCAAACACAATCTTTTTAGTTCATAATCTTGAGGGGCTCTTCTTCACTCATTTAAACCACAAAATAATTAATGGTTGGATTCGCAAAGTATCCCGGGTTCAGTACTCAAGCGCGACCTAGACTTGACGAATGTCCGTCCGGCGTTTGCCCTTTAAGATCACGTACTGTCCAACCAACGGCTGATTAGAATGGCCCTCCGCAATGGCGAATTATCGACTTCAATAAATGGAGTTGGCGCATTGTTTATGTATAATGCGGATTTGGCGTCATGCAGTCAGTGTATGGTATAGGTTTGACGTGTAGTACATGGATTTGATGGAATATATCGGGTGCATTTAGTGGAGTCGTTGGTATGGATGTGTAGTGTAGTGTTTACTATGGATGTGGTGGGGTGTTTGGTATAGATGTGCAGTATAGTGTGTAGCATGGATGTGGTGTGGCGCATTGGGTATGTAGTGTATGGCATGGCTATGCTGTTGTGTATTAATGTGTAGTGTATGGATGTGGTTCATTGGTGTAGTGCATGGATGTGGTTCATTGGTGAAGTGTATGGATGTGGTGTCTTTCATTGATGTGTAGTGTAATTTTATAGTGTAGAGTATGAATTTGGTGTGTAGTGTACCGCGTGGATTTGGCGGTGTGTAAAGTACTGCATGGGTGTGGTGGAGTTTAGTGTATAGCATTGTTGTGGTAGTGTATAGTATTGGGGGTGTAATGTAGGGTATATGGGTCTAGTGCAAAGTAGTTTTTGATATGGTTCAAATTATGGTATGGATCTGAATGGTACGTAATGCGTTGATGTAGTGTAATGTATGATATCACTGTAGTTGTGTATGCGCTGCAGTGTATCGTGTGGATGCGGTGTGATCTATGATATGGATGAGTTGTAGTGTAGTGTATGGTATGGATGAGGTGTAGTTAGTGTATGGTATGTATGCCGAGTAGTGTAGGATACGGTATGGATGCAGTGTAGTGTAGGGTACGGTATGAATGCAGTGGAGGGTAGGGCATGGTATGGTGCGATGCCTTAGGGGGCATGGGAAAGCAGGACGCGTCGAACCGAAGCCCTGCTGTCTTACAATCCTGCATCTTGACATTGCGGGGATCGGTGTGACTGTCCCCCTCTCTTCCCCGAGTAAATTTACAGATCCTTCGAAACAAAACAATAACATTGCACCTAAGATTCATAATCCAGATGCAATGGGCACATGGTTTGTAAACAATGACGCTAAATATTTTCATATATAGTGAATTATTTGTCAAGACGGGTACGATGCCTCAGCCTGTGTGGGGATAGAGATTCTGATGACCCCGGTTCGTTATGGGGATGCAGCCGTGCCAAAGCTAGTGGTAGTTTTTTTTTTCTGAGAACGGATATCAGCACACTTCTGAGGGTTCACAGACTCTGAGATGTCTCTGGGATCTGTAGTCAGAGACTCTTCACTGGGGATGATAGGCTCTCCATCTGTCTTATCACGTATAATTACAGGGCAGTTTCCTGTTTACTGGGTGGGGATGGTTTGTGGATAAGAGGAGTTTCACTGTTGGAATTATCAGGGGCGAAGTCTTTGATGATAGCTTCATTGGTCTTCGTGAATGGAGTGAACTTTCGTAAGTGTTGCCTGTTTCTCAGGGTTAGTCTGCCAGACCCATCCACTTTTATAACATACTGGTGAAATTGCCGTACTTCTACAACAATACCAGTTCGCTCCCAGCGTCGGGGTGGTTTTATACCAAGTTTTACACGTAAACGTGGTCTCCAACCTGTAAAGGGGGTAGCATTCGGGTGTGCTCATGCCACTTTTCGCGTTCTCTGGAATGGCGTTTAGCTAGTGTAGTTCACGATTGACAATAGTATCCTTATAGGTGTTGTGATGACTGTATCGTCCCATTGGGATCGGGACTGGGTCTCTGATTGGGCGCTTAAACAACACCAGTGTTGGTGAGGCTCTGGTCTCAGGGTCGATCGAGTTGCGGTAGATAAGCATGGCGCGCTGAAACTTGTCTACATCCAGAGAACCACTTGGGCATTCTTTTGACAGTCTTGACAGCAACCTCTGCACGGCTGTTTGCGTGTGGGTTGGTTACAGACGATATCCTGTGATGTAAACCTTAGGAACGTAAAAATTCTTGCGTTTTCCCTGCAGTGAACTGGGGGCCACCATCCGACGTCAGTTCCTCTGGAACACCATACGTGACAAAGGTCTCCCTCAGACGCTTCACTAGACCATTGGCACCGGAATCTGCTTTAAATACTATGGGCCAATTAGAGTAGCGATCTACGATGACTACGTACTCTATGTTTTTGTAAGAAAAATAGTCACTGCAGACCTGTTGAAACGGGAAATCAGGAGGAACTAACTCAGTGGGTGGCTGCATGGCGTTGGATTTGGCGACTTTGTGGCAACTCTCGCATTCGTCTCGGATCCTGGCTATGTCCGTGGATATATTGGGCCAGTAGACAGAATCGGATGCCCGCGCTTGCATGGAACTGACGCCTTGGTGAGCTGCATGAAGAGAGTTCAAAATAGCTGGTCGGAGTGATGCAGGGATAACAATACGCTGGCCCATAAGAATGACTCCATCAACGCTGCAGAGGCCGCCAGACAGACGGTGATATGGGCGCAGATATGGAGTTAAATCACAACGGTTTTCAGGGAACAGTTTTTGGATGACGTCTGTGAGTTCTCTTAAGTTGGCATCGGTGGTTATGGCTTGGCGGACCATATCCCAGGTGACCATGTTTGTGACGGCATAAAATGTACAACTCATGGACGCTACAATTGCACCATCATCGACAATATCTTGATCACCCAGGTATACTGTATGGGTGTCGGTCGCTCCAGAAGTCACGTGGTCTGCTTCATCAGAGAGTAGGTATCGCGATGCAGCGTCCGCACCTGCCTTCTTCTTGCCTGGTACGTGTATTAGAGAAAACTTGAAAGCTAACGTCTTCTCTTTGAGGTTCAAAAGGCGCCTGTTGTCTATTTCACTCAAGCTTCTATCATTGAGTACACCCACCAACGGTTTGTGATCTGTTTCAACGGTTAGATTTTCGCAGCCATGGATATAATACGAGTACCTTGTCTGGTGGAGCGCGTAAGCTACGGCAAGTACTTCACCCTCAACGGGCGCATACCGACTCTCTGCTGGCTAGGTGAATCGGCTACCCACGAGGCATAGTTTCCAGCCACCCGGACACCACACTGGTGTACGAGAGTTGCACTGGCAGTATTTTTGCATAAGCATGATTCCAACCCCGTCAATGGACCAGTCAGTCATTAGGCAGGTGAGGCGGGATTGCTAGAAAAGGCGAACTCTTTCCCTCATCTCATCTATTATTACTCCCTTGGACACTTCGAAGACTGAGGAGACCGCTTCGGTCCACTCGAATTCTACTGACGGTTTTAATAGATGGCGGAAGGGTTGCATTTGTTTAGCCATGGAGAACGCATATGCTGCTTGGTTAACTAGTCCGAACCAGGCCTTGGCTCCGGTTATATCCTTGGGCTGGGGAAATTTTTTTATTGCATCTAAGAACTTGGAGCTTGGCTTGACATTTGTTTGCGTTATTGTGAGGCCTGCGAACTCCACCTCATCTTCGTAAAACTGGAATTTATTGGGATTCAGGGGAATGCCGTTTTTAGCGCAGAGGTCTAACCACTGGCACGTCTGCAAGAAGGCCGCCTCAATTGATTCTGCCCACATGCAGGTGTCGTGGGCACATTTGACCTTGTTGAGAAAGTCGGCGATTATGGCGTCGAGCCTCTGGTTGTAGGCATCCCCACTGGCCAGGAATCCTTGAGGAGCGACTTGATACATGTACCGTTCCCACGGTGTTATAAAAGTCGTGAAGTGCCGATCTTCTTCGCGTATTGGCACGGAATGGTATTCATTCCATGCATCTGGGACGGTTTTCTTAGTATACTGGGGCACTCTGCCTGCCAGATGGAATGGGCTGGGTACATGGTGGGTCAGTTTTGAGGCTGAAGGTCTACAGTTCGTCGAGAGGATCTATCCGATTTCGCTGTTACGACCATCCTCAAGCACCAGGTCACAGGGTCGTTAGATCTGACTTTCTCGAGTACACCGATTCGGACATCCTGAGTGAGGTCAGCCAGTACTTTCTCCTGCCAGTGGATTGGGACGAGAGCAGGTTTATGAACAGCTACTGGCTTGGCTTTAGGATCAACATGCAGCTCGAGGGGTTCACAGTGAATCATCGGTAGTGGCTGGTGCTCAAACGTATTAAAGGCAGTCGAGCTGTAATAGTCGAGAATCCATTTCTTGAGGAGAGGGATGTTCTCATCTGTGGCCGCGATACCTTCTGGTAGGTCTTTGTGGAGGGGGAGAGGGTCATTTCCACGTCTAGGGCAAGAACATGTAGTTTCATTGGACTCCAAGGGTTTGAGGGTGTCTTCATTCCAAGTGGTCGGCACAAAGGGAAAATTTGCAGGTATGGCTCCTAATGCAATGAGCGCCTCACGACAGAGAAATGCCTTGTCTATTTTCCTCGAAACGTAGATGAGTTGCTTGGTCTCGCAGGGCGATCCAGCGACGTTTGAAGTGGAGACTTCCACAATGATACCGCCCTCCGCAGCCAAATCCTCCTGGATCGCATCTAGCATCGTGAGTTTAACGGGGATGATATTGCTTTTGCTAATTCCCATTGCGAGGGCTGAACAAAGAGGTATAATGGAGCTCTAACATTTAGAGTCGGCTATCATTGGGATATCTATTGAGGAGAGGGCAGAGGTATGTTTCATTGGGTGTCCTAAGCTTGCGTGGTCATCAGGGAGCGGTGTCAAGTGCACGTTCATGATTGGGTGGGGTTTGGAGGGTCTAGCCACCCACTTTGCCTCAAAGACGTGGTGATTGAGAAGAGGACAGTCTGTGTTTGTAGGAGGGGCGTAGCTGGAGGTAGTGGAACACAGCAGATCATACAATACACTGGTAATGTCATCTTCTGTCTGCAAAGTCTCACTACGTTTTTTAGAGCCTTGCTTATTTTGGCGTGGATTCTGGGGGCACCATCTTGAGTTGTCCCTGTGACCCCAGCAGTTGCAGGAAGAGCATCTGCTGCAACAAGATTCATAATGCTTTTTTACGGAGCACTTGCTACAGGTGGAGGTCCATGCGGGACAAAATTTCGATCTAGTGTTTCTGTCATTGGTTTTACTATGGCGCTGCTCTCCGCATGCCCAACAGGTGCTTGCGGGGTTAATTTGTTGCGGTGGTGACCTGGGCTTGTGTGAAGAGGGACTGATTACTGACGCACTGTCTCTGGTGGACATTTCTTGCTCCTTCTGAGCAATGTAAGCCACGGTCTCCTCCAAGGTCCGGTCAGTCTTCAGGTCACCTAATAAGCCTGACAGAATTTCTGGGTCAGCAATGCCTTTTATTAAGTTGTCCTTCAGTATTTCGCTACTGTAATCAAAGGTGTGATTACAGCCGGCCTCCTTGCAGTTTGCTACGTACTGGCAAAGCGACGCTTGACCTCTGATATTTGCAAGAAAGGTTCGGATAGGAGTTCCAGGAGCTTGAGTCATCTGGCTGAGCTTGATGCGATGGACTAGAGTGCATTCGTCCTTGACTGCCAGGCGTCTGATGGCGGCCAAAAGATCAACTTCAGCCATAGATGCTACGTCCGACTGGAGATCTCTCATCAGGTCTGTCTTGAGGTCATCGTCGCAGCAGTAGAAAAGTGCGGTGGAAATCAGGTTGTTCGCTACGGACATACGAAGGGCGGTCAATAAGTTTTGCAATTCGGATATAAGGAAAGGAGATATGAGGAAAAGTGTTTTATTATTTTTCAATATAACTACCCTCGACTTCAATGCACTTGGGCCACTTGTCCCTGAGGCTTCGAATTCCCGACAACCAGAAATCTCCCGACTGCTGTTCAATCCACTTCTGGACAGCGAGCTGGACATCTTCATCGTCCCCAAACCGGCGTCCACGCAGTGCAGCCTTGAACTGGCGGAATAAAAAGTAGTCGCTGGGGGACAGATCTGGACTGTAGGGGGAATGGTTGAGCGCTTCGAATCCGCACTAGCGCAGGGCAGCTTGTGCAACTCTGGCCTTGTGGACAGGGGCATTGTCGTGGAGGAGCATGACACCGCGTGTCAACTTGCCGCGCCGCTTCTGACAGATGCACTTCTTTCACCCAGCTAATTCCTCGGCGTAATATTGGCCTGTGATGGTCCTTCCGCGAGGCGCATAGTCCACTATCAACACTCCCTCAGAATCCCAGAAGAGGGTCACAGCGATTAGATGGTAGAAATCCGGGCAGACCTCCCGGCTGCTTGGCATTGAAGATGGGTGACGGCCGAGGGGAACTTAAAGTTGCGTGCCATTGCACCGCGACTGTTCATCATAGACCTTCCCCCCTCCCAATGCCACGACAGCTTCAGGTTTCTTTTTGTCGTCTCCGAATTGGACACAGTCGCGGGATCCACCGTTATTTAATTGGTCGCTCGTCGGTACCATATTGCGACGACTGCGTTATCCCCTAGACTGTTGGGCACATTCCTGTTGAATGTTCCACTCTGGGGGATCTTCACGCACGCTACCTGTCCCGGTGCCTGTACGAGCGGGGTCGCTTCCGCTTGTGGTTTGTACTCGGAACGGTTTCGTGCACACAGACTTGTGTACTATCTGTCTTTATGGAGGAGGTTGGCCTCCTCCATTTTATTTGTTTCTTTGTTGTATGTCACCTGTTCCTACGCCGGGGGGAGGCGGGCTTTTCCCGGACGCCAGAGTGTGCTTCTCTCTTCTTCTTGCTTTTTCGCTTGTTTGTTTGCATTTGTTTTTGTTTTTTTTTTGTTTTTTGTATATTTTTAATCTAGCCTAGTATTAGACGGTAGCGTGATTATGGCGACTGTTGTCCTAGTAGGCAGTCGCCAGATGGGCTCTTTAAAAAAATCTACTGGAGATGCCTTTGTTGGTGTCGGGTGTGTAACCTTGACAACCAGGCTGCAGCCTCTGGATGTTTGCGTGTCGTCACGCCCCCAAACCCCTTAGGGGAGGTCTAGTCTTTTTGACTCTATTTGTACTAATTCGGTCAGAGCCTGACGAACTTCCCCCATCCCCCTATTAATCCATTTGTGCCATTTATTCAGGCTCATGCTCTCCTTTCTCCGGACCTTCCTACCACTGGACCCTTCACCCTCCCTATTATCACCCACATGCATGACCTCTGATGACTTGGATCTGGTCCCCCCACCAACTCACCGCGCCCGTTGCAGCCCGGCCTTCCCCCGCCTCTGGAGCATGACCCCTTCTTGTTTTTGCTTTGTTTGTTGTTTTGGGTTTTGGTTTTAGTTTTGGTCTTTGACTTATTTTATATTTTAACCAGGCAATGGCTTCGCCACTCCCCCGGCTTCGCCACTCCCCCTTACGGGGGGAGCTTGCGCATCGCTACTAAGATTAAAATTTAAAATCTAAAAAAAAAGCAGCCATGGTTAAATTTTTAGAAATTTTCTGAACTTCGCCAATTAAAATAATTTTAAAAAGGAACTCAAAACTAAATTTCCCCCCTTTCAAAATATCACGTTGACAAAATATAGTTATAGAAGAAGACATATATAAATAAATATTTTGAATTTCACCATTTGTAATTCTTCGGGTTTTAAAAAATTCACAAAATTTCGATACTTATACTCCTAAAAGGATCCCTAAAAGGGTCCTCCTCGGAAGACTCCCCGAGACGGAAAGGGATACAAATTATCTCCCCAGCACGTGAAGATCTTGGGTTTTCTTTGGATGAGTGGGAAGGTAACCAAAGACCCCTCAATCCCACAAAAAGAAAGAAGGGAGTGGGGTCGCCGAGTGCACCCTGTAAGAGAAAAATTGGTTCGTGTACTTGAGCTCGTCAGTTTCAGGCGTTTTGTGAACGTCAAGCTGACTGACCAGTAAACACACGTTGCGTCTCGAGAACAGTCACCTAGAGGGAAAAGTTCCCATACATTTTACTTTGCCACCAGTGGCAAAAATTGACTCAGAAGTGGCTAATAGTGTGTGTTAGGTCTCCTCCTCTAAAGAGACGTTCTGGGGCAACTTCGATGAAGTTCTCCCCAGCCCTTCAACACTCGTTCTGCTTCTTAAAGGCGGAAACTAAAGACTCTTGGCTCCCATTCTGCAGAAGCTCTCTTGTTTCCAACGCTAACTAAAAGGAACATCTGAGGTTCTCCTATTCCGATTAGGTCTCTGTTTGCGGGAATCCATTGCCTGTTCTTTTCGTGTTATCCCCCTTCCCTCCTGGCTCATTTAGGTGTATCGACGCCTCCACCCTAGAATTAAATAGTGGGGGGATGGGGGGGGGGATTTACAGGTCTAGACGTGTAAATCGCTTACACTGTCTAGGTCCACTTCGACCAGCTGGCTGTATACTCTTGCCTCAATTTATGCCTCACAGTTCGTCTGCAACTCCACCCTCTCTTATTCTCAGTGTGGCATCAATTCCTAATGCCTGCTCTGAGATGTTTACTAATCCCCGTCTCCCAAATATGGCCACGTCAGTCCTCTTGAATCGATGCTCGGCTCCCGAAAGAACAGCGACATTTGCTATCGATTTTCAATCCCGGTGTCCCACTTAAATGCGTCCATCCAGATCAGTATTTTAGGCTTTATATAAAATTAATGGAAGGACTCGTCACCCAATAATGGCGCCCAAACTTAGGGTAAGTATCAGGGGGTACATGGCGTCTCATTAAATACGATGCCGCGCAAAAAGTTTACAAAGGCTGTGCGAACAACGGACATTTTGCTCTGGAGAATGAGTTGGCGGATAAATAGAATAGGAATAGTGAAAAGGCGTACCACGTCAACCTAGATACTGGGGCTTAAGGAAAAAGTTCGTATAAGGAGTACATAAACTCAAAACTACGAACATGAAGCTCCTTACGGGGTCTTAATACTAAAACTACTACTGTACCACACGTGGGGCAAATTTCAGTTGACAAAGGTTCTATTTCTGAGTGTTATCGACCCTTGGAATATCCCCTTGGATGATGAAATACTCATAATAGAATCTCCCGCAACGAAGTTATTTATGTATGTAACTTCCACTGAGCCTCTATTTGATAGTTTTCCATGTTAAGGCACTCCGCTTTGGATTGGCTGCTCTTGTCGCCGGCATATAATTCAGAAAAGGCTTGGGACAATTCAGAATGAGTTTGCGATAATTCAGAATTAAGAAAAAGCCTGCGATAATTAAAAAAATCCGACAAGCCTAGCGATTATGCATAGTTTAAAAAAAGGCTAGCCATAATTCAGAATTTAAAAAGGCTAGTGATAATGCAGAATTTAAAAAAAGGCTAGCGATAATGCAGAATTTTAAAAGGCTAGCGATAATGCAGAATTAAAAAGGCTAGTGATAATGCAGAATTTAAAAAGGCTAGTGATAATGCAGAATTTAAAAAGGCTAGTGATAATGCAGAATTTAAAAAGGCTAGTGATAATGCAGAATTTAAAAAGGCTAGTGATAATGCAGAATTTAAAAAGGCTAGTGATAATGCAGAATTTAAAAAAGGCTAGCGATAATGCTGAATTTAAAAAGGCTAGCGGTAATGCGGAATTTAAAAAAGCCTAGTGATAATGCAGAATTTAAAAAGGCTAGCGATAATGCAGAATTTAAAAAGGCTAGTGATAATGCAGAATTTAAAAAAGGCTAGCGATAATGCTGAATTTAAAAAGGCTAGCGGTAATGCGGAATTTAAAAAAGCCTAGTGATAATGCAGAATTTAAAAAGGCTAGCGATAATGCAGAATTTTAAAAAGGCTTGGAACCATGCAGAATTTAGAAAAGGCTTTCGATAATTAAAAATTCAGAAAAGGTTTGCGATAATTCAAAATTCAGAACAAGATTGCGATAATTCAAAATTCAGAAAAGGTTTGCGGAAAATTTTGTATTAAGAAAAGGCTTGCGATCATTCACAATTGAGTAACGGCACAATTCAGAAATGGCGTGTAATAATTCACAATTTAGTAAAGGCTTTCGATAATTAAAAAAAAATAAGTAAACGTTTTCGACAATTAAAAATTTCAGGAAAGGCCTGCGATAATTCAGAAGAGGCTTGCGATTATTCAGAATTTACAGGGGGTTTGCGATAATTCAGAATTTAGAAAAAGGCTTGCGATAATTTAGAATTCAGAAAATGCTTGGACAATCCAATATTCAGAAAAGGTTTCTGCTAATTCAGATTTTTTTATAAAAGCCTTGCGACAATTCAGATTTTGGAAAAGGCTTTCGCTAATTAAATATTCAGATAAGGCTTGCGATAATTCAAACTTCGAAAGGCTTGTGTTTATTAAAAAATCATGAAAGGCTTGCGTTTATTAAAAAAAATCGGTAAAGACTTACGATTATTAAGAAAAATAAGTAAAGGTTTGCGATTATTAAACAAGTGAGTAAAATCTTGCGATTATTAAACAAGTGAGTAAAATCTTGCGATAATTCAGAATTTAAAAAGGCTTGCAATAATTCAGATTTGAGAAAGGCTTTAGATAATTCAGAATTTAGATTTGCTAGAGATCATTCATAATTTTATAAAAAGCTTGAGATAATTCAGAATTTTGAAAACGTTTGCGATAATTCAAAATTTAGAAAAGCCTTGCGATAATTCAGATTTAGAAAAAGGCTAGCGATAATTTAGAATTTTAAAAAAGGCTTACGACAATTCGAAATTTAGAAAAAGGCTTGCGATAATTCCGAATTTAGAAATAGTTTGCCATAATTCAGAATAGGCTTGCGTTAATTTACTCTGTAAGGGTATCAGCGATGTGATTTCCTGGCCGTCCTACTGACGGGGCTCAGCACCCTGCCCGACCCCAGTTTACCCTTTCCTCCTCCTTCCGTTAACATCCACTTTCTTTTCTGTAACAACTCTCCTCATCGACTTTACCACGGGGGTGCTCATTATGGCCTTATACAGTTGGTCCTCCCGGCCTGAGTAGAAATTAGGGAAGCCCTTTTATTGGGTTGACTTGAACTCTGACGGGGCTGTGCAAGCTGTCGTCCTTGCACTTCATTCTCCTTCAGCATTCCTATTTTTCTACGACTATCCCCTCAACCCTGAGTCTAGGTTTAAGGATTTGGCCAGCTACTCGTACCTCATGCCGTGTCAGAAGAAAGACTTTGGGACCTCTATAAACAATGGCCTTTAACACCCGCAGGTTGCAAGAGATCAAACCTTTAGGGTTACTGGGAGTTTGGGCTCGAATAATGGGAGGATCGGTTTTTGCCCAATAACCACTTCCCTGTGTGTCATTGGCTGATCACCTCCCAGCGCCCGTTCTCGGCCCCTTAAGGCTCTACTGCCAGGACAACTAAAAGTCTCGGATCCCGTCTCTGGGTCTGCAACAACAGATCTTCAGATCCTCCCCTCCTGTCGATGATTAATACGTCATACTAAGAATAACCGCTCTATCATCCTGTCTCTCTGGTTGCTTATTTGAGACCTGCGGTCTTTGTGTAAGGATCAGGTATTGGGCAACTTCTGGTCGGTGTGCATCGCTGCTTAGGTTGCAAACATTATTCATTAGTGCACCCAGGGTGGACCTCTAAAAAGTCCGAAAACTCGAGATGGGATAGGCAGGAGCGGCTGGAAGCATGACATAGCCCAACAATCCTCTTCTTTTTTTTTCTTAGGGGTCAAAAATTTAGGAACTCCGTGTTTTAGAAAGTTTACCCAAGTCTTTAGAAATTTCGGACTACGCCTGCCTCTCTCAATCCTCACCCAACCTTGGTGTTGGGGCGGACGAGAACACTAACGCTACCACTACTGACTCGTGGGGGTGTTTCTCTTCTAATCTTCTAATGCTGCAAAGGTTTTCGGACCCATATCTAGGCACCACCTCCATCTATATGAGGGAGGTGTACCCCTTTGTTTTTTTAGGCGACCCTCAAAGACTCTTCTAACAGAGAAGACATTTCTAGCCTGCTCCTTTTTGTAGCGATACTTCCAGGCAACTCCCCACTTGCAGTGGGCTCCCTTTTGCTTTATCGGGGGCCCGCTAAGAACACGGCGAGGTAAAGGACACGCTGCCTCAAGAGGTATCCGAACAACTTGCAAGTCATCCCAGCCTGAGTGCAAATTAAGGAGACCCTATCACTGGGTTGTCTTGAACTCTATGACGGGGCCTGGGAGGGTGTTGGTGCGGTTTCTTCTCGCCCACACTCAGCATTATTTACCTTTTTATTAGTAATATATCATTAGTTATTATTATGGCTATCCCCTCAACCTTCTCTATCCGCACTTTGTACAAGAAGGACTGTTCCCACCTGGATATAGTTAGGTTCGGTAGCAGTGGTGCCTTGGTAGACTACATGCCATCCTGGGATCACCTAGCACCAGGGTATGATAAAAGCTGATCACCCACCCTACTCCTTAGTGGACCCGCCTATATCTATTTTTTATTACATACCCTCATACCCCTTTACACACTCGCTCTCCTATCCACAGAGGTTCTGACTGCCCGGCACACTTTCGTCCTCTTATGGGTCCTTAGTCGAGCGGTAATGTATACCGTGAGGTCCTTCCCTACTGCGAGGGCCGAAAGTCCGCTGGTGGAAGGAAGTCTAAGGCACGGGGTGTGCTGGGCCATCTACTATGCTCACCTTCTTCCAGTACACATATAAGGTGACCACTCGCACCATCTTTTATGGTTAAATTTCCAGGACAGTTTCGGCTGGCCGGGACCGATTAGGTGAAAATGATCAGTCTGGAATTCTTGATAGTATGAAGACTTTTCTCTCAACCTCCCAAGTCATTTGGAAGTCGTACTATCAACTTTCTATGAGTTCTAATTTTCTTTCTCAACTATGGTGACAAGTCATAAGAATAGTTGGAATGCGCATGGGGACCCGACTCAAAGCGCGGCCTCGCCCTCCTTAGATGTCGGGGAAGACGAGGTAACGCGAAATAATCCTTCGACCGGTGGAAAGGATTAACTTTGATCATCCGTATGCGGCAAAAGGGCTTTCCGTTTGCCATATTTGGAGCCGCTCTCGGGCAGCTCCACCTTTGAAAATGAGATGGCCCTCCTGTGCCTTCTCAGGGGCCCCCTCTAACTCCCTTCTACTGGAGAGGAGACTTACTCCTATCCTAGGTGTACGGTTACGGTGTATTCCCCATCACCCTTCTTCTCTGGGGGCGTCTGGGGCAACTATATTTCCCTACCAGTGGCAGTCCCTCCTTTACTATCACAGGGGATTGCCAAAAGAGCAGCAGGTGGACAGAAATCTACCGTTCCTAATGGGAGCGGCTCGATAGGGCCAACCTACTTATGGGGGCAAGGGGTAGTAGTGCTCACCGTTCCGTACCTCTTAAAGTCCTAAGGTCTTGCATTTACAGTTTGAAGGGGGTCAGCGTGCCCGCTCTCCTCTCTTCCCTGATGGAAGTCGGTCTGCCGGACAGACGACACGACAAAAAGTACTTCTAATGTGATCCGTGATACCTTAGAGTAGGAGAAGATGGCTACATGGAGGTCCCCCGCCTGAGATAGACATGGTCCCGGCGGTGACCCAGCCCGGCCCGCCGAAGATTCACATAGCGAGCCCAACCTTCTCCGATAAGTCGTCGAAAGCGACAGCGCATTGATCGGCCAACAGCGCCTCGAGTTCTGCCACCGGGAAGCGTACGGCCATTCTCGTGAGGGTCTTCTCTTCGAAGAGCGCCCCCGCATCTCTTGGAAGGATCCTGCTCCTCCAGCATTCGACGAACGTCGTACTGTCGCTGAAGACCGCCCACTTGACATTGTCCCTAGAGGCGGAGAACCACTCAACTACAGGTTAACGTTGAGTGAGTTGCGTTCCGCTCTCGCTTTGTGCGCAGACACCGCTTTCGGTCCGAATGACTTCCCGTATGGCATGATTAGAGAACTAAGTGCGCGAAGCATCGCATTTCTGCTAGTCTTATTCAACTGGATCTGGGTATAGGGTATCCTCCCTGACTCCTGGCGAATGGCTACTGGGCTCACTTTTCGCAAACCGGGGAGAGATCACTCTACCCCTGCCTGTTAACGCCCAATTTCTCTAACTTGCGTATGAGAGTTTGAGAAATTGGTAAGGGGTAGATTATCCTTTTTTTTAACTGCGGAGACTACTGTCTTCTGCACAATGCGGTGTCCGCTAGTTCACTTCACGTCTGATGCTCTGCTAGGACTGAATATTGCTCTCTGCGAGGCCTTCCTTCGTAGACAACACTACGCCACGGTGCTTTGCGATCTGTAGAATGTGTGACACCGCATGGCTATACGGTATTATTGACAGTCTCCACACGATAAGGGCAAGGGGATGCATCCCAATATTTATTTCTGAATTTTTCAAACATAGTGATCCTGCGTACGGGTGTGGGGACCCCTCTCTAGCCCAATAGAACTGAAAGAGGGCTTCCGGCAGGAAAGTATGTTCAGTGCTCCCTAAGATGTTCTCGCTACGCTCTCCGTGGACGACCTTTCGATCTCTTTTAGTGCGGCCCAGATGACAACTCAGGAGCGTCGACTCCAACATGCATTGATCCGCATATCTCGTTATGACGAACACACGGGTTTCGGTTTTCCTTTGCTAAGACTAAGGTGGTACCCTTCTGCCACCATCCACGGTTCCACCACGACTTGGACTTGTTCCTAAACGTGATTCACCGTTAATTGGTGGATTCGCACCATTTCCGTAGTCTTGTTTTCGACCGACGCCTCACCTGGACTCTCATATTCACAGACTTAGTGTCTCTTGTACCCGCGCCATGGACCTTCTTCACTGCGTGACGTTCGACATTTGGTATTCTAATAGGGCTACTGCCCTGCTTTTCTACCAAACCTTTGTTCGTTCGAAGCTTGACTACGGATACCAGCATTATGCATCTGCAGCCGAGTGTGTACGGAAGAAGATAAACTCGATCTACCCCACCGGTCTCCGCGTGGCCACTGGTGCTTTCTACACGCCATCCCTTTGGGAGCTGACTGGTGCCTTCCACACGCCCCCCTTTGGCAGCCTACTTGTCGATGCCGATCTCGACGGTGCCTATGCTTCCGAGAGATGCCAATCATACCCTAAGCCCTTTGTTTTACGACTAGTAAACTCTTTCGAGACTCGGTCGCCCTCGGGTCGGTGGCGCCCCTGGTCCTGCCCACGAAGACAACCTGGAGGGTACCACTTTTGACTATTTTTCGCTACGCCTCTGCTCCCAAAAGCTTCTACAGCGCCAAGAGTATTGCGTTTGGGCTTTTTAGAGCATACTTTGTGTCACGTTGGATCTGTGACAGTTTATATGGATGGCTCCAGTCCCAGGAGGGTGTCAGTTTCCACGTCCTATCCCCTCTGTTTGAAGTCAGCGTGGCTCTATCAGACGCTTCTTTTGTCTTCACGGTCGTGTTGGTTGCAATACGCCTTTCGGTACAGGAGAGAACGCGTCGTGGCCGTTCGGAGACCGGATTGTTATTTATAACTACCCCAAAAGAGCCCTGAGTGCTCTAAGACCATTAGAATCTCCATATCCCCTGGTTCGCGATATTCATGACGCCACGGTTTCAGTGAGCCGGGCGGATGTCGAGATTATCTTCTGTTGGGTTTCTGGACATGTGGGAATTGCATGGAATGAGCGCGCTGACGAGGGCGCTTAAGAGTCTGCGTGGACTCGGCGACCAAGCAGGCCTCTGGTCTGCCTGGCAAAGAAGATTGGAGACGGCTAGGAAAACTTGCGTGTCATTGCGCCGCGATGTTCTCAGGACCTACCACCCGATGCCGCAACGGCTTCAGGTCTTTTCGTCGTCGTCGAATTGGCTACACTCACAAGACACCCTGTCATTTTATGGAGCAATCTTCTGCACTTTACTGTGATGACTGCTCTATTCCTAAGACTGTTCGGCACATTCTTGTTCAATATCCAATTCTGGATGATCTTCGTTAACATTACCTGCCCCGGTACCTTGAATTGCGGGGTCGTTACCGCTTGTTCCTTGAGCTCGAAACAGGTTCGTGTACACAGACCTGTAGACTATTTTATTTCTTGGATGAGGCTGGCCTCCTTCTTTATATTTGACTCTGTAAAAGGTGTGTGTGTGTGTCTGTAGGGCCATTCTCCCACCCCCTTTTACATTTTGATTAGGGAAGTGCCAAAGATAGATAGATTTTGGTTACATGGTGGGAAAAGTGTGGAAGAATTCTTCGGGGAATTTGAGCGATATTGTAAGCTCAAGTACCCGGAGAATAAGGGATACTGGATGAATGTTTGGGGGAAATGTTTGGAGGGAAAAGTATTGGAGTTTTTCCGCGTAATTACAAGTGTGGGGGAACCAAGGTACGATGTGGTGAAGGAGAGATTGATTGGGCAGGTCAAACGAATGAAAGAGAGTGTGAAGTATAAAAGGGTGAATGAATTTGAGAAGGCTCGAATGGGGAAGAGTGAAAGTGTGAACATGTATGCACATGGGCTTGAGAGTATGGGGAGAAAGAGGTATGGTGATGATAATGTAAATGAATGTAAACCACTGATGAGGAAGTTTTTGGACACGATCCCGTGAAAGGTGAGTGAATGGCTGAGTGGAAAGAGAAAGGAGAGAATGAGACTGACAGGTGAACGGTTGATGTGGGAGGATGTGTTAGAACTGTTAGAAGATGGACGATTTGATGATGAAAGCGATCTAGAAGAGGATGGATGGTACAGTGTGAATGTTGGAGGTAAGAAGCTCAGGAGCTTTCATCCACCCCAGCAGTTTGTCACCTACAGGGATGCCCTGAAGGCTGCGCCAGATGGAGTAATGTCGAACTTCCTGGGCCGGCAGAATGGATGGGTAAATGGAGGGTGGTCAAATGGAAGGGGACAGATGAATTTCAAGCGTGGGAATGGATATATGAGAGAGAGACCGAGGTATGTCTCAGCAAACGAGAGATCGAATGGTGGGAGAAAGATTGTGGAATGTCGTCGGTGTGGAAGGAAAGGTCATATGTTGGCAGAATGTAGGTGGACGTCTGGTGTATGTTTTGGGTGTGGTAAGAAAGGGCATATGATAAAGGATTGCCAGGAAAGTGTGAAAGAGTGCTTTGAGTGTAAAGAAATAGGCCATTTGAAGAAAGATTGTCCAAGGTTGAATGGTGGAGCAGCTGCTGGGGAAAGTATCAAATATGCATGTGGTAATTGTGGAAAGGTTGGTCATTATGCAAGGATGTGTCGTGACCAGAGGAATGTATGTAGCTATTGTGCGATGGAAGGACATTCAAGTGAAAAGTGTTGGATTAGACTGAGAGCGCAAGGTGTGAATGGAAAGTCTGAAGCGGGAAACTGAATGGTAAGAGGGTACCTGCTGAAGTATCCTCTGGGTGCATGAGTGCGAGTAATGTGTTGGTAAGTCTGTCTAGTGTGAAAGTGCTGTCTGGTAGGAAGTATGAGTGTCTGAGTGTGAAGGTGGAATTGAGTGTTTGGCTTTAATAGATTCTGGATGCAAGGCGAGCTTGGTGTATAAAGATGTGTATGACAAGGTTAGCGAGAAAGCCCTCCTGTCTGAGTGCAAGGGTAGTTTGGTAGGTATTGGTAATAGGAGAGTGCCTTTGATTGGAATGATAAGGTCAGCTGTTCGAGTGCATGGTATGTTCATGAATGAATGTAAATTCTCGTGATGGATAAGGTGAGTAGTGAGTATGGTGTGATTTTGGGCTATGATTTTATGAAAATGAATCGTATGTTTGTGCATCCTGCGAGTGATCAGATTGAGAGAAAGATTGGTAAAAATGGGGTGTATAAGTTGTATGTAGGGAAAGATGGTAGCGTTTTGAGGAGTGTGTTTACTGGTATTGAGGTGACTGCTATAGAGAATGTAAGGCTTGTGAAGGGTGAAATGGTGTCTGTTAGAGTGAGTTGGAGTAAGGATGTTAGTTTTAATGTGGGTGAGAACACTGTGATATTGGATGGAAAGGATGCATATTATAAGGTAAGGCGTGTTGCTTGTGTGTTTGATGGCTTGATGAGAATAAATGATCCTTTTGTATGTGTGCAGGCAGACCCCAGTGTGAAAGGGCAGGTGAGGGGAATCCAAGTCGGAGATGCACTGGGTCACCTCTCCACTATCAATGAGGTAGGTATGGATGATAGTACGGATGTCATGGTGAATGTTGCAGGTAAAAAGACGTGTGAATGGACGTATAATGAAGTGAAGAGCATGGTGGAATTGGATGGATGTTTAACTGAGTATGAAAGGGAGGATGTGTATCGAATGATATTTGAACGAAAGGAAGCCCTCAGTAAGGGTCATCTGGATTTCGGGGTTGCAAAACTTCCGGAATTCAAGATTGTCCTGAAGGAGGACTTCCTAATCTATCAGTGGCCGAGGCATTTTCCACGTCCGGTTGCTGATGAGATTGAGGAGCTGTGCTTGGAATTGGAGCAATTGGGGGTGATTGAAGAGAGCGAGAGTGCATGGAATAGTCCAATTGTACCTGTACGTAAGCCGGATGGAAGATTGCGTCTGTGTGTGGATTATCGGAAGGTTAATGAAAGGACTGTGAAATAAAGGTTTCCAATGTGTGTGGTATCTGAGTGTGTGTATAGTATGCATGGGATGGAGTGGTTTACGAAGCTGGATCTGGTACTGGGGTATTACCAGATGCCCATTGCTGAGGAGAGCCGGCCGGTAACTGCCTTCTCTTCCACAAAGAGGCATTACCAGTTCCGGAACCTCAGCTTTGGGTTGGCTAATGCTCCCGGAGCCTTCCAGCGGGCAATGAATGTTGTGTTGAGTAAGTTTGCGAGTAAGAATGTGATTGCGTTTATAGATGATATTTTGATTATGACTGAGACTTTTGAGGAGCATATGAGATTGGTGAATGATGTGTTGAGAACGTTGGAGAGTGTTGGTGTGAAGGTGAAAGTGGCGAAGTGTGAATGGTTTGCGAAAGAAGTGGAATTCCTTGGGCATATAGTGAGTGAGAATGGGCTACGGAAGTCCCTGAAGTATGTTAAGAAGGTGCGAATGTTTCCGAAACCGGTGACTGTAAATCAACTGAAGTCGTTTTTGCGTTTGATTGAGTTCCAGCGAAAGTTTATACGTGATTGTTCTGGTATGAGTAAGCCTCTGACTGAGTGGATGGGCTAGAAAGGTAGTACGGTTGTCAAGTGGAATGATAAGATGAATGAGGCGTATGAGAGACTGAAAGAGGCAGCGGCTGAAGATGTTGAATTGGCTTACCCAGATTATAGTGTGAATGCTAAAATGCTTGAATTGTATACAGATGCAAGTGGGTATTGTATGGGAGGTTTTCTGATGCAAGAGCAGCGTTTGAATGGAGAGAATGTCAGGAGAATAATTGGGTATGTATCCAAGGCTATGAATGTTGCAGAACGAAAGTATTCGACTGTGGAACGAGAGTTGGCTGCGATAAGATATTGTTTGAAAGTGTTGCGTCCATTTTTGTATGGTGTGAGGTTTGTGATCAAAACAGATCATCAACCTCTTGTGTATCTGCAGCGTATGAAGTGGGCTGATAGTAGGA
The DNA here is from genome assembly GCA_963969495.1 of Ceratothoa steindachneri. Classification (NCBI taxonomy): domain Eukaryota; kingdom Metazoa; phylum Arthropoda; class Malacostraca; order Isopoda; family Cymothoidae; genus Ceratothoa; species Ceratothoa steindachneri. Next base: position 30,703,239 of record OZ018330.1, on the reverse strand, counting down.
TTGCAAGGACTTAGGAAGATTTGAGTGACTGTGGTCGAATGGCTTAAGGAAGGAGGGGTGTGGTGGAGCGAATGTGAGTGTGTGTATAAGGGGCCATTCTCCCACCCTTTTTCCCAATACACTCTCCCTCCTTCTGTAAGAATGTGTGTGTGTGTGTGTGTGTGTGTGTGTGTGTGTTAATGGGAATGGGTTTGTTTTGTTTTTTGGTTATTTTATGTATAAATAAATTACCATGTTTTTTGTTTTTTGCAGGCGCCATATTCTGGAAAGGACTTAGTCTAGCACATCTTTATATAGCAAACAAAATATTACTTTGTCTTAAGTAAATTTAACGAAGAGCCCTATTAGTATTCTAAATGAAAGAGGGCTTAGGATAGCCACGCAAGAGTGATAAGATCACTTATCTTCCATCAAGCGCAGAGGCGCCAAGTGTTTGGAAGACGTAGGCACTTTGCTCTCTCGAGTGGTAGGTGGCTGGACGTCTCCCCCCCCCCACCCTCTTTGTACCACGCGAGGCCTTCTCTTTTTTGTAAACTATATATTGACTGTTATAGTCCGGATTTTTGGGGGGCTGTCGATTTTTTAAATGTTTCTTAGGATCAATTAATAGGATTTGTAAGTAGGATTTGTTTATTTTTTTGATTGCGGGTATAAAGGAAATTTAGCTATATTATGTGTGTGAATAGGAAAGAGATCTCTAATATATCACCCCTCTCCATTGTAATTATCATTGTAATTTTTTTTTTTGTAATTAAAGGGACTGTATATACAATCCGTTTCATTCTCCTTCAATTTCACACGTCCGGATTAGTGTAGGATGCGGGTTGGATCGATTGGGGGTTAGTCTAGATTTTCGGCCCTCCACAAATCTAGGTTGTTGATCACATGCTTCCTTACCGACGGAGGTAGGCCTCTTCCCGACGCAAGAGCGTGCTTCGTCATCCCCTTTGATTTCTTGCTTTGTTTTAGTTTAGTTTTGCATTTGTCTTGGGTTCGGGTTTTTTTTGCTTTTATTGTTTATGTTTTGGTTTAAACCTACCTTAGCATCAGGCTGTAAGGTATTTACGACAACTTGTGTCCTTTTAGGCAGTCGTAAGACAGGCGCTAAAATAATACGATAATTCTGAATTGATAAAACGCTTACAAAGGCTTGCAATAATTCTGAATTAAGAAAGGATTGGGATAATTCTTGCAATGAGAAAGGTTTGCGATAATTTTGAATTGTGAAAAGCTTGCAATAATTCCGAATTGTGAATGGCTTGTGATAATTCGGAATTGAGAAAGGCTTGCGATAATTCGGAATTGCGGAAGGCTTGCGATAATTCTGGGTGGCCTGTGATAATTCTGAATTGTGGAAGGCTTGGAATCATTCTGAATTGTGAAAGGCTTGTGATAATTTTGAATTGAGAAAGGTTTGCGATAATTCTGAATTGGAAAATGCTTGCGATAATTTAGAATTGAGAAAGGCTTGCGATAATTCTGAATTGCGGAAAAGGCTTGCGAAAATTCTGAATTGTGAAGGCTTGCGAGAATTCTTTATGGCTTATTATAATTCTGAATTGTGGAAGGCCTGCGATAATTCTGAAAGATTTGCTATAGTTTACAATTGAGAAAAGGCTTGCTGTAGTTCGGAACTGAGAAAAGGCTTCATATAGTTCAGAATTGAGAAAAGCTTGCTATAGTTCAGAATTGAGAAAGGTTTGCTATAGTTCAGAATTGAGAAAAGGCTTGCTATAGTTCGGAACTGAGAAAAGGCTTGCTATAGTTCAGAATTGAGAAAAGGCTTCATATAGTTCAGAATTAAGAAAAGCTTGCTATAGTTCAGAATTGAGAAAGGTTTGCTATAGTTCAGAATTGAGAAAAGTCTTGCTATAGTTCAGAAATGAGAAAAGTCTTGCCATAGTTCAGAATTGAGAAAAGGCTTTCTATAATTCAGTATTGAGAAAAGGCTTGCTATAGTTTAAAATTGAGATAAGGCCTGCTATAGTTTAGAATTAAACATAAGGCTTTCTATAGTTCAGAATTGACATAAAGCTTGGTATAGTTCAGAATTGACATAAAGCTTGGTATAGTTCAGAATTCACATAAGGCTTGGTATAGTTCAGAATTGACAAAAGGCTTGCTATAGTTCAGAATTGACAAAAGGCTTGGTATAGTTCAGGATTGAGATAAGGCTTGCGATAATTCAAAGTTTAGAAAGGCTTCGCCCATTTTATTCTAAAAATTTGCATTTACCCTAACTTCATCCGTTTCTTACGAACAATTAAAAAATAGTTTAAGATTCCTTGAATTTGGTATACAGTGATTTGGGGAGTTTGTTCCCTCGTTTTTTTCTCTTTTCACAAAGATTAAACTGTATAAATAAACCTTAATTATCTTGTAATTTTTTTATACGTTGAAACCATTTTCAAAGTCACTGAACATAAAAAATGTATACAGTCTTTGACTAACTCCTATTCTTTGATGACTCCCTTAATGTTGACTTAGAGTTTAACGTCAGATCCAAACTGCAGGTCACTACACTGCAGCCTGCCCACTCTAATCAGACATGTGAATGTCACCTTCCTGGATTTCGTAAGCAGCGAGTATTCAATTGAGGATATTTTTGTCTCGTGCTCTTTAAAGGAAGTCGTAGTCATGAAATAATAAACGAGAATTGATTTTTACCTACCTTCGCGTGAGCCCCATCTTTATCAGCTGTGAGGATGCAGTTTCTCGTTACATACCACCACTTTTTATTAGGACCGATTTTCGTGCGAACATTCCATTTATGCGGAACGTGACCGAAGAAATCGTTTTTCAGATTGGACCGTTGTCAGGACCAACGGTTCTTAGTTGTCAAAAGGGGGGTTTTATACTCAAGGTACCCTTAAATTGACCAGCTTCCAACGAACAATATCTTGGGAATTCGGTCTGCCCACCACTGCAATTATTAAAAGCATCGATTTCAACAGGCGTTGAACCACTTCCCTCGCTATGCTGAAGCGCACAGGTTTCGGTTTTCCTTGGCTAAGACTAAGGTGGTGCACTTCTGCCGAGATCCATGGCTCCACTTTGACCCGGACTTGTTCCTAAACGGAGTTCGCCGGGAAGTGGTGGATTCGCCGCCGTTTCCTTGGTCTTGTTTTTGATTCGCAGTCTTAGGGTCTCTTGTACACGTACCATAGATATTCTTCGTTCCTTGACGTTCAGTACTCGGGTGCTGATGGGTCTACTGCCTTGTTTTTCTACCTATCCTTTGTTCGTTCAAAGCTTGACTAAGGATGCGTATTTTGCGCATCCAAAATCGGGCATCGGCTTCTGCACGTCCCTAGTTATCGATGCAAGGGGATGCCACTCGCTCTGTGCCGTATACAATCCATTATGTGCTTTTACGCTTGAGCCCGGCGTCTCCCTCAGTCGCCAACGGCTCTCACTGCATCGGATGGCAGGTGGTGCCTATGCCGCCGAGACGCCAGTCATACCCTAAGTCCTTTGGGTTTAGAGTTAGGAAACTCATTCGAGAACTCGGTGTACCTTTCAGGGCGGTGGCGCTACTGGTTTTGTCCAGGACGCCACCCTGGAGGCCTATTTGTCGCCACACTTCTGCTCCCAAAGCTTCCACAGCGCACGGAGTATTGAGTTCGGAATTTTTGGAGCACACTTCGTGTCATGCTGTATCCGTGCAGGTATACACGGATGGCTCGCAGTCCGAGGAGTGGGGAGAGGGATTGGATTCTATGCCTTATCCCTTCTCCTTGGAGTCGGTGTGGTTCTACCAAGCGCTGCGTCTCTCTTCACGGCCGAGTTGGTTGCAATACCCCTCGCGGTACGGCAGATAACGCGTTGTGCCCAGTTCGGAAACCGAATTGTGATCTTTAGCGACTCGCAAAGCGCCAGGAGTGCTCATGGGCCATTGGAATCTCCGCTCACTCTGGTTCGCGGTATCCGTGACGCTATGGTTGCCGCGAGCCGGGTAGATGTCGAGATTATCTTCTGCTGGGTACCTGAACATGTAGGAATTGCGGGGAATGAGCGTGCCGATGAGGGCACCTACGCGTCCATGAAGTCTAGGCTAACAGCCCAGTGTTTGGCTCTTCCTCACACCGACTACATTGCAGGAATCGGGAAAGCCCTCCAGGCTACTTGACAAAGAAGATGGGAGACGGCCGAGGGGAACTTAAAGTTGAGTCCCATTGCACCCCCTCCCCCCTAAATACCGTGACGGCTTCAAGTTGCTTTCCATCATCTTCTAATTGGGCACATTCGTGGGACTCACCGCCATTTGATGGAGCGCTCCTCTGCACTTTACTGCGTTGACTGCCTTGTCCCCCAGGCCTTTAGGCACATTCTTGTTGAGTGTCCTAGTCTGGATGAGCTTCCCGGTACCTGGAATTGCGGGGTCACTACCGCTTGTCCCTTGTACTCGGGACGGGTTCGTGTGCATAGTCTTGTGGATTATTTGACTTCTTGGAGGAGACTGGACTCATTCATTTTATTTGACTGGTGTTTTTCTTTTTGTCTTTTTTTACTTATTTTTTTAAATGCAGTCTAGCATTAGGCTTGAGATTGTCTACGGCGACTTATGCCCTTGTAGGTAGTTGCCAGATAGGCGCTAAAAAAAATAGTGAAGAGTAGTCGCTGCTTGTCTCCCCTCTACCCGATCCATCTATCTTTCATACACTTCCTCAAATTTCCCCCATTCTCTTTTCAATTATGTATATTGTTTCATATGCGCACGTTGGTTTTCACTCATCAAAATAGATCCCTCCAAATGTATAAAAAAAAGCGAAACTCCTGACATCTATCCTGTGCTAGTCGGATTTCTGCTTAACACAAGATGCGTTTTCCGGCTCCGTTGCTATGGTGATAAAAAGACTCGTTTCTTCTTAGCTGCAAGACCCAGGTTGTGGCCGTGTAAATAAATAGTCTATTTCCTCGAGTGGGTCTTATTCCCTGGCTGATTGACGACTTAGCGGATTGTCGTGAATGGTAGGCGTAATAGGGTCCTTACGCCCAAGGATGAACACTGTCCCCCAACGAGATAATACAATACCTATCACTCCCATTACTATGAAAGGCTTTCGACGGGAAGAAATTGATGGGGAGGGGGTTTGGGTGCTTAATAGGGAAAAAAGAGTGCGGGGAGGGGGAGTTACCGGCGTTGAAGTGCGCCAACTTCACTTTGTGGCGAATTAACTGGTAGTTGTTGGATGCTTTTTGAAGCTACAACGAGCGAATGTTTTCTTCTAATCATCTGCAGCGGCATGTATAAATATTTCCCGTAAAATGTAAATTTTTTACAGTTTACCCTTTAGATAACATTTTTGGTCGCGGGCGACTCTACATCTCGCTAGGTCTGTAACTGTTTTGCTTATTTTTTTTTATAATAACATTGTAACTATTCGGCCGATTCTAACAAAATTTGAAACCCTTATGTTGTTTTACATTCTCGTTAGAATGATATAATTGTCAAGGTTAGTCCGGGAATTATTGAAAGTTTTGAAGGTCTTATGGTCATAAATCAGAATTATGAGAGCACTGACTTTTTGGTCAGTAGACCTTGTTACCCCAAATATTTAGTTACCCCTCAAACATTGCTGTTCTATTCAATAAATAAATGTAATTTACATTTATTGCATTTAACATTATTTTTATATTTCCTAATTTAATATTTGGATACTATTTTATTACTAATTATTTCTATATTTTTCATACATAAAATAACCTATATAATTTCCACAAAATCTCATAAGAGCAGCTACGGTCTGATTGGAGATTCCTCCTGTTTCCGTGGCTCTCAAAAGAGACAGAAGCAAGCGTGGACGGGTTGATTGGAGATACCTCCTGTTCCTGTCCTGCTTGTAGAGAGCATTGGTCTCTTCTCCCCTTTGCACCCGTGGCGCTGATGGGCGAACAAGAGTGACGCCACCATGCAAGGGTCGGCGTCCATATCCACCACGCCGATGTCTGCCAAGCGGACGCGGAATGGGTTAAGTCCACCCTCGCCGAACGAGACCTCCACGCCCAAGAGGACCGCCCGAACACTGGAGCCGGAGTTCTCACAGGCAGAGGAGGCCCCCAGCGGTGAAAGCGGTCGCCTCGTCATCGACGAGAGCCCCCAAACCGAGGAGGCCCAGCAGGAGAATGAGGCAGGCTGGGTAACAGTGTCTCATTCCCGACGAGGACCTCGGCACAAGTTTAAACTCGTGCACCAGAGCAACACTACCAGTGCCTACCAGGCTGTGACGGAGCTGGAGAGAGCACACCCTGGCCTGCGGATAGTTATTCGCCCTACTCTCAACGGCGAATACGTCCTCACCCCGAAGGACGATGGGTCGGAGGCCATGCTGCGCCGCCTTGCCGACGAGGGGGATCGAGTGATCCTGCTCGACCCCAGAGTGAAGAGGCACAAGTTGGTGCTTCAACGGTATCCGACCACTCTGCCACTCCAGGCCGTCGAGGCTCACCCCCACGTGCTCTCGGCAACACGGCTCCTCGCACACAGAGACAAGGTCCCAACCAGGCAGATCCTTGTAGTGTACGAGGGGCCGCCACCACCCAAGCTGGACCTGGGCAGCTGGGGCCGCTACGCCCTGCGCCCCTACCTAGGTGAGCCTGTGAGATGCTACAAGTGCCAGCGCTTCGGGCATCTCCAGGCCATGTGCCAAAACTCCGTCAAGTGCGGCGTGTGCAGCCAAGCGCACCCGACGGAGGAGTGTATCGGTCGCCTCAAGGCCAGCGAGTCAACCACGGCACGGTGCCCCAACTGCACCAAGGGGCACCACGCTTGGAACACGAAGTGCCCCGAGCGACAGAGAAGGATGCCACGGGGTCACCGGCGGCGGCAGCAGCAGCAGCAGATGGAACCACGTGCCCCCCCAACCCAAAGAAGAGAGCGTCGGTTCATTGCCGCGCCACCCCCAATCGGGTCGGCGTGGGTTAGCCATCAACCCGCGACTCTCGGCCTGCCCGGCACACATCTGGGGGGTACACAGGAGGGGGAGCGGCAAAGGCAGGGGCAACCACGTGGGCCTTCCCAGCAACAAGGCAACCGACGCCTTGTTCCAGCGCCACCACCAAACAGGCCAGCGTGGGCTTCCCACCCACCCCTTACCCCTCAACAGCCTGGCACAAGTCAGGTCGAGACAGGGGAAGAGGACAGGCAGGGAGCGAGAGAGGGTACCAGTAGCTGCACAGCTAGCAACTCCGCTCACACCTCCACCCAGCAACCCACCCCCTCTGTCCCCAAGCCACAGAGGAGGAAGGGACACAGGCGTCGGGCCCACCGCGCCCGCCCAGACGAGGAACAGTCCACGGTGCTACCCAATGCCCAACCAGCGACAGGGTCTCAACGTGGACCCCCAGGTTATTGCGAGGGACTCAATGAGGAGGGCAGAGCCATCGTGGACGTCATCCTCGCGTGTGTCGTACAGCTGGTGAAGAAGCTGCTCGATCGCCGGCAGGGCACCGCAGCCCCCACCGAGCAGGACCTCGACGCACTCCTCCGCGAAGAGGTGTTAACCGCCGTCACAGAGGGTGCCCTCCAGCCCCCACCATCATCTACCACGCCGAGAGGTCCCACCCAACACCCTCTGCACCCACCGCACGCCCACAACCAAGATGGAGGCACGGATTGACAGCCCAGCCCACGCACCGGCGCCCACGCTAAGGGTGCTGCAGTGGAATGTTCAGGGGCTCCGCCCCAAGAAACATGAGCTGCTGCAAGCCGTCTTCCAAGAAGACCTGGACCTGGTTCTCCTACAGGAGACTCTGACGCCCGCCAGCTTTGAATGGCGAGTCGCAGGCTACACCCTCCACTCGCTACCGGCTGGTGACGGAAATGGGCGTGGCTGTGCAGCCCTCATACGAAACACCATCCCGCACAAGAGGATCGCCGCACCCGTGTACTGTGGTGACGGCGTGGAGGTCCTGGCACTGGAGCTACAGCTGGGGCCGCTCACTCTCACTGTATACAATATATACAGGAGCCAGCGGTACCCGCTGGATGTTGGGGAGCTGCTCTCCCTCGCATCCCACTCCAGCCTCCTTGTAGCGGGCGACTTCAACGCCCACCACCCCGTGCTGCAGTCTGTGTCACCCACTAACGTGACCGGGCGCCACCTGGCCGACCTGCTCGAAGAAGTTCCTGCCGTTCGACTACTGAACACAGGGGAGGCCACGCACGTCCATGGGGGGCGGCTCGACCTCACGCTGGTGTCGGGTGACCTACAGCTCGGTGCCACCTGGCAGGTCCACCCTACCCTCACCAGCGACCATTACGGGACCCTCACCACCCTCACTGTGGCCCCACCAGCTCCTCCTCTTCCGCCGCCCCAGTGGAACGTCAGGAGGGCGGATTGGGCAAAGTTCCAAGCCTCCCTGGCCGAATGGTGGTCCACGTATGTGGCTCCGGTGGACCTGCACCTGCAGGAGAGGGACCTTACGGCGGCCATAGAGAGTGCAGCTTACGCGGCCATGCCCAGGACAGCCTCAAATCGCCGCCGGCGCCCGGACTGGTGGTTTTATAACGAGGAAGTCCGGGAGCACAATCACCGCGTCAACGTCCACAGGAGGTTGTACGAGAAGCGCCCAACGGCCATCAACCTGCAGCTCCTGCAGGACGTGGTAGCCCGCGCGAGACAGGTGTCCCTTAGCGCCAGGGAGGCAAAGTGGCTGGAGTGGTGCGCCTCTTTCAGCCAACACACCTCCCTCGGCCAGCTGTGGGGGAGTTTCAGGAAGGCCTCAGGCGCCGCCCCGACCCGCCCAGCTGCCCATCCACGCCCACAGCAAGAGGCAGATCGGCTGGCGAACTGCTTTACAGCGAGGGGTTCTAGCGAGCAGCTTCCTCCCCACACCAGCTACCTCCAGCAGCAGCTACGCCCACAGCGCGACGAAGAGGTCAGGGAGGCGCGGGGCCAGCCGCACGCGACGGACCAGCCTTTCACGCTCGAGGAGCTGGCCAGGGCGAAACGTCGACGTGACACAGCGGCGGGAGCCGACGGAGTGCGGTACTCTATGCTGGCGCACGCTGGGCCCGCCGGGGACGCCGCGCTGCTAGCCCTTCTGAACGCGTCGTGGTTGGCAGGCCGTCTGCCGCCATCCTGGAAGGACGCCGACATCCAGCCCATCCCCAAGCCGAAGGATCACACCACCTTCAGGCCAATCTCCCTCCTGAGCTGCACCGGAAAAACGGCGGAGAAGATGGTGCTGACTCGCCTACAGTGGAGCGTGGGAAGCCTTCATCACCACGTGTTCGGCTACACCAGGGGGGTGAGCACTGCGGACTGCCTCATCACCCTCCTGGCTCACGCCAACAACCAGCCCACCATCGTAGTCTTCCTTGACCTCGAGAAGGCTTTCGAGCTGGCTAGCCCCCGCGCCATACTGGCCGCCCTTGTGAGGAAGGGCATCCGAGGGAGACTGCTGGGCTGGCTCCAGGACTACCTTCACCAGCGCCGAGCCCGCGTGAAGTTCCAGGGCCACAAGTCTTCCTACCTTACCTTCGAGAACGGGACACCCCAGGGCGGCATCCTCAGCCCGTTCCTTTTCAACGTGCTGATGGAACAACTGGTCGCCCTCCCCTATCGGGAAGGAACCATCCTCCTCAGTTACGCCGACGACCTGGCACTCGTCGTCACCGGGCGCGGCGACAAGCTCGCGCGGGCCCAAGAAGCGCTGCACCTCATCACTGCCAAGTGCGAAGAGCTGGGGCTCAAGATCTCGGCAGAGAAGTCCCAGGCCATGGCCATCAAGACTTGCACACCTGCTGGCCAGCAGCTTCGCGTCCAAGGAGTCGGCCTGGCCTGGACCGACTCCTACCAGTACCTCGGAGTGTGGGTGGACAGACGGCTGTCCTTCACGCAGCATGTCACGCACCTGAGGCAGCGGACGCAGGCCCGGCTGAATGTGATGAGGGCCATGACGCGGCCGAGCGCTGGTGCAACCTTCCCCGTCCTCCGCCTCTACTACCTCCAGGCAGTGCGCTCCCTAGTGGACTACAGTGCACCGGTCCTTGTAGCGCTGCCCCGGCAGCAGCAACAGCGCCTGGAGGTAATACAAAACACCGCCATGAGGACCATGTTAGGGGCACCCAGGTGGTGCAGTGCCTGTGTCATGCAGAGTGAGGCCAACCTGGTGCCCCTCACAGCCAGGGTGGATTGCATGGTGGCCTGTCGGGTGGCCAGAGTGCTCCAGCGCGACGTGGAAGGTGTTGCGCAGAGGAGACTCAGAATGGCCGTGGCGCAGGGCATCGAGTGCCTGCGTAACAACAGGTGGCTCGTAAACGTCAGCCTAGCAACCAACTCCCTCAACCGGGCAGGGAACTGGCTGTGGCGCGACCCCGACACCCCCAACCCCGCCTACGTTCCACCACCACCATGGGACCCCCCCGCCGCACACTTCACCGCCACACAGTTGCCCGACAGCAAGGCGAACTGCCTCACCGAGGAGCTGCGCCAGCACGCCCTCATGGCCATGTCTGAGGTCACGGAGCCAGGCAGCGCAGTGTACTTCACCGACGGCTCCGTCGACCCCGAAAGCGGGAGGTCCGGCGCCGCCTTCGTCACGAGCGGCTTGACGCAAGCGTGGAGGACATCAGACCACTGCTCCACCCTCCAGACGGAGCTGGTAGCAATCCTGCACGCCCTCCAGCACGCTCTGCTCCGCCGGGAGGCTACTGTGGTGATACACACTGACTCTCGGTCGGGACTACAGGCGCTGCAGCACGCCCACGCCCACGCCCACACCCGGGACAACATCCACCTCACCACCACCATCCTATGCACCCTGCAGGACCTGGCAGCTCAGGGCAGGCGTGTCCGGCTCCACTGGATTCCCAGCCACGTTGGCGTGCGCGGCAACGATGCTGCCGACGAGGCTGCCAAGCGAGCCGCCCACGGCCCCATCATCACCTGGACCGTGCGCCCCAGCCTGCAGCAGCTCAAGGTGCAGGTTAAACGCAGGGCCGCCCACAACGCCCACCAGCAGCACCAAGAATGGGAAGCAATCAAGAGGCAAGCGGCGTGGTATGCTGCAGCCACAGCCTATCGCCCACTGAACCCATCCTTCCAGCAGCCCAGAGCGAACGGCGTGCTGCTACAGCGTGTGAGGCTGGGCTACTCCACGCGGGAAGAGCTGCACGCCGACTTTGTGGCAGGGAGGTGCGAACACTGCGGCCAGAGCGAGCGCCAGCCCCTCCCCCTGTAAGAGGCGCCCTACTCAGGGCGCGAGAGGCAAGAGCCGCCCAGGTGGTCCGCTACACCCCAACTAACGAGCTGCTGGAGGTGCTGAGAACAACACCCCCTCCGCGCTGATCGCCGCTCGCGCCCAGCCAGGCGACAGGTGATGAAGACCGACGCCACCCACTTGCAGCAGATAAGAAACGCGTGGGACGCTCCACCACGTCTTACTGCACGCCAACACTGACGGGCTGCCCGTTTTGTGTGTAATGTGTGCATTTATACATGTATTTATATTATTGTATCATATTATTACTGTATTTGTCTTTTTGTTTTTTTGTTTGTTTTTGTTTTTATTTTATTATTATTTGTATTATGATTATGTATAAATGTACGCTATTGCACAATAAACCTATACAATCAAATCAATCCACAAAATCTGGACGCTGGGCGAATTTTTCGTACGCTGTAGCATTTGCATTTTGTGTATAGAAAGAACAGAGAGGGACTGCTGTAACACGGCAGTCGGGTAGTCAGAGAGGAGCGTTGCGGAAAATAATTAAGAAAGGGACAGCGAGAGTAGATAGGTCGGTGGCTATACACCGAAGCGAGGTGTTGTAGTGAGGGTGTAGGTTATGTGGTAATTGACTGGGCGAGGGTTGGGGGCAAGTCAGGGGGGGAGGCTGACAGTCCATCCGGAAACGCGTTATTCACGATGCCTTATTGGTTTTATGCGAAGAATGGTACGGGTGGCAGGTGTTCGTGGGCCGCGGGATATCGCGGCGCCATCGCGTACCTTCTTACATGTAGCGAGGTGTAAAGTGGGTCTGTGGTGAGTTTTTCAAGTTGTTTTGTAAGTCTGGTGTGAGCGTAGGTGTTGAGAGGAGTTAGTTTATTGTTGTTGTGTAGTGCGTCCATTCTCGAGTACAGCGGCGAACGGCAAGCGCGCTTCAGAGCAGAGTTCTGAATGCGCTGAGCCTTTCGCTTCCAGGTGTCGCTCGAAGCTACGAGTGACAGTGGGGCGTACGTGAGAATGGGACGCACGAGTGCTTTGTATAGGTGTAGTTTTAGTTTTTTACTCGCTGGGTAGAACCTACCCAGCGATGTGTTTGTACGTGAGGCTCCTGCTTGTATTATGTTCTGGTGTAAGTTGAACCTGAGGGATTTGTCGAATGTTACCCCCAGGATTTTGGTGCACTGTGTGTATGCGAGCCTTGTTGGGTTTTGGTGGATCATGTTTGGTGTGTGTGAGTAGATTTGTAGGTTGTGCATGAAGTGATCTCTAGCGCCGTAGAGTGTCATCTGTGTCTTCTGAGGATTCGTGGCAATCAGCCATTTGTCCTCGTAGTCTGTCTTCTCGTCAAGTATTCTTTGTGCGTGGAGCGCGATTTCTTCGGGGGCCCGGCCGAACGCTGTAGCATTGCCTTACTACCTTTTGAAGAGCGTTTAAACTCACGCGTGCTAAAGAAAGAGAGACTTTTGAGCCTTCGCCACCTAAGAACGCGACTGTCCTGGGTATCATTAGGAGCCTAGTTTGATCTGCAAAGATTTTCTTGAATCTTTTCGCTGCGAATAGAAGAAAAATGATGGGCTAAAAACCCTCATTGCTCCCGTCCATCGACCTGCGTGGGAACCTGCTCGGATGACTGCCCTTCATTAATTTCGTCTTAACTATCTCGGCCACTTGGACTGGCATAATTAAGGGCTTGCGTGGAAACTGGTTTGAGGCCTATCCCACACCAGAAGCACAAGTCAGAAATTTTCTCGAATTTGGGGCAAAACTGCGAGTCCCGGACGGAGGAGAAATCCTCATCGCCCGGGGGACCCGGCCAGAATCGTAGAGGGAGTTACACCCATCTCTATGTAGTTGGATGCACTTTTGGCGTACGTACCCGTGAGGGGGTGGCACAAACTTAGCGGTCGTTGATTCGGCCGCTATGCATTAAGTCCACCAAGCTCAACCCTCTGAGGTCCCCACTCGAGAACCATCCCCCATCCATCATCACCCATCATCCCGGCACCATCCGAGCGGGGAAACAACAGGAAACTGGACGGGAGCACTCTTCTCACGTCAGAGTCCAAATGAACCCTTGACTTTACCTCCTTTACCACTTGTCACTTTTTTCACATACAACATTTAACATATATTTTTACACAAAGTAAGAAGAAATTCAAGAAAGAAGAGAGAAGACGTCGGCGACGATGGAGGCCCTCCCTAAGAGGGTCCCCCTACAGGCCTTACCCGGAAAAAAGACCCCAGAAAAAAAGACCGTGTGCGAATCCTTATTTGCAAATTTAAGGATCGCCCTGATCAAGTTAATCGACATACCAAATGGTTTCATCGCCATGAGCGGTGAAACCAAGGATATAGACTGGCTCCTATCTGACGAAGGGGCCGATGTACTTAAACAATTGGACCTGGAAGCCAAAACCCCGCCAGCGATCTCCGCGAATAGGAGCATCATCTGCCGAAAGGTGGAGAGCTGGGTTGGCGAGAACTCCCCCGCAGACCTGAAATCAAAGTTAGAAAGAAACCACACATGGGCGAAGATAAGGGAGGTGATCAAGTTCAGAGATCACACCCACGTCTTCAAGGTCACATTTCAGACTACCGAAATGGCCCACAAGGCGGCAACCGAGGGACTCCTCATTTTTAATATGAGGATCCCAGGATCAAACATCGAGCACGAGAAATATCACAATATCCAAATGTGCTTCGTATGTTATGCCCTCGAAAATCATACAACCGCTAACTGTCCCCAAAAAGGCACAACTTGGTGCAGTGAATGCGCCACACAGGGTCATCGCTATGACGCCTGTAAAAGCCAGGAGAAAAAATGCATGAACTGCAAGGGGCCCCATCGAACGATGGCCCTGAACTGCCCAAAAAGAAAAGATATAATTCGAAAAAAGGAAGAGGAAGAAAAGAAGAAGAAAATCTGCACCTACGCGAGCACTTTAAAGAAAAGTGAAGGGATGGCCTCAACAATGGCAACTCCCTCACAGATGGTCTTTACGAACGACCTAAGTGCGAAGATCCTAATTTGCATTACTCATGCAAACGTGGCAAACGCGGTCAAACCCGGATGCTACAACCGGGTATTGAACGCGCTGCTAAAGGCCAACAACCTACCTTCCATCATCGTTCCTGATGACCCAGAATGCTCTAAGGCATTCAAAGATAGTGTAATTAGGAACAATAGCATCGAAGCAAAAGCCACAGGACTTAAACAAGTCATAGAATCTCCCCCATCGGAAGAATCCGAAGAAGAGGATGAAGTAAATGACGACGAAGAAGAACAAGAATCCACATCTTCGAATAGTGACGAGGGCCCATGCACTCACACTAGAGCGACGAAGAGTCGATCAAAAACTCCCAGTCCTCCCCCGAAGAAGGAAAAGCCTGGGCACCCCAGACCCGCCCCACAGGCCCCCAAGAGTAAGAAAACAAAGAAGAAACACAGGTAACTCATCTCACCAATGGCTGGACAACAAAAAGAACTCTCTACAGAAACGTGTTCAGGGAAATAGATGCAGATGTCATCTTGATTTCTGAACATGGGGTTGACACTCGTAGTTCCGAAATGAAGATCTGGAACTACGACGTGCTAGTCACTAATTACTCTCAAGAGCGGTACGACGGTGCCGCCATCGCCATCAAAACAGGGATCAAGTACAAACCCATAAGAAACTTGGAAGAATCCTATCTTGCAATAGAGGTCGAACTCGATATAGGAAAGCTGGTCATCGCCACCGGGTACCAGCCGCCGAGACGAGAATATTTACCTATTCATTCTCTCTCTGGCCTATTTGGCAGAAGGACCCCCACCATATTAATGGGGGACCTTAATGCCAGATGTCGGGAGTCTGGGTACAGGACCTTCAACGGAATCGGAAGGTGCCTGGAGACTATGATGGACCGAAACATGGTCCATAGAATAGGCCCGGACTTCCCAACCTATACTCGAGGAAGAAGTGCCACAAAACCAGACATTTATCTGGCTAATCGTCAGCTGCCGATCAATTACTACATGGAACCGGTCCAGGTACCATGTAGTGATCATATAGGGATCCTACTTACCATCAATAGGAACCCTATACAAGTCCCAGCTCCAGTCAGAAAAGACTACAGGAGAGCCGACTGGGCACGGTACGCTGATCTCCTCGAGGCCTATCGCCCACCAGATCTGGACGAGGCAATTCTCGAGGAGATAGACGAGGCACTCGACGACCTCAACGAACATCTAATTATTGCAGATAGGGCTTGCATCCCCAAAACCCAGTATAAAACCATCTCCTCATACAGGTGGACTGGGTATATGAAAGAACTTTACAGAGAATTGAGAGTTATGTACGAGTTAAATATAACAAATGCAACATTTGACTTGCTACAACGAAGTAGAGAGATCAAGGAAGAGCTCAACCAGTTGATCCTCGAACAACAACAGAGACAATGGGACGATGCGATCGAGAGCCTCGATCAAGATGCATCCCCCAAGGACTTTTGGAAGAAAGTCAAGTCTCAGAGGATCATCTGGAAAAAAGAAGAAAATGGAAATCCAAAAAGAAGATGAATCCATTGAAACTGCAGAAAATATCATCGAAGTGATATTCCGGCGTTATTGGGAAAAAATCTTCAGCATATCGGAAGATGAAAACGAAGATTTTGATATAGAGTTCGAAAACAACATCGTAGACGAGCTTAACACGGAAATACATCGAACGCATCCTCATCACCAGGTGGATAGACTGCGTGACGGAGACGCCGAGATCACCGAAGAAGAGATCCTTGGCGCACTCCGCTCATTCCGACAGAAAGCCCCAGGCCAATCGGGGCTTACGAAGCTTAACTTCGAAAAGGCACCAGCCAACATCATCGAAGGAATGAGACGAATTTTTAACGCATGTCTGAATACAGGGTACTTTCCAGATGCTTACAAGACGGCAAAAATGATCTTCTTGCCCAAGCACGGAAAGGACCCTACGTTGAGAGAGAGCTACCGCCCAATTTCACTCCTGGAATTTGGCGGGAAACTCTTTGAGAAGATCCTCAACGGAAGACTGGTGTCTCACCTGGAAGAAAACTCCCTCTACAACCCTTGCCAATTCGGGTTTAGAAAGAAGCGAAGTACGGAAATGGCAATTAATGTCATAACGGAAAAGCTTTCCCAAGACAAACGGGACAGGAGTTATGTGGATATCGTTTGTCGGGATGTGTCAAAGGCGTTTGATAAGTTGTGGCAGCGGGGCATGCAGTATAAGATCTTACGGCTGGGTCTAAGTGAAAACTTAGAAAGAACCCTCTGTGACTATGTCATGGAGAGAGCGGCGTATGTCAGTCTAGGGTGCACGGACGGACCAAAGTTTCCGCTCACTGCGGGCCTCCCGCAGGGGGGGTGTCTGTCCCCTACCCTTTACTCGATATACACCGCGGACGTCTCAGACCCTGTGTACCCCAATTCCCTCCATATTCAATACGCCGATGATTTCAGCCAGATAATCGTATCCCCATGGAGGAATGTGCCGTGGCAAGCTCGCATGACAGCGATGGAAATCGCGAACCTTAACAACTACGAGCCTCAGTGGAAGATAAGAACAAACCAAGAGAAATTCAAGGTGGTCCCCATCGGACGCACCTTAAGGGCAGACGTGCGTGTGGGGGATACGCGATACCCCTACACCAACGAATGCAATGTACTCGGTATGAAAATCACCTCTACCGGGTACAAAAAGCACGTCGAAGAAAGAATTTCTCGAGCCTCGTCCGCTGTCAGAACTCTATATAGTTTCAGAAATCTACGTGAAAGCAACAAGAAGAAGATCTACAATACCCTTGTAAGATCTACGTTGCTTTACCCCGCCTCCACCCTCTCATGTGTCTCAAAAACACAAAAGAGGCGTCTTCAAGTAGTGCAAAATAAATGCATGTACCTAATAACGGGTACACGCAGGCATGAAAGAAGACGGCAAGAAGACCTGCACAGAGAGGCGGGGATAATTCCCATTAACAAAGTCATTGAAGAACGGACCCGGAAAATGCAGGATCTGGTTAATCGTGAACTGAGTGATGAAATCACCCAGATGATTAACCAGAACAGAAGAGCTGATTGTCGCCCCAGATTCCCCAGCTCCGCCAACCGAGTGGCTGGCGGAGACGAAGTGCCGTTCTATGCGTAAAATGAGAAAATACCTGTGAAAACAAGATCAAAAATAAGTAAAAGAAAAAACTCGAAAAATTACTATGACAACTTACCGAAATAGACTACCCTATCAAGAAGAAGAAAAAACCCCCGATTACGACGAGAACTTCAATAGAAGAAGACATCCAAAGAAGAAAGAAAAAACAATAATACTATTAAAACACACACAATAAAACAAAACAATAAGCACGCACTTAAATGTATTTAAAACATATACAAAGTAAGCAATGCACAACATAAACCATAAAAAACTAAAGTTGCTAAGACAAAGGGCTTGAACGCCATAATAATTATAATTTTATAATTATTACAAAAATCGAACACAACAACAATGAATTCACGCATCCAAGAAAATAAATAAAAATGATAAGTCTGATCACCAGACCCTAGGCATCTCTTTGCACCTCTACCACACTTCTTTCTCTCTTCTCCACTTGTCTATTTTCTCTATCTCTCCACACACCCTATCGTCCTCCCCTCACATGCACCCCCACTTAAACAAAGTCAAAGTCAAAGTCAAATCTGGACGGCCGAAAATCCGTTTTACTGCGTTCTGCTGAAGCACCTACGGATACAGCACGTTTACTTGTTTTAGTGACTGATTGACTTTTGAGCGCTGCCTACAGAAACGAACGCCTATTCTGGAAGTCTTAAGGTGAACCCAGTTTCATCCTTCAGAAGAGAGAGCCTTTTTTTACTTCGAAGCCTCGTAAATCAATGAGGGCTTAAGCACCTCACTGCTCCCGTCCATCGCTCTGCGTGTGAACCCGCTCGGATGTTTGCCATTCATTGATTTCGTCTTAACTATGCCGGACACTTGGTTTGGCATAATTAAGGGCTTATGTGAACACTGGTTTGAGGCCTAGCCCACAGCAGAAGCGTAAGTCAGAAATTGTCTCGATACTGGGGCATAACTGCGAGTCCCGGACGGAGGAGAAATCCTCATCGCGCGGGGGACCCGGCCAGAATCATAGAGGAAAGTACACCCGTCTCTATGTAGTTGGATGCAGTTATGGCGTATGTACCCGTGGGGGGGTGGCAAAAACTTAGCGGTCGTTGGTTCGGCCGCTATGCATTGAGTCCAACAAGCTCAACCCTCTGAGGTCCCCACCCGAGACCCACCCCACTTCAGGCCCAAAGGAGCAGGAAGAGGGTGTCCCGCAGGGAAGTGTCCTCAGTGTCACACTCTTTGCCCTGAGCATCAACGGCATCACCTCGGTGCGGCCGGAAGATGTTCACGCTACGCTCTACGTGGACGACCTTTCGATCTCTTTTGGCGCGGCCCAGATGCCAACTCTGGAGCGTCGACTCCAACAAGCATTGAACCGCGTCTCTCGCTATGCCGAAGCGCACAGGTTTCGATTTTCTTTGGCCAAGACTAAGGTGGTGCACTTCTGCCGCCATCCACGGCTTCACCCCGACCCAGATTTGTTTCTTAATGGGGTGCGCCTGGATGTGGTGGAGTCGCACCGTTTCCTTGGTCTTGTATTCGACCGACGCCTCACCTGGGAGGTTCATATTCGCAGCCTTAGGGTCTCTTGTACCCGCGCCATGGACATTCTCCGTTCCGTGACGTTCAGCGCTTGGGGCACTGATAGGGCTACTGCCTTACTTTTTTATCGATCCTTTGTTCGCTCGAAGCTCGAATACGGATGCGAGTTTTATGCATCCGCACCCCAGCGTTTATTGTGGAAGGTGGATTCGATCCACCACACCGGCCTTCGCCTTGCGACCGGTGCCTTCGGCACTTCCCCCATTGAGAGCTTACTAGTCGATGCTGGGGAGATGCCACTCGCTCTGCGCCGCGTGCAGTGCATCACTTGCCTGTACGCGCGAGCCCGGCGCCTCCCTCAGTCGCCAACAACTTTCACTGCATCCGCAGCTGATCTCGACGGTGCCTATGCCGTCGAGAGACGCCAGTCATACCCTAAGCCCTTTGGGTTTAGGGCCAGGAAACTCCTTCGAGAGGTAGATATAGCTCTCGGGCCGGTGTCGCCCCTGGTTCTGCCCAGGACGCCACCCTGGAGGGTACCACATTTGGCTATTTGTCGCCACGCCTCTGCTCCCAAAGCTTGTACTGCGCCGGGAGTATTGCGTTCGACCTTTTTGGAGCACACATCGTGTCACGCTGGTACCGTGCCAGTGTATACGGATGGCTCCAAGTCCCAAGAGGGGGTCGGCTTCCACGCCGTATCCCCTCTGTTTGAAGTCAGCGGGGCTCTACCAGGCGCTGCGTCTGTCTTCACGGCCGAGCTGGTGGCAATAGACCACTCGGTACGGGAGATTACGCGACGTGCCCGGTTCGGAGACCGGATTGTGATCTATAGCGACTCACAAAGCGCCCTGAGTGCTCTCGGGGCATTGGAATCTCCGCATCCCCTGGTTCGCGAAATCCGTGACACCACGGTTTTGGTGAGCTGGGCAGATGTCGAGATTATCTTCTGCTGGGTTCCTGGACATGTAGGAATTGTGGGGAATGAGGGCGCCAAAGAGTCCGCGAGGACTCTGCGACCGGACCAGCGTTTCGCTCTTCCTCACACTGACTACATGGCAGGAATACGGGCAGCTCTTCGGATTGCTTGGCAAAGAAGATGGGAGATGGTCGAAGGGAACTTAAAGTTGCGTGCCATTGCGCCGCGACTGTTCCCATGGACCTATCCCCTAATGCCGTGGCGGCTTCATGTTGCTTTCTGTCGTCTCCGAATCGGCCACACTCGTGTGATGCATCGCTATTTGATGGAGCGCTCGCCTGCGCCCTATTGCAACGACTGCGTCGTCCCCCAGACTGTTCGGCACATTCTTGTCGAATGTCCCAGTCTGGGTGATCTTCGCGCACGACACCTGTCCCGGTACCGGGATGGGCGGGGTTGCTACCGCCTGTCCCTTGTACTCGGGACGAGTGCGTGTACTTTGACTGGTGGACTTATTGACTTTTGGGGGGAGGCCGGCCTTCTCCCTTTCATTTAACCCGGTTTAATTGTTGTTGTTTTTGTTATTGCTTTGTTATTGTTATTTCTTTTTATTGTTTCCTGTTCAATTTTTTAAAGTAGCCTAGAACTAGGCTGTTTGTTTACGGCAACTTAGGCCTTAGTCGGCAGTCGCCAGATAGCCCTTTAATTAAAAAAAAAAAAAAATCCGCTCATTCCGTCAAAAAGCCCCACGACAATCGGGGCTTACAAAGTTAAATTTTGAAAAGCACCAGCCAATTTCATCGAATGGATGAGAAGGATATTTAACGCCTGTCTGATCATGGGGATACTTTCCAGATGCTTATAAAACGGCCAAGATGATTTTCTTGCCTAAGCACGGAAAGGGCCCAATGTTGAAGGAGAGCTACCGTTGTGTATCAAAGGCGTTTGATAAGGTGTGGTAACCGGGAATACAGTACAAAATCTTACGACTGCGACTAAGTGAAAATTTAGAAAAAACTCTCTGTAACTGTCATGGAGAGAGCGGCGTATATCAGTTTAGGGTGTACGGACGGACCAAAGTTTCCGCTCACTGCGGGCCTCCCACATGGGGGTGCCTGTCCCCCACTCTCTACTCGATTTACACCGCTGACCTACCAGCCCCTGTGTACCCCACTTGCCTCAACGTGTTCAATTCGCCGATGATTTCACCCAGATAATCACTTGTCTATGGAGGAATGCATCTTGGCAAGCTAGTATGACAGCAGCAGAAATTGAGAACATTAACATCTATGAGGCCCAGTGGAAAAATACGCACGAACCAAGAAAAGTTCAAAGTAGTCCCTATAGGTAGGAGACTACTATTTGTTGCTAGGGTGGGGGATAGACACTATCCCTACACCACCTAGTGCAATGTACTCGGAATGAAGATTACTTGAACCGGGTACAGGTAGCACGTCGCAGAAAGAATCTCCAAGGCCACAGCTGCAGTTGGAACTCAAAACATGTTCAGAAATCTCCGTGAAAGCAATACAAAAAAGATCCACAATACACTTGTAACATCGACGCTGCTATACCCCGCTTCCGCTCTCTCGTGTGTCTCGAAGACACAAAAGAGGAAACTACAAGTAGTGCAGAACAAATGCGTGTACCTGATTACAGGTACGCTCAGGCGAGAAAGAACACGCCAGGAAGAGCTGCACCGGGAGGCGGGGTTAAGTCCCATTAACGTTGCCATAGAAGAACAGACGAGCAATATTCAGGAACTGGTTAATCGAGAATTCAACAATGATATCATTCAAATGATTAACCGGAACAGAAGAGGTACAAGTCGCGCCAGATTTCCGAGTTCCGCTGGGCTATTAACTTGCGGAGCTGAAGTGCCGTTCTACGAAATAGAATATTAATGTTTTTTACCCAAACTATTGACAAAAATAAAACAGATCATGAAAACTCAACAAATTCTACAAGAACTAACCAAATATCGACAACAATATTCACCGATGAAGACTCATCTCTAACGAAGAAGACATCGAAGAAAAAACAAGACAGATTTACACTCACTACAAAATATACAAGAAAACAAAGACACTAAGCACAATATTAAAGTAATTTGTTTGTTACTACAACAGCAAATGCGCATCTCTCTCTCTCTCTCTCTCTCTCTCTCTCTCTCTCTCTCTTTCTCTCTCTCTAGAAGAAAGTAGAGGGAGAGGTGACGCCCCCTTGTCGCGGGAAGAGATCTTGTGTGTACCTTTGACTTTTCGAGCTATATCGGTGGGGGTACCTCTCTTCTGGGTACCCCTGGTAGGGCTTTCCTTGTCAATTTGGTCGGAAACGAGGTTCCAGACTAAGTGCGTCCTTCCTTTCTTTCTCTACTCTATCCTTCTCCTTTTTCACTTTTATCCTATCTCTTTCACTTATTATACAAAAAGAACCCCTCCCCCCAAAAAAACCCTGCTCCTATCGTGTCACCCTTACTCTTTTTTCCCTCTATCTACATATAAGGACCTGACAGCTACCTCATGCGTCAGAAGAGAGGCTTTGGAACCTCTATAAACAACGCCAATCGACGCTCACTGGTTGCGAGAGACTAGGACTGGAGGTGTCCTAGGCGTTGGGGCACGATGAATGGGATGAGGGTAATGCCCCGTTAACCCCTTCCCTGGCGCGTAATTATTGACCATTCCCAGTGACCATTGACGGGTGCCTCTGGTAGTATCGGTCCGAGGTGACGGCCCTTTGTTCACAGGTTGGTTGCCAGGCAAATAAAAAGTCTTGGGTTGAGTCTCTTGGTGTGTCGGGATATCCATTGAACGCTGCTCAGAGATCTTGGCCGTCGTGAAGGGAACTAGTAGGAGTTTAGCACGGGGCGTGCTCCGTTGTTCACCTGGTGAGAAATCGATGGCTTCTTCGGGGACTGTCAGTGCTGCTTGGTTGGGAGCCACGGCACTCCGAGATTTGACGACTCCGTCGGACGAACAGCAGCACATGGAGCGTGCCTTCTGAAAGATCCGAAACGTCTCCGCTCGATAGGCGGGAGCGACTCACGCGGGGAGAACTCACCAACCCCCTTTTTTCTATTGATTGGTCACAAAGTTTTGAAAGAGAGAAAGTGTTCAAAATGACAGGGAAAAAATGTCCAGCTGCACTCAAATATACATGTGCGATATGCCAGAAGGATAAGTGGTGCGTGGACTTCCCAGAGGGATGTTTTTCGAAATGCCACCCGGGAAGTATATGCACCGACTGCCTCCTTAAAGGAGAGGTCCGAGAGGCAGTGGCATACTGCAATAAACTCAAAGATCTCTTCACAACCTCTGAAGAAAAATCTAGGGCACTGGAAAGTAAAATACCGACCCTAGAAACTCAGATTCGGCGTCTCGAGGAGAGAAGCCTAGAGCTAGCCTCTAAACTAGAAGCCCAGTCAGCTCAAGGTCGAGACGAAACTCCCACTGAATTGGGTGGTTCCGCCGATGAGACTCCAACTCAAGGAGCTGAAACTGCATTGGCGGTGCCACTTCAGCCATGCGGAGAAACTAATAAGAAAAAGAAAAAGAAAAAAAGAAGAAAAACAATGACCTTAATGCAGTTCACCCCAGTGTAGAGGATTCGAGCGTTACTGGTGCGCAAGGGAAAGTGGAAAGAGAAATAGAAGAAAAGTCAAATGAAGATCGAAAAAAAGGGAAGAAGAAGAAGAAAAAAGAAGAAAAACAAGGGAAATACGGAGACGAAAAAGAAAAGAGATAAGTCTCTGGCGAAAGAAAAGAGTGCAAAAAAATGTGCGAGGGTCAACCTTATTGGGGACTCTCAAGCACGGGCCCTGCAACCCCTGCTAGCAGCACGCCTTCGCACGAGTGTGAAGGTAAGTTGCCTACCAGGAAGGGGAAACCAGCAGATCAGAGTAGAGGCCGAGAAATCTCAGATTTCTGAGAACTCAATCGTTGCCCTAAAGGTAAGTCGCAACGACCTCTACCTGAGAGGAGGAAGGATAGGCCCCACAGAAAAGATTCTCAACACAGTCATGGGTGCTGTGGACGACTGTAGGCTAAAAACACGCAGACGTGTAGTGGTCGGGATGCTCCCGAGAAGAGGTCCACCCACTCGAGGAACGTCTTCCTTAATCGACGCCTCGGATATTTGTGTACGGCGGAGGGGGTCTTTTTTGTGGACCTTTACCGCACCTTCTATGGTAGAAATGATCTCTACCAAAGGGATGGAGTACATATTTCCTTTAAAGGAAAGGCCGTACTCTGCAACATAATACGAGATGTCGTGGAACGGACCCTAAGGAGTGTCAGGCCTAGAGTGAAGGCGGAGGTACGTCAGTACGCCCGTGTCACTCCTGGAACGACCTTCTGGGAGGTCGCAAAGAGGAGTGGCACTGCTCCAGCAGGCAAGCCGGGAAATGGAAGAGAGTAGGGAGTCCTACATTCGGGGACTCCCTGAAAGTTCTTCTGTTCAGTGCGAGGTCAATCAGGAAAAGTTTCTTGAGCTCCGTGACCTCGTAGCAACAGAAGAACCTGAGATGGTAGCCATAACGGAGTCGAAATTTTGAAGGTGAATTCACGATTTCGGGTTACCAGCTCTTCCTGAAAGATAGGCCAGACAGAGAGGGTGGCGGTGTGATGTTGTATGTCAAGGATACTCTCAACCCGACGGATTGCAACATCGTACCCGACCATGAACTACTAGGTGTTGACCTAGAGATAGGTCCGGCCAAATACTGGACGCTGGTGCTTTATAGACCTCTTGCCCAACTTGTTGAAAAGGACAGAGATCTATACCAGCTACTAGGAGAACTTGTCGAAGACAGTGTGTATCGTCATGGGGGATTTCAACACACAAGTTGACTGGAAAACCAGAGAACCCTGTGGCGAGAACGCACTAATACTGGAATTTGTGAACAACGAGTTCCTGACTCAATGGGTGAGAGAGCCAACGAGAGGAGACAATATCTTCGACTTAGTTTTCACCTCTGAGGATGACATTGTTGAGGACCTCTCTGTTGGCGAAGAGCTCGGTGGCAGTGATCATCGACTAATTAGATTTGTAGTCAAAGTCCCAATGGCAGGGCCTGCAACTAGTAAATCGAGGAAACGTGATTTGAGAAGAGCAGACTTTGCAGGTCTTCGTGCTGGACTGACTGACGCGAGGCTAGAAGTGTGCGAGGCTGTTGAAGACTCGTGGAACAGTTTCAAAACCACATTCATGAGTCTTCAATCGCGTTTCATCCCTCTGAAATGTCCCCGTCGGTCTTTTGTTCAACCAAAGTGATTTAATCGAAAAATCGGCCAACTGCTTAGGGAGAAGAGAAATGTGTACTGGCAATCGAAGATCTCTGGCGACTTTGACGAATACCGGAGGCTAGCCAGGAGAGTGAAGTCCAGCATAAGGGCGGCTAAGCGGTCTGAGGAACTTCGAGTCGCGAGACTTTGTAAAGAGAATCCCAAGGAGTTCCTTGTATATGTAAAGGGCCGTAAACCAATCCGTCGAACGATAGGCCCCTTGGGGAATGAGGAGGGCACATTAAAGCACTCAGATGCAGAAAATGCTAACCTCCTCAACGACTACTTCTCCAGTGTTTACTGAAGAGTGTAGTCCCATTCCCCAGCCAACGGATTCCTACTCGGGGAAAAAGCTGGATGATATGGACTTCCCCGAAGGGGAAATATAAAAGAAGATCAGTGACCTAATAAAGAATAAGTCACCTGGCCCGGATGGGTTTCTACCTAAAGTGTTGAAAGAAGTGCGCGATCAAGTGGCACGACACCTGAGCGCAATCTTCAAGATGTCAATCCGAACCGAATGCGTTCCTAGAGAGTGGCGTGAAGCGGAGGTGACTCCTATCTTCAAGAAAGGAGACCGTAGCCAACCGTCGAACTACCGACCTATCAGTCTGACTTCGATAGTCGGTAAAATCATGGAAAGCATGATGGTGGACAAAATGACGTCGCATTTAGAGTCAAACCTGCTACTGAGCAGTTCCCAGCACGGCTTCCGAAGGCAACGGTCATGCCTGACGAACCTTGTGGAATTCTTCCACTTCGTGTTCAGTGAGCACGATCGGGACAAGGCGGTGGGTGTGGTCTACTTAGACTTTCAGAAAGCCTTTGATAAGGTACCACACCGCCGCCTTCTCCGGAAAGTGCGAGCGCTGGGCATAGACGGAAAAGTAGCAGGCTGGATAGAGAACTGGCTAAGTGGCAGACGGCAATGGGTGGTGGTGAATGGACAGGCTTCTGAGTGGGTTTCCGTCACTAGCGGGGTGCTTCAAGGTTCTGTCCTGGGACCCCTACTATTCATCATCTACGTCAACGACATGAACGGTGACATGGTTGCCAAGATTTCTAAATTTACCGACGATACCAAACTTGGTTTTAACGTTGCAAAGGATGGGAATACTGCCCGCCTGCAAGATGATCTTCGGAAGATTTGGAAGTGGTCTAATACGTGGCAAATGTCTTTCAACGTAAACAAATGCAAAGTGATGCATATCGGCCACCGAAATCCCCAATCACCCTATATCCTTAAGGGCACTGCTCTTGAATCCACCGATACTGAGAAGGACTTGGGTGTAACTATCACCAGTGACCTCAAGTTCTTGAAACAGTGAATTGAGGTGGAGAAGAAAGCCCAAAGGATGTTAGGGTATATAAAGCGACTGTTTGAGTATCGGAACAAGGAGATTGTACTCTGTCTGTACAACTCCCTCGTCCGACCGAACCTGGAGTATGCCGTACAATTTGGGAGTCCTTCGTTTCGAAAGGACATCGCGAGATTGGAACGCGTCCAAGCCAGGGCAACCAAACTGATTCCCTCTATCAGGCATACGAGGGGCGGTCAATAAGTTTTGCAATTCGGATATAAGGAAACGAGATATGAGGAAAAGTGTTTTATTAATTTTCAATATAACTACCCTCGACTTCAGTGCACTTGCGCCACTTGTCCCTGAGGTTTCGAATTCCCGACAACCAGAAATCTCCCGACTGCTGTTCAATCCACTCCTGGATGGCAAGGTGGACATCTTCATCGTCCCCAAACCGGCGTCCACGCAGTGCAGCCTTGAGCTGGCGGAATAAAAAGTAGTTGCTAGGGGCCAGATATGGACTGTAGGGGGGATGGTTGAGCCCCTCGAATCCGCACTCGCGCAGAACAGCTTGTGCAACTCTGGCCTTGTGTATTTTGACGACGTTGAAGTCGATCATGGGGCGTGAGGTTTCGTGAGGTTTCTAGGGGACCCAACGGGCACAGACCTTGGTCATGGCCAAATTGTCGTGGATGATGTTGAGAACACTTCCATGTGATATTCCAAGTTCTCGCTCGATTTCTTCGACCTTCACCCGTCTATTTTCGAGGATCATCCTCTCCACACGGGCCACATTGTCCTCGTTGGTCACGTCTGACGGGCTTCCTGGACGGGGGTCATCTTCAAGGGACTCACGATCATGGCGGAACTCCCTATTCCAGCGAGCAATGGTTGCATAGGAAGGGGTGGTGTCGGTGTACACTGCAACCATGCGTTCATGGATCTCTTTTGCATTCTTGCCTTCCTTGGTCAAAAATTTGATCACTGCGCGCTGCTCAAACTTCTCCATTGTTCAAAAATTTGTGACTGACAATCTGCGATCAGTTACTGCTTCTTAAATAGACGAGGCAGGAGCGTGCGGCTGACGGTCCTGAGTTGTCATAACTTGTCCTAACACCCCCGTAAACAGCCATCCCCCTTCCTCTGTTTTGCCCTACTGATTCGCAAAACTTATTGACCGCCCCTCGTATGAGTTATAATGATAGACTAAGGGAATTAGTTATGTTCTCGCTGGAGACCCGGAAACAACATGGTCAGCTTATCGAAGTGTTTAAAATACTTCGAGGCTTCGACAGACTGAACTACGGGGATATTTTCTAGCTCAGCGAGGGGAGAACAAGAAATCACGGCTACAAACTTGAACTGAAGCGATACCACCGTGATCTGTGTGGGAAATTCTTCACATACAGTATCTGTGGTAGTTGGAACGCACTTCCGACGGAAGTTGTCAACAGTGAATCTGTTGACCAGTTCAAGTCAAGACTAGATAAAGTCTTGCGAAATCACCGTTAAGATCCTCGTGAGTGATCTTCGAGGTTTCCAACGGACATCTTCGAGGATTTCGCCAAAAGTACCCTCCTTGTATGGACCGTAAGGTCTTCTCGGGTACTTATTTTCCTTGTAGCTCCTTGTAGCATCATATCCAAGAACATTAATTTTATAGAAGACAAATGGCTTGAACGCCATAATAATACAAACTATCTCATAGACAACGAAGGAACCATATAACTAAGAAAATATTTAAAGCGATAGGCCTGATTACCAGGTACTTAGCATATCTTTGTACCCTACCACACTTTCTCTTTTCACCATTGTCTATTTTCAGCTATCTACCCAAACAGCCTTTTTTGTCCCCTGCACACACCTGCCCACCTACATCAATTCGCAACAAACAAGTCTGAAAAGCCATGTTTGATTTTAATTTTATAAGAACCCTACACATCCAATGTCTGGTTTGTCAATTCTTGCTTGTTAAAGCGAGAATTGCCTCAATTTGACTTTGTTTCCGGCGTCCTCAAAAGAGTCTAGTCAGTGATTTCTGATGACGCGACCTCTTCGATGACGTCACATGAGACTGCGCACGCTCAATATAATAATTCTTGTCTGTTTAGAGAATTCTAAATCAAGAGTTCGAGTCGTGCGTACTTTGTCCTTTCTAATAATAAAATAATAACTGTACTTAAAAAGCGTGTTTTACTTTTTAACGATGAAAATTATTATTATTATTTGCGTGTACATACCAGTCACTGGTGTGACGTAATCATTCGACCGCGGCTAAATTTCGATGACTTCACACCATTATGAAACTTTTCAGACTTTTAGGTGGTGGTTCTCACGTTAGTTTTGACTTAAAAAAATAATAATAATGATGAGTCTCGTTATATAGGTTTGAATTAAAATACGGCCGACGAGCTAGCGACGGTCGCAATCTATCACTTGAAGTTTAAACTCTGGAGTGCGGCTTAGCACAAAATGTGCTGGTTATTTCGGACTTTCAAGTGCGTCAGCAAAAAATGTGTTGCAAGTTAGGTCTTTAAAATGATTCTGCATAAAAAAATGTGAAAAAGTCCTGGCAAAATATTATATGAATTTGCATCTAAATATTATTTAATTCAATGCAATTTAATATTTTTAAAAATCTTTATTTACTCCTCTAAGTCCAGTGTGAGGCTTGCAAACTCCGCTGGTTCTGTCCATTTTAAATGAGATTTAAGCGAGGAAAAGCGGTGTTTGCTAACCTCGCACTAGGATTCGAGGGTAAAATCTGTACTCGTTGCTCTATACACTTGAAAAATGGCGTTTCTATTGTCATTTCTCTCCCTCAGTCCTGAAGTTGAGTACATTGCTGAAGAGGGCTTTGTGAGGCTCAACCTTCGCCGTCCTGTGAATCTGTACGTCCCTTCGGAGCTGCAGGAGACCTACGATCCTACTGAGGCAGGGCAAGAACCTTCAGCCACCCTCCAACTCGAATGGGTACATGGCTACAGGTAGGTTCTGCCGTACAATCTATTTTAATTTAGTCTCGTGGCCCCCTTTCCCGTAACCTATTAACACTTTTTATGAATTGAAGCACATTTAAAGTAGCAGTAAAATTAGTACGAGAATTTTTTTAAAAATACATGAATAATAGGAAAAATGAGTGTCCTTTAATAGGAAAAAAATTAGATTACATTAAAGAGGAAAACGGGCAGATGAGTGCAAAATTATAGCCATTTAACTTTCCTATTTATTGGAGGCTAATAAGTTAATTAGCAAAATTGAAGGAAGTGGACCAGAGTGTCAAGGAACAGGTGAGGGCTACTGGAGCATTTAATAATGACCATTCTTCCGCCTGACAACTTGTCTCAATACTTCAAATCTATTTGCCGTCGAAATCATTAAATTCTGCAGCTTTTAGTACTAATATTAATTTTCTCATATTACTTACAATTTCTATGTAATATTTTTAATACGTTTCTTTACTCCAATAACATTAAATCTCTGATATTTTTGAAGGAAAAAAAATATTTATTTGATCAAAATATGGGTAGAGTCTCGCATCTTTAGACCTCTTCCGTGAGTAGGGGTTCAATTCGTGCGTACCCGAGTCTCTTCTATACTTTGTACACATTCCTCGCACCAGCTCTTTGGTTATTTTCAATTCGTACCTTATTTGTAATTACTTCTACTTTCCCCCTCCCTCCTCAAACGTAGGGTGGGGTTACGGTGTTCCCTGTTTGTGTGATGGGCTTAAGTTCGCGAGAGTTGCGACCCTTCCGGCCTAGTAACTAGGCGCAGTGTCGCCGCCTAATTTCTTCACTTTTTATTTGGATTTTTCTTTATAAAATTGAGGTAAAATACGCCCTCGTTGCTATTGCCTTTCTAAGATATAGCTGAAGCCGTATTATCATTCCTCATCTCCTCCTAAGGGAGACGGCGATGTATTTTCGTGGCCGCCGTGTTGACGGCACTCAGCGCCCCGTCCGGCCCCAGGTCCGGCCCTCGCTTAGCCTCTCCTTCTTCCATTTTTTCTGTAACAACTCTCCAGCTTGGGGAAGCTGGCGTGTTCCCCCGGCCCCTAAATGTACCCTATCCACTACGACTGTCCCTTTTTCTGCCCTATCATTGCAGCTCCCGCCCCTCTTACACTTCCTATGGATATCTTCGGTGGCGAGACTGCTCTTCTTTCTTACCACCTGGATGTTGGTATGTGGGTTTACCCTTCGCTTCTTTTTAAAGAGTTGCCCCTAAGCAACTCTCCACTTGGGGGGGGGAGGGGCGCCCTTTGCTTTTTCAGGGGCTTGCCAAGAACACGGTGAGACAGAGGACGCGCTTCGTCCGCCACCTGATGGGGGCATGTGAATCGCCTTAATTTTCTTCGACCGCACAGGACGTACCCTATATAGCCTGTTATATTTGTTAGGTGGAAGAGTCCCACTTCCTCCCAGCCTGATTGCAAATTAAGGACACCTCGCCACTGGGTTGACTTTAACTCTCTGACGGGGGTGGGCTAAGTTTTTGGTACGCTTCCTCCTAGCTCCCTCTCAGCATTCCTTTTTCTTTGACAATCCACTCAACCCGGGAGGGTGTGCAGTCCGTCGGGATATCGTGATCGGCTCGCTAAAGAATGTTTCTGACTGCCCGGCGATCTTTCGTCCTCTTATGAGCCTTAGACGAGTGACGATGTATATCGTAATGTCCCTACCTGATGCGAAGGCCGAAAGCCCGCTGGCTAAGGGAAGTATTAGATACGGGGTGAGGTGGGCCGTCGACTCTGTTCACCGTCTTCCAGTACACACATTAGATGGCTACGCCGGCGGCACCATCCGTTATGGTTAAAGTCACATGATAAATTCGCTTGAATGACGACCGGCTTGACAAGGCCCATCTTAGCTCAAATCCGTAGGTCGGGTATGTGTAAGTGATCTGATTCTAGAATTTTCTGATCCTATGGAGACTTTTCTCTTAATCTTTGGATTTGGAGCCGCTCTCGGGCAGCTCCACTTCAGAAAAGGAGGTGCCCCCCTCAGGTGCTTTCTCAAGGTGAGGTGGCTTCCCACTCACCCCATTCTTTGAAGTCGCTCTTGGATTAGTCCATCTCTGCACCAGCGGCGGTCCCTCCTTTCATTTTACAGGGGACTTTCAAGAAATCAGGCAGGCGGCCCAGAATCCACTGGGCCTTATCCCCTACTGTCGTGCAGGCATGCCTTTTAAGCTTTCAGGGGGCAGGCGTACCTGCCCCCCTCTCTTCCCAGACGGATGCCGGTTTACCGGCTCAAGCGACTACATACGGCAGGACTAAAGAGGCTTCGATTGGGATCCGTGATACCTTAGGAGTGGAGGGCCACTTGGAGGTTTCCCTGAGCTGGACATGCTCCCAGAGGTGACCCAACCACAAATGGCAAGATCTTTTATGGCACCGAACTTGGGCTCAGTGACAAACGCCGAACTTAAATTCTTCTCTGCGCAATCTTCTCCTCAGGCGGCTCGAACCCCCAAGGACTCACAATGAGAGGAGGGAACTCCTCCCCCGAATAATGCCTCTTTGACAGCTAAGCCCTTCACATTTCGGAGAAGGATATTGCTGAGGCAGGTCCATCCGGCCTTCCGGGCGTCGAGAGAAAAGCGGGTTCACCCACATCCTCGTCTTCAAAGAAGAAGAAGAAGAAGAAGAAGTAGTAGTAAGGCGGGGGAAAATTGAAGAAGACGAGAGATTTCTCTCCATCCTCAGAGGCTCCGGGGACGGACGGATTCGCTGCCGCTTCGGTAAGCGACCAGACGAAGATCGGCACGCCCGGCCCCGAATCGCCCTCGGGCGTTGAGGCCCATACAAAGACCAAAGTTTTAAGTGCATTGAGACGAGCCTTGATTACGTCGGGGCCCCTAATTTAGACTACCTGGCGTTTTTGAGCACGTTGGCTTCGACCGCTTTCTGGTTATGCGCTCCACATATTGCAACATGTTAGCCAATGGCAACATGATCCATTAGAGGAGGGCATTAGCTAGCTTGATTGGTAGATAGCCGAAGGTGTCTGTTTTCTCGGACGGTCGCCTTTTGGCGAATGCATCGGATAGCTCCGCCGCGGCCATGATTAGTGCCCTTCGGACACTTCATGGCACGCCGGTGAGTGTGACGCCGAACTCTACCATGAACTTCGTGAAACGATTGGTTATTGCGAGGGAACTTGTGGAGTTCACTTTTGAATATATCATAAAGAGGGAACTTGTCAAAATCAAGCGTGTGATCAAAAGTCTTGATGATCTTTACGCCCGTTAGTTGCCCCAGTACCGGGACGAGCGGGGTTGCTATCGCTTGTCCCTCGTACTCGAGCCAACTTCGGGCACACAGACTTATAGAATATCTTCAGATAAAATATCTTTGGGGATAAGGCTGACCTCCTGCCATTTATGACTTTTTTATTTGCTTTGTTTTGGTTTGTTTGTTTTTTGTAGTTTGTATTGCTTTTTTGTTTTTAATCTTGCGTTGTATTAGTTTATTGTGTTGAATTGTGTGCTCGGATGCAATCGCCAGATCGACGCTTAAAAAAATCATTCTTCATCTCAGGAATGAATATTCCCAGGAAAGGAAAACATTTGGGAGCGACGATTCCTTTCAATTAATGACACTTCCTATCGGTTCTGATGTGTAAAAATGCCACATTTGCATATAGGAACTTCTTCAGATAATGGCACTTTTGATCTCCACAAATACACTACCCAAGTATAGGAACTTCTTCAGATAATGGCACTTTTGATCTCCACAAATACACTACCCAAGTATAGGAGCTTCTTCAGATAATGGCACTTTTAGTGTACACAAATACACTACCCAAGTATAGGAACTTCTTCAGATAATGGCACTTTTGATCTCCACAAATACACTACCCAAGTATAGGAACTTCTTCAGATAAAGATGAATTTCCTTTGCGTAACAAAGTGGCCAGTCATGAGTCGAGGTCTCGTCGTTCAAGGCTTTCTAGCCCCCCCCCCCCCCCTCCACGAATCTCCCATACTTGTGAGTCATGAGGAAGTGCGGAGGCGGATGAGGGTCAAGTGGGGGGTTACAAGGACGTCCCTCGAGCGTTAAGAAGTCTAAGGATGCGAAATAATCGCTTCCTGATTGCGGATTTAGCGCCGCAGAATGATGAGGGTTTCGTTTGCCATTGCGTCCGATGAGTTATTGTGGGTAGAGATCGATTCCCGCTGTTTAATTGATCCCAAATGGCTTATTATCCATATTATTTTACTATTAATAATTATTGATATTATTTTAGATATTTCTTATAGATATTATTATCATCGGTATTATTATAGTATCGATATTATTATTGTGATTATTAGCAATAATATATATATATATATATATATATATATATATATATATATATATATATATATATATATATATATTGCTATTATTATTGATTTGATGTTATTTTCAGCCAAGAACTTTGTTATTGCTTTTGCTTTGTGCGCCATGATGCTGAAAATACAGTCATCATCACCAAATTGGTTATGAACTCTTGGGAAAAGGTGGTGATGAAGCAGGTTTTGGTACCATTTTGAGTTCGTGTTAGTGTTCTTGGGCAAACTAGTTTGGGCTTCAGTTCCCTTAGATGAGAAGCCTTCAACCGTAAACACGACAAAGAACTCACGAAAGCACCTCCTTTTCTCCTCCTAACGACCGATTTTCCAGAAGCTCCAAACAAGTGGAAGGGAGCTTCATCATAGAATATTCCTCTCCACCACTCTTCAACAATCCATCCATTATATTTCATACCAAAGTGGATCCTATCCTTAGGGCTCTCCTTGGTGAGATGGGGCTTCTCCGTAGCCCTCCTCGACTTGAAACCTTGGTCGAAAAGATGCTGCGTCACTGTGCGTTTGAAGCCTTCACACCTTCTTCACAGTCCAGCGGGCAAGGCTGTGTTAAGAAGAGAAAATGTTGTAAATTGGTCTGTCATTCTCAAGTGGATAGGACATGATAGCTGGATACAATCTGAAGTTGGACCACCCAACTTGAATGTATTCCACGTGAGGCTAAGTTGCAATAAAACTTGCACTTTCTAGCTTTTGCATGGACTGCTATCACAAAGGGGGTTGCTATGAAATTCCCGCAACATGCAACAGCAACATGTTAGCAGGGCCTTACAGAACAGTCTGTAGGATGAGGGCTTTTCCCCTGATTCTCCCAAGGGGTCTGAGGGAGTAGAGATGCCATCTAGTCCCTGGGAGCTCTAAACAACAACAAGAACATCTGCCTCTTTCCAATCGTGGGCAAACTTGGCACTGGACGCGACCCGGTCCCTACACTTTGGAACTTGCTAAGAGGCAATGTTGTCGTTCATTTGAATCTCTTTGGGCGTCCACAAGACTTCTTCAGAGGATTGTAACCACCAGTCTTTTCAAAGTCAATAATTCTCCTAAAGATGCCGCTCCTTGATGCAATCCCCTTAGCAACTATCTCCTGGCATTTTAGGCAACTTTAGTTGGTGCAGAGCAACAATGGGTGCCACGCTTTTCGTTGAAAAGAACAATTTCCAGAATTGAAAAAGATTCAAACATTTTTTGACAAAAGAAATATTAAAAAATATATTATAATTCCATATCATTCAATTAAGCCATATTTGTTATCATTTTACCCTTTTGATCAAGTTGCAAATTTGACTTTTTAGGAAACCTACAATAATTTAAATATCAATTAAATTTTAAAACCAAACAAAAAAAATTTATATATGTCTTAATTTTTGGCCATGATTGTAGGGGTTCGGAGGCAGTTGCCATATTTTAGCTATGCAGGGGATGAGGGCACTTGCCATATTTGCCTAATGTACGAGACGGGGGACTTTCCATATATGGCTAATGTACTAGGACACTCCCCACATTTTGGCTAATTTCGGGGGTTCTTGCCATATTTTACTAATACGCGTTGGATGTTGCCATATTTGGTTATTCTTGTGGGGGTACATTGCCATATTTGGCCAATAGGAGGTAGTTTGACACATTGTGCCAATTGTGTAGCTTGCCATTTCAATCATTGGGAGTAACTTGCCATATTTAAAATTCTAAAGGGGGCAACTTGCTATACTTGGCTACCGGGGCTACACTCACCGCCATACTAGGTTGTGGAAAGTTGAAAATTCAACTCTCATTTTAACCCGTTTCTTATTTTTGTTTAAAATGCAAAAGATATTCTAGTATCGCATATAGGTATACCTCGCCCATAAGGCCTTACCACTTAATTGGTTAGTTCCACCCTAACAACAAACTATCCATAAACTAATTGTACGCCGTAGGCCTTTTTAAGGTTAAGGTGTTTCTGACCCTTGTTTTCTTTTTTGAGCAGAGGGCGCGATTGTCGCAATAATCTCTTCCCTCTGGCTTCTGGCGAGATCATTTACTTCGCCGCTGCTGTCTCGGTGATCTCCAATCCGGAGGATGGGACCCAGCGCCACTACCTGGAGCATACGGACGACATCAAATGGTAAGCGCCTTTAGAGACATTACTAGAGTCAACCCCATCAAAATATGGGTTTTACCACCGATCTGCTCTTTTTGAAGCTTTTTATTTCCGACTTGGGACCTATTTTTTGACGTGGTTCCGAACCACGGGTATATAGAGCGTATGCCAGCTGCCGTGAAGTCATAGTTACCTTGACCAACAAAAATTAATGTTATCATTCCCTTGCTAAATAAAGGCCACCTCTCGATGGTCCTCACTTGCATACTTTTGAACTCGGGCTAATTGAGTTGATTACCTTAAGATAGGTTGGGTCCGAAGAGTTTCCCGATCCAATCTAAGGGTAAATTATTCATGAGGTTATTACATAAGGGAGTAAATTACCAACCAACCGTTTCCACCTATGTCACACTGAAAAGAATTAATGGGAGGGGGGGGGGTTACTGGGTGTATAGTTGGACGTTGAAGGTGACGAAGAGGTAATGCAGTAACGCGGATAAGGCATGGCTCGGCCTTGACGTTGAATCTAGCCGTGCTCGGCCTCGATTTAGAATTGAGCGTCGCTCTCCCCTCTCCTGATCTTGAGCCTGTATATGAATGTGATCGGAATCCTACAATTTATTGTTCTTGTTTTCTTTTCTTTGGTTTACAGTTTGTGCGTTCACCCCGATGGCAAGACGATCGCTACTGGCCAAGTGAAGGGGACGGAAGGCGCTCTGGTGAGTCTCGCCTCCTTCAATGGGCCCGCCACCTGCCCTTTCGAATAAGGGTTACCACATCCTATGGTAGTCGTCATCGCTACCAACACCATTTTATCATAAGAATTGCTGCCACTCATCTTCATCACCACCACTGCTCCACGTGCCCCCCCCCCCCACCTCCGAATCATAATCATCACCAGTACTGCCACTTATTCATCTTCACTACTCGTATTCATCACCACCACCGAAACTCGTCATTGCCAAACCTTTTCACTAACAACACTTTAATAATCCCCATTACCCCTCCTCTTTCTTATTCCGCCCACCACCACTCATTTCGTCACTACCACTACAATATTCCTCATCATCACCACTATTGCTACCAAGTCATCTTTATCACCACCACCATCGCTCAACTTCATTACCACCACACCACTCATCATTAACCTTACCGACACTTTGATAATCCCCATTACCGCCCCCGTAAGGGGGGGAACGGTGATTTGCCTCCCTGGCCGCCGTGCTGACGGGACTCATCACCCCGTCCGGCCCCAGCTTAGCCTCTTCTCCTTCTTTCTGACAGCCTGTGTTTTCCACCCTACTTCCTCACTTTCCCTACAACCTCTCCCGCAACTTCTCTAGTCGGCTTCTAATTTCACAGGGTAGACGCCGACCAGTTTCATCTCAACCAACCATCCCAAATTGGGGCTGAGAGAGGAGGGGACAACGTTCCCTCAACCCTGAACTCCGGTCTAGGGTGGTAGTTTTTTAAACAAATTGTTTCATCCCCACCCACACCTTCCTCACATTCTATCTCCTTTCACTATCTATCCATTTTACGCCGAGCCTAAGGTGGAGCCACCATCCCGATGGGTTGCCAGACCACTAGGCGAGAGGAGTGGTCTCAAATAGGGGCAACCGGTTCTGCCGGCCCCGTATTCACCCCTCGCAGAGCGGGCTACTGCGTGGGGTGATTAGCGTTTGCTTCCCGTATCAGATAGTCACCTTCCCAATGAGAATATAAAAAAAATCTCTCTCCTTTACCTACGGGTGTAGGGGACTCCCCCTACCCCTTATCTGGAGCCACCCTTGGGCGCCACCTTTTAACGACAGGTTTACTCTGAGTGAGTACCGTTTCGCTCTTGCTTCGTGCGCTGACACCACCCCTGGTACGGACGATGTCTCTTACGTCATGCTTCGACACCTGGGTAAGCGAGGCATGGCCTTTCTGTTAGATCTTTTTCAACAGGATCTGGGTAGAGTGTATCCTCCCAGATTCCTGGCGAATCGCTATGGGCTCGCTTTTCCGACACCGGGGAAAGATCATTCTACTCCGACCGGTTTCCACCAAATCTATCTAACCTCTTGCGTGTGCAAGTTGATGGAGTAATTGGTGTTAGATTAGCTTTTTTTCTGGACAGCGAAGGCCATGTCTTCTGCACAGTGTGATTTCCGCAAGTTCCACTCCAGGTCGGATGCCCTTCTCCGACTGGAAAATGCCGTCTGCGAGGCCTTCCTTCGTATACAGCACTATGCCACGGTATTTTTCGATCTGGAGAAGGCCTATGATACCGCATGGCGATACGGTATCATGGAGCCTCTCCACACGATGTGGGCGAGGGGACGCCTCCCAATCTGTATATCTAAAATTTTGCGAGATCGTCGATTCCGCGTACCAGTTGAGGGAGCCCTCTCCGACCTAATGAAGCAGGCAGAGGGTGTCCCGCAGGAAAGTGTCCTCAGTGTCGCACTCTTTTCCCTGAGCATCCACGGCATCACCTCGGTGTTGCCAGAAGATTTTTCTCACTATGCTCTACATGGACACCTTTCGATTTCTTTTGGCGCGGCTCAGATGCAAATCTGGAGCGGTGACTCCAATAGGCATTGAACCGCGTCTCTCGCTATGCTGAAGCGCACAGCCTTTGGTTTTCCTTGGCCAAGACTAAGGTGGTGCACTTCTGCCGCTATCTACGACTCCATCCTGACCCAGACTTATTTCTCAATGTAGTGCGCCTGGAAGTGGTGACCTCGCACCGTTTCCTTGGTTTTGTATTTGACTGACGCCTCACCTGGGAGGCTCATATTCGCAGCCTTAGAGTTTCTTGTACTCGCGCCATCGATATTCTTCGTTCCGTGATGTTCACTAATGGAGTACTGATAGGGCTACTGCCTTACTTTTTATCGATCCTTTGTTCGTTCCAAGCCCGAATATGGATGAGAGTTTTCTGCATCTGCAGCCAATGGTGTATTTCGGAAAGGGGGACTCGATCCACCATAGTGGCCTTCGCCTGGCGACCGGTGCCTTCCGCACTTCCCCCATTGAGAGTCTACTTCTCGATGCTGTGGAGATGCCACTCACTTTTCGCTGTGCACAGTGCATTATTCACCTCTACGCGCGAGCACGGCGCCTCTCTGTCACCAACAGCTCTCAATGCATCTGTAGCTGATCTCCACGGTCCCTATGCCGTCGAGAGACGCCAGTCATACACTAAGCCCTTTGAGTTTAAGGGTAGGAAACACTCTCGGGAGCTAGGTATAGCTGTTGGGACGGTGGCGCCCCTGGTTCTGCCCCGGACGCCACTCTGGAGGGTACCACCTTTGACTATTTGTCGCCACGCCTCTGCTCCCAACCCTTCTACAGCGCCAGGAGTATTGCGTTCGGCCTTTCTAAAGCACACTTAGTGTCATGCTGGAATCGTACCAGTGTATACAGATGGCTTCAAGTCCCAAGAGGGGGTCGGCTTCCACGCCGTATCCCTTCTGTTTGAAGTTAGTGGGGCTCTGCAAGGCGCTGTGTCTGTCTTCACGGCCGAACTGGTGGTAATACACCACTCGGTACGGGAGATTACGCGACGTGCCCGGTTCGGATACCGGATTGTGATTTATAGCGACTCATAAAGCGCCCTGAGTGCTCTCGGAGCATTGGAATCTCTGCATCCCCTTGTTTGCGATATCTGTGACGCCACGGTTTTGGTGAGCCAGGCGGATGTCGAGATTATCTTCTGCTGGGTTCCTGGACATGTAGGAATTGCGGGGAATGAGGGCGCCAAAGAGTCCGCGTGGACTGGGCTACCAGACCAGCGTTTGGCTCTTCCTCATAGCATAAAGATGGGAGACGGTCGAAGGGAACTTAAAGTTGCGTGCCATTGCGCCACGACTGTTTCCTTGGTGTACCTATCCCTCCCAATGCTGCGAAGGCTTCAGGTTGCTCTCTGTTGTCTCCGAATTGGACACACTCGCGGGACGCACCGCCATTTGATGGAGCACTCGCCTCTGCCCTACTGTGAAGACTGGTTGTCCCCCAGACTGTTTGGCACATTCTTGTTGAATGTCCCAGCCTGGGTGATCTTCGCGCACGTTACCTACGAGTGGGGTCGCTACCACTTTTTCCTTGTACTCGGGACGGGTTCGTGCACACTGACTTGTAGCCATCATGACTTTTTAAAGGAGGTTGGCCTCCTCTCTTTATTTGGCCTGTTTTCTTTGTAGGTTGTATGCTCCTGTGACGTGTGGGGGAGGTGGACCTACCTCCGATCTCGAAGCGCGCCTCCTTTTTGCTTTGTTTTCTTGTTGTTATTGTTTTAGCCCTTGTCCTTTTTAGCTTGTTATTTACATATTGTTATTTGTTTCTTGAAATGCCCAAGCAGGCAATCGCCAGGTGGGATAATGAAAAAAAAATCCTCATTACCACTCCTTTTTCAACCATCCTCACTCATTTTCATCATCACCACCATTTCGCATCTCCATC
This sequence comes from Ceratothoa steindachneri, assembly GCA_963969495.1. NCBI lineage: Eukaryota > Metazoa > Arthropoda > Malacostraca > Isopoda > Cymothoidae > Ceratothoa > Ceratothoa steindachneri. Next base: position 30,662,995 of record OZ018330.1, on the reverse strand, counting down.
AACGCTACCACTACCCATCATCATCACTACTACCAAACAACATCACACTCACCATCATCATCACCACTACCAATTCATCAACATCATCACCACTACTACCAATTCCTCTTCATCATTAGTGCTACCACTTCATTTTCACTACTAATACCAAGTGTTTTTCTTCACCACTACTAACAATTCATCTTCATAACCACCACTATCATTCATTACCACCACTACCGCCACTTTAATGATACCCATTACCACTCGCTCTCTTTTTTCAGCCTCATGTCCGCATCTGGGATTCCGAGTCTTTGGAGACGCTTCATGAATTCGGGAGCGACACCTTCAGCCGGGGCGTCAACTGCGTCGCTTTCTCAAAGGTTTGCGCCCCAATCGGATCAAAAGGACGGAGTCCATTAAGCACCGTGCACGGAGAGGAGGGTACCCTGTAAAGAGTGCTACACCTGGTACCGCATGGGGATACCCTGTGTACCCTTGTTATACTTCGTACTCGGAGAAGCTGCACCAGGTCCTCCCGACCTGAGTGCAAGCTAGAGGAGCTCTGTTACGGGGAGGGATGACCTGAACTCTCTGAGGGGGCCTGGGAAAGTTAGTGGGGCTCTTCCTCCTTGCAACCTCTCAGCAGTCCTTTTCTCTATGACTATAACCTCAACCAGGAGGGTGTTCAGTCCGTCAGAGCACCGTGTTCGGTTCGCTAAAGAATGGTACCTGGATGGATCGTACCTCCTCCCGGGTAAACTCAGTGCCAGGGTATGTAAATAATAGGTGATAATCTACCCTACTCGTTAGTGGATCCGCCTATCTCTCTTTATTACATACCCTTGTCTACCACATTAAACCATTCTGGCTGCTCGACGCCCTTTCGTCCTGTAACGAGAACTTAGTCGAGTGGTAGTGTATACCGTGAGGTCCTTACCTGCGGTGAAGGCCGAAAGCCTGCTGGTTAAGGAACGGATTATACATGGGGTGTGCTGGGCCGTCGACTCTGTTAATCACCTACCAGTACACATATAGGGGGAATACGTAATCACCATCCTTTATGGTCAAATCTCAAGAATAATGTCGCCTGAATGGCGGGATGGGTGTCTAGGTCCATCTTAGCTCAAACCCATGGGCCGAGTATTCGATAATGATCACATTGGGGAATTTTCTGATCCTGTCGCGACTTTTCTCAAACACTCCGAACTCCTTGGGAGGTCATAGTATCTACTTTCCACTCATTTTCTTCTTATAAACTGCTACTACGAGTATGTCTTCTATTTAAAGAAATAGTGGGAGACCAAAGGGGCATAAAGATCCGCCTCTAAGCGTGGCATCGCCCTCCCTAGGTGTCGGGGAGGATGAGAGAAAAGGATAAACCACTACGACCGGTATAAGGGGTTTCCCTCTTGCCATTTTGAGGCATCAAACTGGCTTTCCCTTTGCCATATTTGTAGCTGCCCGCAGGCAGCTCCTCCTCAAAAAGGTGGCTCCCATAGGTGCTTTCCTAATGCCCCCGCCAACCCTCTTCTACCGGAGAGGAGGTTTACTTTACTCACAAAACTAAGGGTGCAGACTGCGGAGACTTCTCCCTCACCCCCTTCGCCAGCGGCGATCCCCCCTTTCCTTACACATGGAAAGGCCAAGCCCTTTCTGACTGAATAACCGTCGAGCCCCTTTTGACTGAATACCCGTCGAACCCTTTCTGACTGAATACCCGTCGAGCCCCTTTTGACTGAATACCCGTTGAGCCCCTTTTGACTGAATACCCGTCGAGCCCCTTTTGACTGAATACCCGTTGAGCCCTTTCTGACTGAATACCCGTCGAGCCCCTTTTGACTGAATACCCGTCGAGCCCCTTTTGACTGAATACCCGTCGAGCCCCTTTTGACTGAATACCCGTCGAGCCCCTTTTGACTGAATACCCGTCGAGCCCCTTTTGACTGAATACCCGTCGAGCCCCTTTTGACTGAATACCCGTCGAGCCCCTTTCTAACTGAATACCCGTCGAGCCCCTTTCTAACTGAATACCCGTCGAGCCCCCTTTCTGAGTGAATACCCGTCGAGCCCCCTTTCTGAGTGAATACCCGTCGAGCCCCCTTTCTGAGTGAATAGCCGTCGAGCCCCCTTTCTGAGTGAATACCCGTCGAGCCCCCTTTCTGAGTGAATACCCGCCAAGCCCTTTCTGAGTGAATACCCGCCAAGCCCTTTCTGAGTGAATACCCGTTGAGCCCTTTCTGAGTGAATACCCGTTGAGCCCTTTCTGAGTGAATACCCGTCGAGCCCTTTCTGACAATACCCGTTGGTAGCGCAGTAGCAGTTATCCCTGACCATAATCTGTTCTTTTCCATTTATTTTTTCATCTCGGCCCTTGGTTCCTTTCCCTCTGTCCCTGCCTTTGAAAATAGCCTCGTTGGTCGCACCTTTTTTTGGAACTTGTTCGTTTACGAGATCAGTGCTTTTATTCCTATGGTTAGACCTAAATGCCCTTGTCGGTTTTTTTAATCAGTCCCGGTGTATGGGTGTTGCCATGCCCAAATGACCCAAGGTAAATCAATAATTAAGCGAAAACCAACGAGGGCATTTCCAGACGAATGTTTGTAAGAAGAGGAAGCTAAAATGAGTGAAAGATAGCCATAGATTCCCCTGTAGGCATTGAGGCCAGGAGGGTACGCATTGGCGGCCGCTGAGGGCAGAAGGCCACGGAATACTTTAGATGCGAGCTGCAGCATCCTAACCTTGCTACCCCTGAACCCCCTTTGCTGGGTGGAATTTGGAGTTTAGTAGTAGTGGTTCGTCAACCTACCTTTATCCAGGCGGATCCCGGCAGGATAATGAAAGACATAAAGGTCAGTATGACAATCGCTGGTGAACCCTAGGGCACCAGGGGCCAGTCCTCTTTGGGGAGAGGTGCCAGGAAGTATTATTTTTGGGGCACCAGGGGCCAGTCCTCTTTGGGGAGAGGTGCCAGGAAGTATTATTTTTGGGGCACCAAACAGCGTACGGGTAGGAACCTTCGTCGCCCCGGGTCATAGGTATGTGGATATAGATACCCGGCAAGATTCCTTGGAACAGAGAGAGAAAGAGAGAGAGAGAGAGTGTGTGTTGTGCTGCGAAGAAGGGAGAGGAAAGAAAGTAGTTTTGTATTGGCTATGGGTATGATGAGAAGTGTAAGATTTACCCACCCGAATACACGGCAAGTCACAGCGAGTCCACCAATGCGCTGACGTTTGGCTCCGCTGTTGCTGGATTTGAACCTGGTACCGCGACCTTAGCGGACCAACGCCGTATCCACTAGGCTAGCAACAGCTCTTGGGGAGTTGTGTTAATATAATCAATGTTTTTTCTCAACCAGGAGAGCGGGGATCTTCTGGCGTGTGTAGACGATTCGCCAGAACCGGTTCTCTCGGTGTGGAAGTGGGCGGACCAGGAGAAAATGTCCGAGAGCAAGGTAAGAACGACCCTGTGGCTGGATACTGGTAAACTTGAGACCTTCCCATTCGATTTGGCCAGGCGGGATAGCGAATTAAGTCCGATTCTACAGCGTATATTTATCTTTAACTTCGTGTGATGGTGATATTGAAGGGTAGCAAACCATTCTTCCATACCAAATATCCACAAGGGGTCTCTTCCTTACGGAGGTAGAGCAGGCGTGGGAGAGTTGCGTTGTTGTTTCCGGGTCCGAGCGTTCCATATAATATATTCTGTAGACTATCCGTCCGAAAGACGAACGCTTGTATTTCTAGTACAATATCTTCCATAACTTTTACTAGAGAAAATCTAAGGTTTCCAACATCGGTGTAGGATAAACGGCAGGTATAAACGACGTATGGATAAATATGCGTAAATATGGATGAATAATATGTAAGTTATCAGCAGATAAGCAATGTACTATAAAAAGGAAGTGTCCAAAATGATACGAACGACAAAGGAAACAAAATTATATTGGGATATAACGATTAAATTATTAGTGAAAAACATTTGCACGTGATAAGTACATAATTATTATTAGTGTGAAGGCCTTTATTCTCAATCATGCTTTGTCATCTCTTCTCATAGTTATGTACTAACTGTTGAGACTTTGGCGCAGTAATCTTGCTCCATTCATCTTAAAGAATTTCCTAGAGTTCTTCAACTATTTCGGATTGCTCGCTTTCGACCTCACTCCGAGGGTCTTCCAAACATTTTCAATGGGATTCAGATCCGGCCTCTACAGGCCAGTTCATAACAATGATGGGATCATTGCCCCCAAAAGGTCTTCACCGACTTGGCCGTGTGGCAGGGGGCGTTATTCCCCATAAAAATTGCAGCTTATGCTTCGTAGCAATTCCTTATACCCTTGTGCATTCACTGTGCCCTGTAAGTGTACAAGTGGGCCAGTGCTTTCTGCTGAAATCACGGTCCATACCATGACACTTCCTCTGCTAAACTTCACTCTCTCTTACAATTGAAAGACATATTTCGGATGCTCTGTGAAGAACGAACACCCTGCCATCGGATCTGAACAAATTTAACTTAGATTCGTCACTGAAGTAGACCTGGCTCCATTGATCATCCGTCCATGTAACCTGATCAGTTGCGAATGCAAAAGGACCCTCTTTTGTTCTTTGGACTGATTAATGGCTTGCCCGCGAGTATGCGAGCGTTAATCTTGTCCTCCTCTAGCCGATGTGCCACTGTCTGCTTGGGGAGATTGAGGCCTAAACCTCGGTAATCTCTCGAGAAACTGCTGCACCAGTTTTTAAACGGCCCTTCTTTGCAATTTGGGCAATGGATCAGTTTTCCTTGGCCTACCTCTTGATTTACCAGCCTTACATAAACCTGTTTTCTCATAGGTTGGCCTAATATTATGGACTACACTTTTTAACTGCTTGACAATCTCTGCAATGACTCCGATTGAAAGAACCTTTTAGTGGTACAGCTTTACAATCACCTCGCGTCGTGACAGATTTCTTAGGCATTTTACCTGGGTGACAGCAGGCAAGCCTATCGTACACGGGCTCGAACTGAAGTTAGTTGCTATGCAAAGAATGGCGGTTTTCTTTACAATAAATCTCAAGGTTTAGATCACTTTGTATACCTATTTTCTCCCCCCTACTGCATTACTTGTTTGCTAATAATTTTCGTTTTATTCATCCAAATTTTCATACCCTTTACCAATACCTAGTTTAGACATGTAGCTTATTGCACCAATTTTGGAAATGGATTTTCTCTGGCAAAAGTTAGAGAAGATGGGATAGAAATTAAGGCGTTCTGATATTTTGGAATTGTACTGTACAGTGCCCAGACAGACCTCTCGGTTGGTCGGGCGGAACGATCGAGCGAATCCTCTATAAAAAGAGTCGTTCGTCACATTCTTAACAACTTCAAACGGCAAAGAAAACCCGTGACTGTGTAGTCATTGGTAAAGCATAAGATATCAAAATGGAGAATCTCAAAGTCCTTTCTTGAAAAGAACATGAGCATTACATGAGCTACAAAATTGAGTGTTGTTCTTCCATTGAGAAAACTTGCGATTAAATGTTGTCATTGGCTTATACAGTAGGGAATACTTAAAAGATTCCTGCAGTGTGAAAGACACTTTTAATACTGTATGAATTATTCTTGTACAGAGAACTAATTTAGCTAAAGAAATAGCGATCTTTTTTATGCGCTGCAATTTGAAAAGTCGACAATCTTTTCTTTCTGTGTTGCAATTTGAAAAGTCACTTTTTTTTTGTTTCACCTGAAATTTCGACGATCGTTTGTTTGTCTGTGTTGCAATTTGAAAAGTCGACGATCTTTTTTTTCTTTCTTCCTTTCAATTGGAAATTTTAAAACCTCGGTAAATTCAGTGAGTGGGAAAGTAAATAATTTTTTTTATGTTATTTACTTTGACCCCGTAAGGGGCGCGGGGATTTGCCTTCCTGGCCGCCGTGCTGACGGGACTTAGCGCCCCGTCCTCTCCCAGCTTAGCCTCTTAACCTTCTTTGAGACAGCCTGTATTTCTCTCCTACTTCCTCACTTCCCCTACAACCTTTACCACAACTTTCTCTGGTCGGCCTCTATTTTCACAGGGTAGATGCTGACCTTTTTCTCAGCCAACTATCCCGGATCGGGGCTGAAGGGAAAGGGGACAATGTTCCCTAATCCCTGAGCTCCATTTTGGGATGGTGGGTTTTTAACAACTTGCTTCATCTCCACCCATACCTTCTTCACATCCCATTTCCTTCTCACTTCACACTCTATCCTTTTTACGCCGTGCCCAAGGTGGAGCCACCATGCGGGAGGGGTGGCCTAAAATGGCGGCACCTGGCTCTGCTACCCCTGTACGCACCCATTGCAGAGCGGACTACTGCGAGGGGTGATTAGCGCCTGCATCCCCTGAAAAGAATAGGGTCCCCTGCCCGATGATGAAAATTAAAAAAAAATCCCTCTTTCCCTTTCTCCCTCACCATTGACGGATCCGCCTTCGGGCAGATCCACTGAAAAAATGGAGGTTCCCCTCCCCCTTGTGCTTTCATTGGAGAACCAAAATTCTTTGACCGGAGAGGAGGCTTACTCATCTCCCACTAACCCGACTAGAGAGACCGCTCCCAATGGGACCTGGGATGTCCTGGGCGGAGGAGGGATGGCCATATGTAGGCCTCCCCACGGGATAGACAAGGTCCTTGAGGCAACACAGCCCCAGACGGTAGGATCTTCAATGGGAGCGGACTCGGGTTCGGTGCTTGGCGCCGAGCCCAGATTCCCCCGCAAAGTCCTCCTCAGACGGCTGTGCTTTCCAAAGCAGTACAAGGAGGGGAGGGATCTCCTCCTCCGGCCGATGGCCCTGCCGCCGCCAGGACCCCCATTTCGGAGAAGGACCTTGCTGAGGCTGGTCCATCTGGCCTGGGAGCTCCTTACGGCGGAGGGGAGAAGCGGGTTCATTCCCCGCCCTCCTCTCCTAAAAAGAAAAGACAAAAAAGACTGGTTCCTCTCCATCCGCGGGGGCTGCAGGGACAGATGGGTCTGCTACTTTGGTAAGCAACCAAGCCAAGATCGGCACGTCCGGCCCCGCTGCCTCCTCTCCCGGGTGCGGAGTCCCTGACAAAGACCAAAAGTACAAGTGCACAAAGCGTAGCCTCAGTTACGTCGGGGCCTCTTATTCAAAAACTACCGGGCGTTTTCGAGCCCGCTGGCGAATGCATCGAATCCCTCCGAGGCGGCCATGATTAGTGCCCTTCGGACACTTGATGGCACGCATGCCTGTGAGTGTGACGTCGCACTTTACCATGAACTTCGTGAAAGTAGTAGTTTATGCGAGGGAACTCGTGGACTACTTCATAGATGACATCACCTTAGAGCTGGCCGACCATGGGGCGGTCAAGGTCGAACGTGTGATGAGAAAACGGGGAGTGGCCTTAAGACCCTTCCCTACACTCTTCGTCACGTTCGACTGTGACAAGCTCTCTGAGTCAGTGCGTGCCAGTTGGTATCCCTACCGCGTCAAAGCATTCGTGCCACTGCCGCAGAGGTGCTACTACTACCACCGCTTCGGCCATTTGATGGAGCGCTCACCAGCGCCCTACTGTGAAGATTGCGTTGTCCCCCAGACTGTTCGGCACATTCTTGTTGAATGTTCCAGTCTGGGCGATCTCCGCGCACGTTACCTGTCCCGGTACCGAGATGGACGGGGTTGCTACCGCCTCTCCATTGTACTCGGGACGAATTTGTGCACATTGACTTGTGGACATACCGACTTTTGGGAGGAGACCGGCCTTCTTCCCTTTATTTAACTAATTGTTCTTTTCTGTGTTTTTTTTTGTAGGTCGCACGTTCCTGCCTCTTACCTTCTTCCTTTTTTTATTTTATTGTTTTTTTTTGTTTTATAAAGTTACTATTTTAAAGTAGCCTAGTACCAGGCAGTGGTAAGTACGGCGACTCATGCCCAAGGAGGTAGTCGCCAGATGAGCTCTTGAAATTAAAAAAAAAGAAGTTATATACTTTGGAAGATTGTTGTGTGTGACTCGTAGGCATCAATCACTCCCAACTCCCTTATAAAAATATATTTTGAACGACGTATTTAAGTATCGGAGATTGCAAAAGTCCTGTTACACTCGTTACGATGCTCTCAACAAAGGACATAATAATAGTCCCGATGCAGTTAGACACGTTTTTATTGTTTTAACAAATAAATATGGCTTAAGTTGTAATATTAATCAATGTGGCCGCCCTCGGTGACGAGTACGCGCTCCATGCGAGACCCGAAACCCGCGCACACGTTGTGGACGAAGTCCTTCCTCGTGCTGGGCGATACGCCGTTGACAGAGGACTTCAACTCGTCTATGTAGGTGTGATGGACCTTGCAGGACTTGCCTTTGACATGCGGCCACACGCTGTAGTCGAGGGGTTTGATGTCGGGTGACTGCGGCGGCCAAAAGTCCTTCGACCAGAAGTTCATGGTCGACCCCAACCACTCTTGCACTGGCTTGGCCGTGTGGGCCGGGACCCCTTCCTACCGAAGCACGTACTCCGCCTTCTTCGTGATCTTTGTCACCCACCCCGTAAGGGGCGCGGGGATTTGCCATCCTGGCCGCCGTGCTGACGGGACTCAACACCCCGTCCGATCCCAGCTTAGCCTCTTCTCGCTTTTCATAATACCTCTCCCACAACTTTCTCTGGTCAGCCTCTAATTTCACAGGGTTGATGCTGACCTTCTTCTCAGCCAACCGTCCCGGATCAGGGCTGAGGGAGGAGGGGACAACGTTTCCTAACCCCTGAGCTCCGGTTCGGGATGGAGGTTTTTTAACAACTTGCTTCATCCCCACCCATACCTTCATTACATCCCTTTTCCTTTTCTCTTAACACACTATCAATTTTACGCCGTGCCCAATGTGGAGCCGCCATGCTGAAGGGCTGCCAGGCCACCAGGCGGGAGGGGTGGCCTTAAATGGCGGCACCTGGCTCTGCCAGGCCCGTACGCACCCCTTGCAGAGCGGGCTACTGAGAGGGGTGATGAGCTATTGCATCCCGTAATTAAAAGAGGGTCACTATGCCCAATGATGCAAAAATAAAAAAATCTTCCCTGAATCTCCCCTGAGGTCCCCCCTCCTCCACTCTTTCGCCTACGGGTGTAGGGGACTCCCCCTCACCCACTTCTCTGGAGGTGCTTTCGGGCACCTCCCTGTTCCTAGCGGCAGTTCCCCCCTATCTTTCCAAGGGGACTGCCAAGAGAGCCAGCAGGCACCCCATAGCCGACCGCTCCCCATTAAAGCGGCTCGGTAGAGCAAACCCCCTTATGGCAAAGAGGAAGGCCAGGCCCCTTCGGTCGCTTCCCTCAAAAGACCTGCTGGCAAGAATATTAAACCTTTCCCGGGTCAAGGCCTGTGCCTCCCCAGACGTGACTAGAGACAGCGCTGTCAACGGGACCTGTGATGTCCTGGGGGGGGGGGGCAACTGGAGGACCCTCCTGAGATAGACATGCTCCTTGAGGCAACCCAGCATCAGACGGTAGAGCCTTCCATGGGAGGGAATCCGGGGTGGCGCCAAGCACCGAACCCGAATCCGCCCTTATGCAAGGTCCTCCTCAAACGGCTAAGGTTTCCGAGGCAGTACAAGGAGGGGAGGGATCTCCTCCGATCGGTGCAGCTACGACTGTCAGGACCTTCTCCATTTCAAAGAAGGACCTAGTTGAGGCCGGTCTATCTTGCCTGGGGGCTCCTGCCGGCGGAGGGAAGAAGCGGGTTCATTCCCCGCCCTCCTCTCCTAAAAAGAAAAGGAACAGAAAAAAAGACTAAAAGGACTCGGGGCTCCTCTCCATCCGCGGGGGCTGTGGGGACGGATGGGTCTGCTGCTTCGGTAAGCGACCAAGCCAAGATCGGCACAACCGGCCCCTCTGCCCCTCGGGTGCGGAGCCCCCGACTAAGACTAAAAGTGCGCAGGGCAGAGCCTCAATAGCATCGGGGCCCCTCATTCAGAGGTTACCTGGTGATTTGAGCCCGCTGGCTTCAAACGCTTCTTAGTTATTCGCTCAACTGATGGCAGCATGTTGGCCAAGGGCAACATGATCCAGCAGAGGAGAGCTTTAGTTAGTGTAATTGGTAGAGAGCCGAAGGTGACCAGTTTCTCGGATGGTAGCCTTCTAGCGAATGCGGCAAATCCCTCCGAGGCAGGCAAGATAAGTGCTCTTCGGACACTTCATGGCACCCCGGTGAGTGTGACGCCGCACTCTACCATAAACTTCGTGAAAGGAGTAGTTTATGTGAGGGAACTCGTTGACTACTCCAGGGAGGACATCACCTTAGAGCTGGCCGACCATGGTGCGTTCAAAGTCGAACGTGTGATGAGAAAACAGGGAGGGGCCTTGAGACCCACCCCTACACTCTTCTTCACGTTCGACTGTGACAAGCTCCCTGAGTCGGTGCGTGCCGGTTGGTATCGCTACCGCATGAAGGCATTTGTGCCACTGCCGCGGCGGTGCTATTACTGTCACCGCTTCGGCCATACAAATCGTTCTTGTAGATGTGCAAAGTCGGGGTCACCCGAAGTCTGTGTAAATTGCTCCATGGCGAGCCCAACCTCCCCCAATAAGTCCTCGAAGGCGACAGCGCATTCAACGCTTTGTCCGGCTAACAGCGCCCGGGGTTCTGCCTCCGGGAAGCGTACGGCCATTCCCGTGAGGGTCTTCTGTTCGAAGAGAGCCCCCGCGTCTCCTCCGAGCTAGGCCTGGATGGCATATTCCTTCAATGGAATTGCCGCGGACTCAGGGCCAACTGGGAGCAGCTGCGGAGGCTCGATTTGTCCCGTTCCCCGCTATTTTTCTCAGGAGACCATGCAAGGCGCGTGCCCCCTGCCCGCCCTCCCGGAGTATAAGGGTTTTGCTACCTCACCACCACGAGATAGGGGCCGGGCTGGGGGATGCGCGGTTTACACCTGGCATGATGTATCCGTTCTTCTTTTCACTTTGGATACCTTCTTTCAGGCAGTGGCTGTGCAGCTGCACCTGGATAGGAGGTATAATATCATTTCTGCGTACATTCCCCTGTCAGCTAACTTCGACGCGGGGGACTTCCGCCACGTCGTGGCACGGTTGCCGAGGCCCTATCTCTTGCTTGGAGATCTGAACGGCAGACATCCTCTCTTGGGGGGATTACTCAATAAATCCCAGGGGACAAGTCCTTGTCGATCTGATCGAAGAGCTTGAGATAGGTGTCCTAAATGTGGATGAGTTTACGCATCACTTCCTGAGAACCGCTTCCTTTTATTGCCTTGATCTATCTTTGTCCTCTTCGGATGCACAGCCTAATTTTGATTAGGGGGTGGTCGATGACCTCCATAGTAGTGATCACTTTCCCATTCAAATATCATTTCCAGGGCAGCTGACGTCTGAGAGCCCAGGAAATGACTGAATTCTCTATCTCATTGGAGGAAGTTTAGGTCGGTAGATGAGGCCGTTGAGTTCTTCTCCGGTAACCTCATCGCTGCCCGCCTGACTACTATTCCCAGAACGTCTGGCCCTTTTGCATGCCGACCACTCCCGTAGTGGTCGGCCGAGTGTAAGACGGCCCTCAAACAGAAGCGTTATGTTTACATGTGCTATAAGCGCCGCCCGAACAATTTCACTGTCGCTGAATTTCGTCGGGCTAGGGCTAGGTTCCGGTATATTTCGAAGCCCACCCGCCGCTCTTCTTGGCGGGCATACGTGTCTTCACTTAACGGGAAGACCCTCTAGCAAAGGTGTGGAAGCGAGTCAAAAGGATTCGAGGCAAGTTCTCCCAGGACCCCCTTCCCGTTCTCCAGGAGAAGGGGACCGCAATCTCGGACCCCGCGTCCGTGGCTGAATCCTTCCTGACCGCTTTCTCCGCATTCTTTAGCCGTGATGCTGCTCCACCAGCATTCAATGCACGTCGTGATGTCGCGGAAAGCTGCCGACTGGACTTTACTTCCAGAGGTGGAGAACCCTTCAACGACAGGTTTACTCTGAGTGAGTTGCGTTTCACTCTTGCTTCGTGCGCGGACACCGCCCATGGTCCGGAAGATGTCCCGTACGCCATACTTCGACACCTGGGTGAGCGAGGCATGGCCTTTCTGTTAGATTTGTTCAACAGGATCTGGGTGGAGGGTCTCATCCCAGATTCCTGGCGAATCGCTACTGTGCTCGCCTTTCGCAAACCGGGAAGAGATCACTCTACTCCGGCAGGTTTCCGCCCAATCTCTCTAACCTCTTGCATGTGCATGTTGATGGAGAAATTGGTAAATGCTAGATTAGCCTTTTTCCTGGACAGCGGAGGCCATCTGTCTTCTTCACAGTGCGGCTCCCACAAGTTCTACTCCACGTCGGATACTCTGCTCCGACTGGAAAATGCCGTCTGCGAGGCTTTCTTTCCTAGACAGCACTACGCCACGGTGTTTTTCGATCTGGAGAAGGCCTATGATACCGCATGGCGATACGGTATCATGGAGCTTCTCGAACGATGGGGGCGAGGGGACGCCTCCCAATGTTTATATCTGAATTTTTGCGAGATCGTCGATTCCGCGTACGAGTGGGGGAAGCCCTCTCCGGCCCAAAGGAGCAGGAAGAGGGTGTCCCGCAGGGAAGTGTCCTCAGTGTCACACTCTTTGCCCTGAGCATCAACGGCATCACCTCGGTGCTGCCGGAAGATGTTCTCGCTACGTTCTACGTGGACCACCTTTCGATCTCTTTTGGCGCGGCCCAGATGCCAACTCTGGAGCGTCGACTCCAACAGGCATTGAACCACGTCTCTCGCTATGCCGAAGCGCACTTCTGCTGCCATCCACGGCTCCACCCTGACCCAGGTTTGTTTCTTAATGGGGTGCGCCGGGAAGAGGTTGAATCACACAGTTTCCTTGGTCTTGTATTTGACCGACGCCTCACCTGGGAGTCTCATATTCGCAGCCTTAGGGTCTCTTGTACCCGCGCCATGGATATTCTCCGCTCCGTGATGTTCAGCGTTTCGGGCGCTGATAGGGCTACTGCCTTACTTTTTTATCGATCCTTTGCTCGTTCGAAGCTCGACTACTGATGCGAATTTAAGGCATCTGCAGCCAAGCGTTTATTGCGGAAGGTGGACTCGATCCACCACCCCGGCCTTCGCCTGGCGACCGGTGCCTTCCGCACTTTCCCCATTGAAATCCTATTAGTCGATGCTGGGAAAATGCTACTCGCTCTACGCCGCGTACAGTGCATCACTCGCCCGTGCGCGCGAGGCCGGCGCCTTCCTCTGTCGCTAACAAGTCTTGCTGCATCCGCAGCTGATTTCGACGGTGCCTACGCTGCTAAGAGACGCCAAGCATACCCTAAGCCCTTTGGGTTTAGGGCTAGGAAACTCCTTCGAGAGCTAAGTATACCTCTCGGGCCGGTGGCGCCTCTGTTTCTGCCCAGGACACCACCCAGGAGGGTACCACATTTGGCTATTCGTCGCCACGCCTCTGCTCCCAAAGCTTGTACAGTGCCGGGCGTATTGTGTTTGACCTTTTTGGAGCACATCTCATGTCACGCTGGAACCGTGCCAGTGTATACGGATGGCTCCAAGTCCGAAGAGGGGGTTGGCTTCCCCGCTGTATCCGCTCTGTTTGAAGTCAGCGCGGCTCTGCCAGGCGCTGCGTCTGTCTTCACAGCCGAGCTGGTGGCAATACACCACTCGGTACGGGAGATTACGCGACGTGCCCAGTTCGGCGACCGGATTGTGTTCTATAGCGACTCACAAAGCGCCCTGAGTGCTCTCGGGGCATTGGAATCCCCGCATCCCCTGGTTCGCGATATCCGTGACTCCACGGTTTTGGCAAGCCGGGCGGATGTCGAGATTATCTCCCGCTGGGTTCCTGAACATGTAGGAATTGCGGGGAATGAGCGCTCCAAAGAGTCCGTGAGGACTCTGCGACCGGATCAGCGTTTCGCTCTTCCTCACACCGACTACATGGCCGGAATACGTGCAGCTCTTCGGGCTGCCTGGCAAAGAAGATGGGAGACGGTCGAAGGGAACTTAAAGTTGCGTGCCATTGCGCCGCGATTGTTCCCATGGACCTATCCCCCAATGTGGCGACGGCTTTAGGTCGCTTTCTGTCGTCTCCGAATCGGACACACTCGTGTGACCCATCGCCATTTGATGCAGCGCTCGCCTGCGCCCTATTGTAACGACTGCGTCGTCCCCCAGACTGTTCGGCACATTCTTGTCGAATGTCCCAGTCTGGGTGATCTTCGCGCACGTTACCTGTCCTAGTACTGGGATGGGCGGGGTCGCCCCCGCCTCTCCCTTGTGCTCGGGATGGGTTCTTGCACACCGACCCGTAAACTTTTAGACTTTTTGGAGGAGGCCGGCCTTCTCCCCGTTATTTAATATTCAAATATGGATTGCGGTCTTCTTCGGCTGGGGAGCGCGGGCCTTTCCCCGTCGATGGACCTCGCTCTATATTTTTTCAATTCGTTTTTTTGTTTGTTTTTTTTCTTTTTGTTTGTATTTTTGTTTTTGTGTTGCAAAACCCGGTAATTATCAATAACATATTACTGGTTTCGTTAATTATACGAGCTAAGAGCACAAGCGCCCCCACCCCTCCCAAAATTTGAAAAAAGGTCCGCAAAATGCACATTTGCTTGTACATGTGTCTATATCTTACATTCTTTTTCACTCCTTCACAAACATCCAGAATTTTCTGTCTGCGATGCCCACGTTTGGTCGGCAGAAGACTCCACATCGTATCGCGAATAGGTGGCTTCAATCAGCCACTTGTGTGCCCTCCCAGCCCCAAGAGCTACACGAGGATCAGCGGCTACATATCTTCCACGCTTTTCACTTCCATCTTCGCTACTTTCTGTACAGATCTTTTCCTATAAGCTTTTTACTAGATAGGCCCTTCTTAATGCAATCGTCCACGACACGTAGTTGAGGCCGGTAATATCATATCATTTCTCTTTTTAGTAAATATCCTTGATATAGAATAAAAATTCAATCTTCCCTCGTGTTACTAACATATTGCCAAAATGGCTGTCTCTGGAGGGACGCCCACAACCTCCGTAGTCGTCCACGAGAGAAAAGATTGCTTCAGGCCTCCGTTGATCCCTCCGAATAGTACGCGAGTTTGGTGTTTCAGGCGTCTGCTGATCCAGTGATAGCGGTCACCTTCTCTGGCGAGAGTCCCTCCCGCATCGTGACGTCAGGCAAAAGCCACCTGGGGTTCTGGACCGTGGCTGAAGACGGCTCTGAACTCGACAAACGCATGGGCGTCTTCGGCGAACACGAGAGACCCAAGTACATCACGGCGGTCGCGTCTCTTCCCTCCGGGGAGACCATTACTGGCGACTCCAACGGCAACATCTACGTCTGGGAGGGAGGTGAGGGATTTTTACTCACTGAGATAAGCAGAACCCCATTGAACAGGAATGGTGGAAAGGCTTAAGAATGAAAGTGTAATGGCAAATTTTTTTGTTCTGACCTTAAGGTCATGCTTCATACAAGCGAGCCGCTTCGACCCGACGGGGTCATCTCAAAGATCCGACACTCCGTGTCTCGGTTTTGTCTTAGGTGTGCAAGTGTCGGGCGTGAATGTGATGAGCCAAGTTTGGTTCCTGGTGGATACGAGAGGTGCTTATGGGTGATGACCGATCGGCTTAAAAGAGTACAGATCTGTGGTAAAAACTAACGTTTTTTATCATTGTTTCTAGTGTATGGAGGTCCTGGTTTGGGAGTGGTTGAATGCCTTGGTGTAATGGATCCCTATAGGCCTACACAAGTTTCGCAGATGCTAGTACGGGGCATGGGTGTAATGTTTTTTGTGGTGGGGGCCTTGGAATAACTCAGAGGAGTCTAAGAGAATTGTATAAATTAATGTCATTAATTATAATTAGACGTAATGCCATTTCAAAAAGCTGAAAAGTGACATTCTGTTACTACTTTTTGTTGCATAATTTTGTCTGGAGGTGTTTGTTTGTTTATTAAAATCAAGCTTGTTCGACTAGGTGGTTCCGTGTATCTTGTTTTATACAGTTGTCGAGTGTCCTGATCGTTTACAAGAACTTTGTTGCTTATTTTGGGGTTTGTTAGTATCGTACTTAACCGTTTTTAGGGGCTAGTTTTTACTGGTTTCGAAAGGGGTTTAGAGTAGGCAATATTCGGATCGGTAATCTTGGAAAAGTTAAATGCCTTCTCCAGAGAGCTTTTGAGACGAATTAAGTCCCAAATTTCCTCGTCAGTTTGTAGGTAGTTATAAGGAGTAATTAATTGACTCTTTGAATATTTGAAAATGGTGTTAAAAGTTTTATAAAACGAGTAAATTTGAAGAGCTTGCACGTTGCAGCCTGAAAAGTATCGGAATGATTTGAAAGTACGTACAAGAGAACCTAAGTTTTCTCCAACGCAAAATAGTTGATGATAAATGGATACACCAGGACCAAACAAGGAAACTAAACACTCAAATGATTCCGGTAATTAGCCTAAAATAATTTACTCTCAATATTGAAATATCTACTTAAGTGATCAGAAGTCTTTTAGAAAGGCGAGTTCTGAATGCACAAGAAGATGAAGGGTACTTTAAAGGCGACGCTGGTTCTTTTCCTCTCCGTATGTAAGAGCATGAATGCTGAACATGAGTATGTGCGGTCCCATTAAAATCTCTTCGCGCTCTGATTTTGAAAATGTATAACAACTGAACAAATTCCACCTCCAACCCTAAGTATATAGCGGGATGTAGAAATCTGTCCCACTATTCAGGAAAGGGCCCACAACCGCACAAAACATGTTGCAAAAGTGCATTCAAGTGCGGTGGTAAAACAAGATATTAACCACTCATAAATGGCCATCGCAGATCCAAAACTGAAGAGACATTTAGACACGTGATAAATAGACAGACAAAGATGACGGACGTAAGAAGAGTAGATATGTAGAGTCCATTACAAAGTAGGTAGGATCAACAATGAAGCCTATATAAATAATAATATGTAAATAATATATCTTTGTAAAGTAATAATGTATAGCTTTCGTCTATGTAAATAATAAGACAAAAGTGCATTGCATGGCGGAATAGGTTCAACAATGAAGCTACACAAATGAGTATCATTTGAATCCTATAAAGGTTTGTAACAGGTACATAAATCAAACATTGAAATACCTGTAATAATGAATTAATGTAAGACAAAAAATCTTTTGGAAGTAATGTAAAATTACAATTTAATAATCTGTGTACCAATGCAAATCAGAATATTTTGTAATAAGGCAAGTGAAATCATTGTGTTCCCACGCGAACGTTCAAACATACATACATTAAGAAACTGGTGCAGCCCACGGTCTGGCCGTAGAGATAAACAGACGGTGGAAACAGCTGTGCACACATAGAATGGAATCCGATCTGACCCGCCAGAGTTTACATGAACCCATAAAAAGACAAAATCGATCTTGCTATAAATGTTAATGGATAAAGCACGGTTAGGTTCCCAAAGTCAGATACTATCTTGATGCACACACACCCTTTGATCAAACAAGTTCCGCCCAGCCGTCTTAGTAGATAACACACGCATATACCCTTTGATTTGATAAGCTCCGCTCCACTTTCAGATGAGAGAAGCAAAGCCACGCCCACTTAATTGGCGTTTAGCGTTAGTATAAATACGCGGGCATAAACGTAAAATGACATCAGTAGCCTTATTATTGTTATTAGTATCACAAGTCAGTAAGTACCTCGTCCTCAATCCGTCCGACCATAGTCCCAACAATCTGATGCGGAACGAAACTTACAAGAAACACTGAGTATTAACACGGATAGTCATCCAAAGATGTGAACACACAAACGAACCACAGAAAACTCAACAATTTCACTTGCCCGAACCAAATTAGCCCTAAGCCAAGATTAAAAGTCTACCAAACCGACATTATATCCTTCCGAGTTCTTCCTTCTACCAAGCAAAAACAAGGTTGCCATTCAAACCCAGCCTACAAGCGGATTACCGAAAAGAACACACCTATAGATACACAAAATTACGGTAGACAAACCGAGGAGAAAAAGGAGAAAATCCCGAGGTCCAAAAAAAATTTTTCTTGAAGTTTTGTATGCAGAATGACTTGCCAATGTTGCTTAAGTTTTGGCTGGATCAATGGTTGGATGTTGCCCATTTGGTTTTTAATATTGTCAGAGTTCGTTTTCCCTTTTCCAGTCTTAGTTTTGATGTATACTTGAGCTGCAAAGAGAAGTTGGGGTCGTTGTGGTTTTTTTCCTAGGTTTTAGTTTTGATGAGTTGTAGCTGACCTAACGAGAGAAGTTGGAGTTATTGTGGTTGGCTTAGGTTTTATGTGCATGCCCAACCGTGGCATTGAACAGCTTTGGAAACTGGTTTCTCCCACAGTATTTAGTAATTTGTGTGTGTGTTGCCTGCTCGAGCTCCTGAAGTAGCGTGTGTCACTCCGGTGCCTAAAGATAAACTGCTGTGTTTTCAGTGGTTATGCCCATGTTGGCGGTCGCTAGAGGAGACCTCGATTATTAAAAATAGGTTTGTTTTGATGAGGTGTCTTATCTGCAGGGACAAATATGGGTCGTTGTGGTTTTATGCTTCACTCGAAATGCTAAGTCCGAGTGGCGTATTACGAAGCTCACAAGTAGGCTTGAAGAACACACGCTCTCGAAAGTAAGAAGTTGAGTCCCCTTTGTGGGTCTTAGCACTTGTGATCGACTGTTTTGATTGGAAGTATGTGGTAATTTGTTCCTGCTTCCGCCACCGTTGTGAGTCATTCTCAGGCTATAACTTTCACACATAAAAGATTTCCCTAACTCTGATCCTTCGCAAACCACAATTTCCCAAAACGTGCGGGAGATACCCTCGTTGAATTCTTTTTCAACTATTTTTGACAGGGGCACAAACGATACGGCTCAATATCGATGGAGCTCACGAAGGGCCTATCTTGAACTTCTTCGTCTGTTCTTCAGAAGGAAACGTTATGTCAGCAGGAAAAGACAACAAACTCGTCGGTTACGATGGCGAATTGGAGCCTTTAGATATTGTCAAAGAGGTAAGTACAGTCTCGATTTTCCACTATCGTTCATCTTGGCTGAACCAAATTACCATTGAGAGAAAAGTGTGAAAGTTCAGAAGCGTTTATGAACTTTCACAAAGGCAGTGTTCACCATCGCGCCTACAAGAAAAAGACCGGGGGGTGGGGGTGGATTTCGCTGGAGGTGGTCTCACCTCTGATAGACTCTTCGAGGGAACTCGGGGTCTCTCACTAATATGGGGTGTTTTGCTGTGATCAATTTCCACTTTACTCCTAATGCTATCGCGAGCATCCGTGCCGTGTTCTGACGTGGGGAAAAGCACACGAGGGGGGCGGGGAGGTGCTTCTTACCACAAACCTATTTGTTCCCATTTTGCAGGTTCCCGAAGAATATGGATCACCCAGAGTCGTTTTCCATCTAAATGACAAGTTCTACATCGGTACTACTACTAATGCAATCATAGAAACTACATTTCAAGATGATCATAAAGTGTTGACTAAAGTGAGTCGTCAGTCTTAATGATTTTGAGTCATTCGCCTTGGAATAGATTGTCTTTGTGTGTGTGTGGCGTATATGTGTGTGATTGAATCGTCAAACTCATGTTTTTGAGTCGTTCACCTTGGAATCGATTGGGAGGTAATTAAGGCTTCAATTTATACTCTGTTCATGTTCATTGTTTTCCTGATTAGTTCAAGTTTGCACGAGTTCCTCAAGGGTGCAAGTGAGAATCCTTGTTTGGGGTGTCCTTGAAGGACTCTTCATGGTACCAGTACCTAAAGGTTAATATGGCTGTCCATTAGTCCTTTTCTAATTCTATCTCTGCGTCTTTACTTCTAAGTGACCTTACCTTTGTTGGTTTACACTTTCATTCCGGCCGAGTGGTTTAAGTTAGTTTTCGCCTCTTAGTTTTAAGGAAATAATGGGCTTGAGGTCAGTGACTGCTCCTTTCTCCTTAGCCCTTCCATTAATGGGGAGATATGGTAAATACTTAAGACCACCTACTACTATCAATATCAACTGGCGGCCACCAACAAGCCAATAGACGCTTAGTTAAGATAATAGGGGTAAAGTACGATAGTTTTCTTCAACACTGAGGGAAGGAGCTTCGGAGAGAAGGTTGCTAGACCAACTAAAAGTCTCGGATCCCGTCTCCGGGTCTGCCAAAACAGATCCATATCCTGGCCGTCTTTTCGACGATTAATGCGATGTAATAAGGAAGTTCTCCCTGTCCCTCTGGCTGCTCAGTTGGGAGCTGCCGCCCTAGGGAAGCGATCATTCACTGGGCAACTTCTGGTCGGTGTGCGTCGCTGCGAACACCATTCTTTAACGCACCCAGGGTGGATGCCTGAAAAGTCCTAAACCCCGAGATGGAATAGGTGGGAATGGCTAGACGTTGGTAAGCTCTCAAATTTTCAGACTAGGTTCCTCTCAGTCCAACCTTGGTGTCGGGGCGGGCAAGGAATTAAACAGCACCATTCTGACCGGTGAAGGAGCTCCTCTCCAATCCTTTAGGTGTGGTAAAGGGGCTTTCCATTTGCCATCTTCAAAGACGCTCTCTAGCAGCTCCACCCCTAAATAGGAAATGGAACCACCCATGTACTTTCTCATGGGATCCCTCCAACCTTTTAGCCGAGAGGGGGATTTTCTCTGTCCTATGTCTAAGGGTGAGGCTGGTTTCCCTTCACTTTCTTTCTTAGAGTCGCCCTTGGACCACTCTACCTCGGTACCAGTGGCGGCCCCTCTTTCTTTTTCACAATAACTCGCCAGAGGCAGGAAGCAAGCATCCCAAAATTGACCGATACAAGTATGAGCGGTTTGATAGGGCGAACCCCCTTACTGAGATACAGGTGGGCGGGGCATATTGGTCCATGTCCCTTACCGTTTGAGAGAATGTCATGACTTGTTGGTAGCCGGCGTGATTGTCACCTTTTCTTCCTCGATTGAGGTCTGCTCGCTGGTCCCATTGACGATTTCGACTCCAGTCGGGATCCCCGACACCTTGAGCGAAGGAATGAGGGCGCCAAAGAGTCCGCGAGGACTGGGCGACCAGAGCGGCGTTTCTCCTTTCCTCACGCTGACTACATGACGGGTATTGGGGAAGCCCGGCTGCCTGGCAAAAGAGATGGGAGACGGCCGAGGGGACATCAAAGTTGCGTGCCATTGCAACGCGACTAATCCCATAGACGACGTCAGGTCTCTTTCTGTCATTTTCGAATTGGGACACTCACGAGACGCTCCGCCATTTAATGGAGCGATCTCCTGTACCCATTCTGGGGTGATATTCGCGCACGTTACTCTAGCAGTGTTGCTGGCGCGTGTCACTTGTACTCAGGACGAGATCGTGCACACCGACTACTGGGCTATCTAACTTTATAGAGGAAGATGGCCTGCTCCATTTTATTAGACTCTCTTTGGTGTTGGTTGCATGCTCCTGCGCCGGGAAGAGGCGGGCCTCCCTCCTCCCGACGTTGGAGCGTGCTTCCTTATTCTTCTTGGCTTTGTTATGTTTCTTATTTTTTTGTTTTTATTTGTTCAGTTTGGCTTTGGGAATTTTAAAGTAGCTTGGTACTAGGCTGAAATCTTAATTGCTGCGACTTATGTCCTTGAAGGCAGTTGCCAGAGGGCCTCTGTAAAAAAAAAGCCCCCTGCCCACCCTCTTGGACTATAAGGGTTTTACATCACTACCACAATACAGGTCCAGGCGGGAGGATGCGCGATTTGCTCCCGAATGCACAGCCTGATTTTAGGTGAAAGGTGGTCAATGACCTTAATGGTAGTGACCATTCCCATTGAACTATAATTTGCTGACCCGCTGCCGCGTGAGAAACCACCATGGTGGTGCTGGGAGCGTGCGTGGTAGTCTGAATTTCAGGAAATGGCATTTATCCTTTCCAGTCGAAGAATTTAGATGGGTTGATGAGACAGTTGATTTATTGTCAACATCATCATCATGGGATTAGCTTCCATTGACAGAACGTCTGGTCATTTTGCACGCCAACTGCTTTCTTAGTAATTGACAGAGTGTACGACAGCACTCAAATAGAAACGATATACCTACATACGCTATAACGATCACCCCAACGATTGGTGTATTTCGTCGAGCTAGGACTATGTTCCACTATGTTATGAAACCCTCCGCCGTTCTTCTTGGTGGGCATATGTATGTGTTCAATTAACGAGAGATCTATTGCCAAGGTCTAGATTCGGGGCTAGTTCTCGCAAGAGCCTCTCTAAATCTTGTGGAGAATGGGACCGCAATCTCGGACCCCGCGTCCGTGGCGGAGTCTTTCGCGACTGCTTTCTCTGCATTATCTAGCTGAGAGGATGCTCCACCAGCATTCAATGTACGTCGTGATGTCGCTGAAGGCCACCGTCTGGACTTTACTTCCAGAGGCAGAGAGCCTTTCAACAACAGGTTTACGTTGAGTAAGTTGCCATCGATGGCTCGCCAATGAGTGTGACGCCACACTCTACCATAAATTTCGTGAGAGGAGTGGTTTATGCGAGGGAACTTGTAGGATACTCCGTAGAAGACATCTCCGAAGAGCTGGGTGACCAAGAAGCTGTCAAAGTCGAGCTTGTAATGAGAAAACAGGGTGGAGCCTTGCTAATCACCCTTACAGTCTTCGTCACATTTGATCGTGACAAGCTCACTGAGTCAGTGGGTACCGATTGGTATCGCTACCGCATGAAGGCATTCATGCCACTGCCGCGGAAGTGCAGTGAATTTCCTGTTTATCCGAAGTCTCTGTAAGTTGATTCAAGGCTGTATACCACAAGTCTTTATCGTGTATTTCCTATCGTATCAATTAGGAGAGCTTATCTCCTGGAGAGGAAATCCTATCCGTTCAGGCTACGAATCGTCTTTTTTTCGCTAGTCTAAAGCCTTGGTCCTGGGGCGGCCAGCGCTGCTGCGACGTCTTATGACTCAATCTTAAAAATGCACCTTCTGTTCTTGGCCCCTCCAGGCCTATAAGCGCGGTCACCCGCGCCCATTCACAAACCTTTTGCGAGTTATCTCGCCTGGTATTGCTGACGGTACAAAGCGTTCATACTACAGCTTCGGCTAAAACCAGGGCTCTCCCCCTCCCCCAGCGTAACATTTCGCGGAAAGCAAAACGGCTGCGCGCCTCTACCGAGTCGTTAGACTCAGAGGAGGCATACCCCCAAAGGTGCTCATGAGGCCGTCTTTGGGGACTCCTAAAGCTATACCAGTAAAGGAGGACAGCACCAAAGTAGCTTCAGCTCCTACGCCCACACCAAAGGTTCAGCAAGGCGACTAAGAGGCGCGGGACCCTGGTGTTCGAAGCGGAGAGAGGAAAGACCCGCGCAGCGATCCTCCCCTCCCTCCCCCCTCGATAAGTCCTTGAAGTCGACAGCGCTTTCATCCCCTTTTACAGCCAGTAGCGCCCAAAGCTCTGCCTTTGGGGATCGTACGACCATTCCTGTGATGGTTTGTACTTCGAAAAGGTCCCCCGAAACTCCAAGCTAGGTCTGGAGGGCATATTCCTTCCATGTAATCGCCTTGGAGTCCGGGCCAATTGGGAAGAGCTGCGGAGGTTTGTCTCTTCCCGTTTCCCGTTAGCAATTGTTTTTACGTGCCCCCTGCCCACCCTCATGGGTTACAAGTCTTTTCGCAAACGGTAGAGAGATCACTCTACCCCAGCCGGTTTCCGCCCAGTCTTTCTGCCGGAAGATGTTCTCGCTTCGCTCTACGTGGACGACCTTTCATCTCTTTTGACGCGGCTAATAGGCTAACTCTGGAGCGTCGACTCCAACAGGCATTGAACCGTATCTCTCACTATGAGGAAGTGTACATGTTTTGGCTTTGTACAGGACACTACATTTGACTATTTTTTACCACGCCTGTTTTCAAGGCTGCTACAGCGATGGCAGTATTGCGTTCGACCTTTTATGAGTGCAACACATTTCTTCATGGCGCACTGGATGGCTGCAAGTCCGAAGAGGGGCTCTACTTCCACGCCGCATCCCCTCTGTTTGAAGTCATCAGGATTCCACCAGACGTTGCGTCTATCTTGATGGCCGAGCTGGTTTCAATATACCTCCTGGTACGCGAGTTACCCCGTTGAGCCCGCGTATATTGAAGAAATGAAGACGACGAACGCCACTTGGAAACATAAGTCAAGGGGTAACGATCCTCCTCCTGGGCCTGGACACCATTTTATATTGAGGTGTGTAGGAAAAGGGGCGAAAAAAGAATAAAGAACGAAAGTAGCGTAGGCGAGTTGCGAACACCTTCCTGCGTCGCCGGACAACTTTTAGCTAGCAGCAAATCCATTGCGCCATCCTGAGTATATTAAAAAAAGACTCATTCAAGCGAAGTTTTTATACCGATCGCTTTCACTTCGCGGCACGCTACACCATCGATTCGCAACTGTTCCCGTAGACCTATCCCCAATGGCTTGATGGTTTCTGGTCTCTTCTGTCGTCTTAGACTTGGGCACACTCGAAGGAAGCACCGCTATTTGGTGGAGCGCCCCCTTGCACCTTACTGCGACGAATGCACGGTCCCTCAGACTGCTTGGCACATTCTTGTTCGAATGTTCCGGTCTGTGAGATCTTCGCACACGTTACCTTTTCCGGTACTGGGACGAGTGGGGTCGCTATTGCTTATCTCTTGTACTTAACACCTATTCGTGCATTTCTGACAGTTTGCTATTGGAATTTTTGGATGAGGTTCGCCTACATTTTATTTTACTCTCTTGGTTTTGGGTGAGAGCTGCGTCGCCGGGGGAGGGGGGGAGGCAAGCATCCCTCCAACCTGGGATCAGACTTCCTTCCTCGTATTTTTTTAAAACTTTTTACAGGTGTATTAGTAGGCTAAATTTTATTGAGTCGATTGGTGCCCTTGGAGGCAGTCGCCAGATGGCCTTTGAAAAGAAAAGCTTAAAACTAAAAAATACCAACGAGAGCATCAAAACCACAAAGGAAAGATCTATAATGTGGTGAAGATGGGAGAGGTGGAAATGTGTGGAATATTACCGCAAACCAACTTTGAGCGTTGGGGCAGGAAAGGCATGCAATCTTTCAGATGCCACGGGCATGGTTTGTCATGCTACACCTAACACCCCTTGCGGCGAACCTAGTGGGTGAGGTGATGGGTTTCCACCAATCGGTACATGGTTCGATTCCCCTTGCTCGTTGGAGGTTACCACCAATAAGCGGTGCGTAGAGTCTGACACATGAGCGTAGGCAGTTTCTTGTACATGTTATAACGCATGTGGCTTATCACATCTTTGCTATCATCCAACCCCTCTCTCACACACGCCACATATCACTTTTCTGTTTCCCGGGGCCCTCTTAAAGGTTTTCAGTCCATGCTCTCCTGGCGTGAACCAATGGCTTTCTCTTGGGCCACGAAGACTTCCAAAACGCTCACTGGCTGAGGCCAAGTCCATACTACCATTCTTTCAACCACTCGGTGCCATCATACTTGCCCGTGATTTTCTGATCTTTATGTTGGTTTCATTTTCCTTCCATGAGTCCCCCACCAAATTCAAGGGTGGTTTAATAAAAGGGACAAAGTTTAGTATTTTGTAGTATCGCCGCTAAAATTTGTCGTCGATTGTTTGAATAGTACGGCTCTGAATGGTACGTCTCTGGATGGTACATCTCTGGATGGTATGTCTCTGAATGGTATGTCTCTGAATGGTATGTTTCTGAATGGTATTTATCTGAATAGCACGTCTCTGAATAACACGTCTCTGAATGGCACGTCTCTGAATGGCACGTCTCTGAATGGCACGTCTCTGAATGGCACGTCTCTGAATGGCACGTCTCTGAATGGCACGTCTCTGAATGGCACGTCTCTGAATGGCACGTCTCTGAATAGCACGTCTCTGAATAGCACGTCTCTGAATGGTATTTCTCTTAAAGGGACATACAGAGGAACTATGGGGTCTAGCAGCGCATCCATCTGAGCCTCATTTTGTCACCGCTGGACACGATGGAAAAGTCTACGGCCGAGATGCGACTACTCATGAGATGTTGTGGTGCAAAGACTTGGAGGTAAGGATTTATTCATCTTAACCCCACACATTTACCCACCTAACTACCACTCACACGCGAATCGCCCCACCGAAGATAACAGAACGCCCAGCCCAGCATACCAAAGGAATCGACTCATGACCGTCTACTACCGAATCAGCCAATGATCCGCGAACCTACCACACTTAGTCTCCACTAAACCACCCTTAGCTCTCAAAGACGCTACACTCACCATCACATCTCTGTAAATTCTCAAGCTAAAAGCCCAGCCCCATCTCGAATCTTGGCCCCACTCCTAGTTACACCTCTTGACCCTCTCTCCCACCCACCCCATCTGGAAAAGCATACATTGTTCTTATCCTCCAACCAAAAAACTCTCTACCTCGTACAAATTCATCTCACACTTCTTAAGCATCAAAAGAAATAGAAAATTAATCATCAATATAATTAGAATCATCGCCTCTCTCACACACCCAACATTGCTTCTGAGAAAAGAATCTACAACCACATTGCTGCCACCCTAACAAAACACGTGTAAAAACTCATTTCTCTAATAAAAAAAACACTTATCCCAATAGAAATAACCCATCACCTTCCTCTCACACACTCAGGGCTTCTGAGAGACCACAACATCTTAGTAGGCTTTAATCAAAATCATTCCCAAAGACGCATAGCCTTCGACACCCCCTCGCCACATTATTATACATAAATATTAGACCCTCAGCCACACCTACAAGAAATGGATAGCAAACTTCCTCTCCAACAGACACAAACAAGTTCTTCCAACACAATGCCCAATCCGGAAAAAAAAGAAAAATCACAACGAGGTCCCACAGGGTACTATCCTCTTCAATATTTATCATGTATGAAATACTACTCCCTCAATCAGTCCGCCTAAACATCTACGCAGATGTATGCATCATTGGACATTGGACATAATAAGTGAGAAATATAGTAGTAGAGGGTTTTAGTAGGAGAAATAGTGGGGAAATAGGGAAAAATATAATAGGAAAGTGAAAACGAAAGGTAGAATGAAAGACAGATCCCTGGTGAAAGGGTATCACTGGCT
This sequence comes from Ceratothoa steindachneri, assembly GCA_963969495.1. Taxonomy (NCBI): domain Eukaryota; kingdom Metazoa; phylum Arthropoda; class Malacostraca; order Isopoda; family Cymothoidae; genus Ceratothoa; species Ceratothoa steindachneri. The sequence goes on along the minus strand of OZ018330.1, from coordinate 30,635,982 downwards.
TTCTTTGCGTTTTGGTTTGTTTTTTTTGATAGCATATGACTATACTATCTGATGAATGCGGTGGGCATTCGAGCCTTTGTATTAATACATTGTATCTTTACGTGGCTTTTGGAAGATTTTCATCTTCAATTCTGGGTGTTTTACACCTAGATTTGGATTTTTTGGTGTTGTTTGTATGTTTTTGGCGATATTTTCGCGCAAAAATTGGGGAAGTGTTATTTAAAACCAAATTAAACAAGTGTTAATTCGGTGGCTAAACTCGTTTGGCTTTGTTCATGTTTTTGTGTTATGACTGGGGGTTATTTAGTATTTAAGTGAACTTAGGGTCGACGTTAAAGTCATTCGGTAGTCTACTGCTTTTGAAACTAATTGATCGTCTTAAGTTAGGTAAAATGTCGAAGTCGATGTGCTCCAGTACAAACTCGGGGGGGAGGTGCCGGTGCACCTTGTCCCAGATTTTGGTTGCTCTTAGGTGAAGCTCCACGTTTATGGGGGTCATCCCCAGTTCACCATGGAGTTCACTCTGCCTTCTCCCTTCTCTCCTTCGGGCTCCCGTAATGACATATACTGCCTTATTCTGGACTCTTTGCAGTTTAAGGACTTGGGTCTTGGAAACTACGTTTATAGGGATCGGGGGGTACAGGAGTTTTGAGCGAATGCACGCATTGTAGATCTTTAGTTTGTTGGAGGTACTCAGGTTTACGAATTTGAAAAATTCGCCCAAGTCCCTCCGTGCATTCTGTGTAGTTCTCGCTACATGGCTCCTATACCCACCGGTCGTAATTTGTAGTCCCAGAACCGTGCCCTCCGTGCGGTATGGGATGCGTGCACCCCCCACACGGATGTCTGCCAGAGTCCTTCGGAATAATGGAATTACACGGAACTTTTGGGCATTGGTGGATATCTTCCATCTTCTCTCGAAGGAGTTGATGTTTTCGATTTCCACTGCCGTACTTCGTGCCATGAAATTCGCATTCCGATAAGGCCCCGTACATATCATCGTTATATCATCCGCAAATTGGACGTATAAGGAACCCTCAGTCAAGGGTTGGGGAAGGTCTATAGTGTAGATGTTATAGAGCAGGGGAGAGATGCACCCGCCTTGGGGCACCCCCGCCTCGAGTTCGAACTCGGGGCCGCTGTAATTTTTTATACTCAAAAACGCTCTCCTCTCCATCACATAGTCACAAAGAATCCTTTCAAGTATGGGATTGAGGCCTAGTTGAAGGATCTTATATTGTAGGCCTCTCCTCCATACCTTGTCAAAGGCCTTTTTGACATCGCGTAGCACCAGATTTGCATGGCGTTTCTCTGATTTTACTTTTGCCAACTTCTCGGTAATTACGGCTAGCGCCGTGTCTGTTCCTCGCTTCGCACGGAAGCCATGTTGTTGGATGTTATGAGAGTTATTTCTCTCGAGGAACATGTTTACCCTGTTGGCCAATATCTTCTCCAAGACTTTCCCTGAAAATTCTAGGAGAGATATGGGCCTGAAGTTAGCTGGACTGTCCGGTGGTTTACCGGCTTTTGGAATGAATATCATTTTCGCAACCTTCCAGTGGTCAGGGAAGTATCCCACGTTTAGGCATGCGTTCATGATATTCATGAGCCCCAGTAGGATATTGGGCGGGGCTCGAATAAAATTCTCCTTCGTCAGTCCTGTACGCCCCGGTGCTCGCTGTCGGAAGGATTTTAAGGTCATAGAGAGTTCCTCGGCAGTAATTCTACCGCCGAGTCCCTCCATTTCCCTGTTCTGTGATACGCAATGATGAGGATGCGTTCTATGTATTTGGTCATTCAGGTCGTTAATAATTTCGTTTTCGAAGTCCAAATCGAAGTCATCATTCTCTTCCGGGGAAATCTTAAAGATAGATGCCCAAAAGAGTCTGAATTCCTCTTCGATTCTTTCCACGTCAGAAATTTCAGTGTCGTCACGTATAAGTTTAACAGTCCTTGGTGGTTGTCCGCCTTTAAGTCGTTTTACCGTCTGCCAGAATGTACGTGAGTCAGTTTCTACATTCAGTCCGTCAATCAAATTATTCCAGAGTACACTCTGTTGGTCCCTTATAAGAGTCATTAGTTCGTCGCGTATGAGTCGTGTTTGTCGGTGTGTGTTAATGTTGGGGCCAGTGAGGTTTACTTCATCGATCCGTTCCTTATATTCCCTCGCGAGGGTTTTCATTCTAGGGGTCCATGAGGGGGCAGGGAGAGTTTTATACTTAACTCGGGGGATGGCTTCCTTGTCGGCTTTTAATAGTTTTTCATTTAATTTATCCAACTCCTCGTCAATTTCTTCAAGGGAGGCATCATTTAAGGGTTCTGGGTTATAATTTTCGAGGAGTTGATTATACTTATCCCAGTCGGCTCGAGCATAGCTCTTTCGCTCTGGGATAGGGATTTGAATGGGGGAGGTTGAGACTTTAATAAGGATAGCCTGGTGATCGCTGGGAATAGGGGGGCCCGGCTCAATGAAGTAATTATAAGGGAACATATTGCTGGTTAGCACAATATCAGGTTTTGTTGCTGACCTGTGAGTAATATATGTGGGGAAGTCTGGTCCAATTCTAGTCATAATGTTTCTATCAATAAGTGTCTCAAGATTCCTGCCTGCTGGGTTGGTCGACGTATAACCGGAGGCAGCGCTTCTTGCATTGAGGTCACCGGCAAAGAGAACGGTTCTGCCGTGACCACATAACTGCAAGAAGTTTGGGAGGGGCAAATACCCTCTCCTTGGGGGTTGGTACCCCGTTGCCAGGACCAGGGGTCCCACTGCCGTACGGACCTCCACAGCAAGGTAAGATTCGTCGAGTCCACTTATTGATCTGAAGTCAAGACCTCTTTTCACAGCTATGGCGCATCCGTCAAAACGTTCTCCGCTGTGATTTTTGGTCAAGACTTCGTAGGGAAAGATTTTTATCTGATTAGCGTCGTTTATTCCATGTTCAGAAATAAATATAACGTCTGGGTCACTTTGTCTTAATACGTTTCCGTATAATATTTTTTTGTTTGTCCATCCGTCAGAGTTCAAATGTAAAATTTTTAGAGTCGTCATTTTGTAGTTCACTTAAGGGTTTTCGAGTGTAATATGATGTTTTAGGACTTTATTCTCTTACGAGTTTAGGTCCTTGTGGAGTGTTTGGGGGCGTTATGGTTTTTCCTGTACGTTTCTTTCTGTATTCGCCGTCGGTTAGGGTGATAAAAGAGTCCGGAGTCAGTTTTATCAGGCCTTGGAGTAAAGCCTCCTCGACCTGTTTTTCACTGAGTTCGTCCGAGGTGAACTCCCATTTGTATACTCCGGCTATTAAGCCTTCGGATACGTCAAGGGCATCCATCTCCTTAGGAAAAGGGGACCTTTCGGCAGCGAATACCTTCAAGTTAATGTTTCTTGAATGGTATGCGTGCCTGGATTCCCTCTTACAAGAAGAGGACGATCTCGGGCGTCTCTGGGGCTGCGAGGTTTTCCGTGAGCGGGGCGAACGTGCCCCTCCCTCGGCTCTCGCAACTCCAGTCTCCGTACTCTCGTTATTCACTTTTTTTGTGGGTGTGGTTGCGTGGGTATTTTTGTTTTTTGCGGTTTCTTTGGGTTGTTTTTGTTCCGTGCGTGCTTTCGCAGCCTGGATCCTGGGGTCTCTGGAGGAAGCTGAGGTTGTGGCATTACTGGGGGTTGGGAGATTCTGACAATTAGTCTCGCACTGGGGTTTGAGACTAATTTTCAGGATCTCTTCTGACCGCGGGTTCGAGGGGAACCACATACTCTCCATTCCATTATTGGTTAGCATCTTATTAAGCTCATCTGCAAAGCACCCCGGGGAGGAGAGATTCGCAATATGAGCATAATATATGCAACACATAATTTTAGTCGAGTTTTCATTCTCGACGTGGAGATATGTGGGGTTCGCTTTAGACTCCGCTACCGCAGCTTTTGCGACCTTAGCATAAGTGGTATTAGCTTTCCTTTCTTCGTCGGTTCGTTTTTGAGCGGCTTTATTCTTTAGGATCTGTTTTTTGATGGGGCAGGCCATGGAGAGTGTCTTATGTTCCCCCGCGCAGTTCAGACACTTCATGGTGGTGCTTTTACAGCTCCTCCAGAAGTGGTTGTCCGATGCACAAATGGAACATAAGGTAGCATTCCCTTTGGGGCAGTTGGCTGTGGTGTGCTCCTCATACTTATAGCATTTGAAGCACATCTGGAGGTCGATAAACTCCTCACGTTCGATCTGCTCGGGGCAGATTCGAACGTTAAAGAGGAGCATACCGCACTCCGTAGCCTTAACCGCCATTGCCGAATCAGTGAACACTATCTTAAAGACATGCGTGTAATCCTTAAATTTAAGGATTTCCGCAATTTTAGCCCAGGGGTGGTTTTTTTCAACCTCAGCATGAATTTCTTCAATGCTGTGGCTGCCTACCCAAGGATCGAGGCGTCTAAGAATTATGCTGCGATGTGTTTTTATCTGTGGAGGCGTGTGGGGTCTTAGGTTAATCTTTTTCAACGACTCTGCCGCTTTTTGAGAGGTGAGGACCTCGCAGTCACTCTCCTTTTGGCAGATAGCCGAGTAGCCATTGTAAGTATCGATGAGGCGTACTAAGGTTACCCCTAGCTCCCCATGGGTTATCGCGAAGACTTCTCCCCGATCTGGCTTGGGGCCATCGGAGAGAGTCCTCAGCGGTATCCGCCGAGTCTCCCTCATTTAAATCTCCATTTCCGCATGGGAGCTGAAGAATTAAAGAAGTTACGAAGACTCGGGGTGTGTGGCTGTGTTCGTGTGTGTGAGTACGTGATATTTAACACCGGTGAGAAAGAATAGATAAAAGAAGTACTCCTTGTCCAAAACAAAAAAAAAAACCGATCAAAATGGCACTTTACCTTGGGTGCAGGCGCTTTTCGAGGGCCTGCAGGTCTCCGGTCCACCACAAAGGGAGTCCGGGGTGGAAAATGGAGGGGGAGGGCGGAAACAAGTTCACCCTCGCTACCGACGCACGAAGCGAGCGAAATTTCACTTTTTACGTATAGGAACGCAATGACAAATTCGTACGTACGCCGATTCAGAACTCCTGGGTGAGCAATCACTAAAATGCGCGAAAACACTATTCACAAAACGTAAGCGAAAACAAACTTAAGGTTGGCTTTTTCAAAAGTCACGAGTGAGAAGAGCAAGACTAACTCCGGCAAGCAAAGCAGTCTGTATGCATCACATCTCAATTTACCTATCCACGTACAACCATTGAAAAACCTAAACGCGTACCTAAATCTGGTTGATATTAAACAATGTCAATCTCACCTCAAAAAATCAAGTCACCTCCTTTACTCCCGACAATCACAAATCAAACACCCCCGCATCACACTCCACGGCCAACCCCTCTCACTCAATTGCACACCCTCACTCCTGGGTAGCATCCAAGAGTCTAGACCCAAACAGGACCTTTAATCCTTACCTAAACATCATCTCAAAGGTCATTCCAAACTCCACATTCTCAGAACACTCACCAATACCAACTTCGGGCACACAAAGAACCACTGATTGGATTGGATTTGTGGCCCCCGCCTTCTTTTCAGTCTAACCTAGCAGCATTCAGGAATGCCGCCATGGCAAGCAGTCTTCTCCAGACATCTCCAAGTGAGGTGATATGATAGTAGGCTCTGAGGTGGTCGAGGAAATGACAGGGCAGAATGAGATAAGTATTTGACAGTTGGGGGGAGGCGGATGTCAGGGTCTAGTCTGTTTTTGTATTCATGCAGTGAGAGGTGGTTTCCTGATCGTAGGTGAGCCAGAGAGACTGGTTCGGCGATAAAGGGTGGTTTGCAAAAAATCATTGAACACACTATACAGATAGTTTATTCGCACTACACTAAATTATGCATCCCTACCCTAGATACCATCTGTATCTAACATAAATTTACACAATATACAAACAGTCCAATACAGCGCCATCCATATCACAACTGTTTGGTTTAAAACCCGCCCCTATACACCACCTCCATCCACACTGAAACCAAAATTCTCCCCATCAGACAAAAACTAAACATGATAGCTAAAGTTTTCCAGCTAGCTGATGTGCCCTTCGCATCCCCTACACACCCATTGGGCCCTTTAACGCACTCCGCAACGAGCTGTATAATGTCCTACTCCGAAACACGCTCCTAGTTGGCATTCTCCCATCCGAATCCATTTTGGATCCCCGAACCAAAGTTTTTCTGACGTCTACAGCTAACGCTCTGGGCTATTTTTAACACTGATCCCTCCTAACCTGGCAGCGGAATCATTCGCCACCTCGAGGAGACGCAACTCCTCTACAAGCTTCAGATAAGAATCACCAATATTTGGGCCTGTATTTTTACGTTTTACTTATGTCATCTTCACACAAATTACCACACCATACATCCATTGATCGATTCAATCACCTTACCCAGAGAATTTTAAATTATCTCAACCTAGTTAAACAAAATTAGTTATTATGGTGGAATCATCTCGCAGTGAGCACCAAGGGACTCTTGCAATCCAGTCATCTATCCTAAACCCACCACGAGCTCTTCCCCCCCCCCTTAGACCTTCACCCTCAGTATCCTCCCCTCCTCTTCCATCCTACTGTCCCTTCACATTAACCCTCCTGGTTTAATAGAATTACTAATGAGCGTCCATCGGCCGTCATAATTCTATACCAGTAAAAACATCAATGCTATAGGATAAAAAGAAGAAGACAAAATTGAATGACTTCCAGGATTCGTTCTCACTGGATATCAACTCCAGGAGCAAATCCTGAGCGATGGCGCAGTACCTGGTGTATATTGCTACTCCTGGTATCTGTAAGTCTTGGCTCACTAGGTTAATTTAAATTCTTTGACAGGGCGTGATGAAGCTGGTACGTTCCTCTTGAGGGGAAATTTGCGTTGAAGCACGATTAATGGGAAGATTGGTGTGCCCCTGATAACCCCTTTATTGCGCCTAATGGGCTCACCAGCCACTTGCAACTGTTCTCGGGGGCATAAGGCTGTACTACTTATGGCAGGCGGGCTATACTGCGTTGTTGGCTGCCAGGCCAGCTAAAAGTCTCAGTTCCTGCTTCTGAATCTGTTGCACGACAGATCCTCAGATACTGGCCGTCTTGTCAACGATCAGTGCAACCTAGTACGGGACTCACTCTATCGCACCTACCTCTAGTTGCCCAGTTGGGAGCTACTGCATTTGGGAAGCAACTATCCGCTCGGTAACTTCCGGTGAGACCAGGTTTGGAACCGTATAATGTCTAGCTAGTGAAAGGGCTTCCCTCTCTCTACTCTAAATTGGTAATGAGACTTCCCATTCACCAATTCTGGAGCCTCCATCTGGCAGCTCTACCTCTATAAAGGACCCCTTCCCTGTGGTTCCCAAAGTGAACTCGTTAGAGCCGATCGTGAGATCGGGGGCTAGCCCGTCGTCGGCTGAGTTTGCCTTCTTGAAGTTGGTGGTCTCCTGATTTCGAACCTGCGCTAGGTAGCAGTCCAATCACGAGCAAGCAACATCCGTAGGACCTGTGGACCTACCCAGGGGGCGTGGTGGCCTTCCTAGGCCCCGCCCCGTTCGCAGAAGAGAGGTAGGTGAGGGAAGGTAAAAGTAAGTAAAGTTTCCGAAGGCTCCACCTCTTTTCTCCTTACCCGCTAAGTCAACAAAGAATAAGAGGAAACAGTGTTGCCACGAGTCCTGCCCCAGGTGGGAGCGAGAGTAGCGCGACCTGTCGTAGAGGAACAAAGGTTATCGAGGTCTTCTGGGCCATGTTTCCCTTCCTTGACATTCGTTTTGTGACCCTGCTCGGGGTTGAGGTCTCTGGTCCCCTAAATCTTCTCGATGATGGGTGCCTTTCCAGCCCCGATCACATATCATTCTACATCAAGCCACAGGCCTAGTGAGTCTCCACACGGGATCACAGAGACCACGGGGATGGATGGCAAGAGTGAGGCTCCTCCTAGAGTGAACGAAAGCCCGAAAGTGTGCGCATCTCTAGCTAAAAATATGCCCCCCCCACATCCCTCTACGTCCCCTCTCCCCTCCCCCACGCGACCCCTTCTCAAAAAGAGAAACGGGGGTGCGCCACAACCGAGTATTAGAATCAGGAGGCAGACCCCCTTATTGTACCTATGACACTATCTCCAGACAGTCTTAAGTAAGCACCCCTGACCCCAAAGCAACCTTGCCTGCCAAAGCTTTCGAGGCAGGAGTGAAGGAAGGCTCGTGCTACGAGCTCCTCCAGTAAGCTGCCGAAAGCAGCAGCGCATTCTATCCCCAACAACTCAGGCCGTTTCGTCTACAGGAAGGCTACGACCATTTCCATGCGGTTCTTTACAGCGAGGAGAGCCACCGAGTCACACGGAGGGCATTTTTCTTTAATAGAATGCTTTCTCCGCATCCTACAGGCGGGATGCTTCTCCGGCAGCATTCAAAGGACTTGTTGAGCTCACTTAAGGCTGCCAAATGGATTTTATTTCTAGAGACAGAGAATCCTTCAACGACAAATTAACATTCAATGAGTTGCATTCCGCTCTTGATTCGTATGGGATGATATGCCGTCTGGCATGCTTCGACAATTAGGTAAGCGAGCCATGGCCTTTCTGTAGGATTTGTTCAACAGGATCTGGGTCGAGGGTATCCTCTCAAATTCCTGGCGAATCGCTACTGTGCTAACGCTTCAAAAACGGGGAGAGATCATTCTACCCCGGCCTGTTTCCGCCCAATCTCTCTAACCTCCTGAGCGTGAAAGTTGATGGAGAAATTGGGAAATGTTAGATTAACCTTTTTCCTGAAGATCAGAAAGCCACCTGTCTTCTACACGGTGAAGCTTCCACAAATTTCACACCATGTCAGAATGGTAAGTGCCTTCTGCGAGTCTTTCCTTCGTAGACAGCAGTACGTCACGGTATTTTTTTATCTGGAGAAGGGCTATGATAGCGCATGGCGATACGGTATCATGGAGTCTCCTCATACGATGGGCTCAAAGAGACTCCTCCCAATCTTTATTTGAGAGTTATTACCATTTTACGAGATAGTCGATTCCGCGTACGGGTGAGAGCGACCCTCTCTGGCCCATTTGAGCAGGAAAAGGGTGTTCCGCAGAGAAGCGTCTTCACGTCACTCTTTTTCTTGAACATCAAAGGTATCACCTTGGTGCTGCCGAAAGATGTTCTCGCTATGCTCTACGTGGACGACCTTTCGATTTCTTTTGGTGCGACCCAGATCCTAAGTCTAGAGCGTCAACTTCAACAGGCATTGAACCACATCTCTCGCTATGCCGAAGTTGCCTAGTTTTCGGAATTCCTTGGCCAAGCCTAAGGTGGTGTACTTCTGCTGCCATTCAAGGCTCCACCCAAACCATGACTTGTTTCTAAACAGGGTTCTCCTGAAAGTGATGAATTCTCACCGTTTCCTTGGTCTTGTTTTCGACCGTCGCCTCACCTGAGAGGCTCATTTTCGCAGCCTTAGGGTCTATTGTAGCCGTGCCATGGACATTCTTGGTTCCGTGACTTTCAGCACCTAGGGTGCTGATAGGGCTAATGCTTTGTTTTTCTATCGATACTTTGTTCGTTCGAAGCTTGACTACGGATGCGAGGTTTGTGTATCTGCAGCCGAGTGTGTATTGCGGAAGGTAGACTCGATCCACCACACCAGTCTCCGCCTGGCGACCGGTGCTACCCACAAGTCCCCCATTGAGAGCTTCTTGCTGAGGCTGGGGAGATGCTGTAGCGGGCCAAAAATATATACTCTAATCCCAATCGATCCAACCCGCTTCCTACACTGATCCGGACGTGAGAAATCGAAGGAGAATGAAACGGATTGTATATACAGTCCCTTTACTTACAAAAAAATACAATATTTACATAAATATGGGGTAAATATTCACACAACAAATATATATATATATATATAGCTATTCTATACACACAATATTATCTGACGAATACCAGAATACCAATCAAAATTTATATAACCAACCTTTAATTAATTAGACTATATGTATATGTAAAAGGGATAACCTAAGTCTAACAACAAAATGTCTTTGCCACTAACGATCACACAGTAGACAAGAAGTCACTAACAGGAGGCCTAAAGCAAACAAGAGGACGAAGAAAAAAGAAAGAAAGGCTCATGTGTTACCCAGGTGGGTATTGGCATCTCAAGCGTTTTACAAACAAAACTGGTGCCTCCGAACATGCAATATAATTTGGTAACGTCTTGAAGCTATCAAAGCCCTCTCTCTCTCTCTGTCCTGGCGGGACTTGACAATTTCTTCTTTCTGCTCAGTTATCGGAACCCTACCACCTCCGCCACTCCTTACAAATGGTGGTGATTAAGTCTACTGGAGTGGTCTTTCGACAAACTATTCAACATTTAGTTCGCTAAATTTACTTAGGGCAAAGTAATATTCCGTTAATTTTCCTTAATACAAAGTAATATCTGAGAAAGAAAAAAACAATTTTAATACATGAAATCAAATACATATATATACAAAAAGAATATATTAAAAAAAAGCTTGATGGAAGATAAGTGCTCTTATCACTCTTGCGTGGCTATTCTAAGCCCTCTTTCATTAACAATACTAATAGGGCTATTCGTTAAATTTACTTAAGACAAAGTAATATTTTGTTTGCTATATAAAGATGTGCTAGACTAAGTCCTTTCCAGAATATGGCGCCTGGAAAAAACAAAAAACATGGTAATTTATTTATACATAAAATAACCAAAAAACAAAACAAACCCATTCCCATTAACACACACACATTCTTACAGAGGGAGGGAGAGGGTATTGGGAAAAGGGGGTGGGAGAATGGCCCTTCATACACACTCACATTCGCTCCACCACACCCCTCCTTCCTTAAGCCATTTGACCACAGTCACTCACAATCCACTCTCAATCCTTACTCACGGTACCTTTTATACTCAATCGCACCCTTCTGCACCCATTCACACTCATCTACTGGGCCCTGGTTACGCGTAGCAATCAGTCGGGTTTGTTCATCAGTCATCCTGTCAGTCTCATCGTCACTATTACCAGTTCTCCCATCTCACGACAGAACTCTTTCATACTCTTCTGTTCAGAACCTTCACTTTTCATACCCCCATTCATCAGCTCCTCACTCACAGCTCTCATCCAACTCAAGGTACACTCTTGCGAAACAGACAGGTCACTCACATCCCTTGTATTCTCAACAGGTATGCCAGAAACCCCTTCGACTGGTTCCCACCAGAAACCTGAAAAATCAGCCACTTCATCATTCACTACATCAAACTCCCCCCTATTGTTACCCTTTATAAAACCCCCAAAATCAGCCACACTAGGTTCATTCAGCCCAAACACACTATCATTCATACTGTCCTCAAAACCAGAAAAATCAGGCACAGGCAGCTCTCTCACTCGTCTACTTATACCAGCCAAATCACTCACCTGTTTACGCAAAAACTCAATCTCCCTTTCAAGATCCCCCATACCAGAAACACTCTGCTCAGACTTACTTTCATTCGTACTTGCATTCCTCCTTTCACTCTTCTTTGTACGCTTTCTACTCCTCGAGACTAAGACTAGCTCTTTCCCAGACAGATCCATACTATCACATTCAATCTCATCATCAGGCACTTTACCTCTCTCTCTACACAGTCCATACACCGGATGGCTCACAAGGTAGTCAGGAGGTTCTCTCCATCTCCTTAACTGACTCTGATGAGCCCGCACTTTCTCAGTCATACCGTCATTCAAACTCTCCAAAACATACGTCACCCCATTTTCCCAAACTCTCACAACTCTATAAGGTCCATCAAACTTCTCACTCATCTTTGACACATTCAACCTACCCTTCACTTCTTTCACCTTCAATACTTTCGCACCCAATTCAAATGAATGGAACCTTTCATGTGCCTCACGCCATACACTCTGCTCACTTTCACTCAAACGAAACCTATCTTTCACTTGCCTTTCAAAATTCATCACAAACTGACATGGGGACATTCCAGTTGCACTATGCACAGTTGAATTATACGCGCACAACACTCTCCTCAGACATACATCCCAGTCATTCACTGTCGTACTCATCATTCTCAACATCTCACAAGGTTCTTATAGTACGTTCAGCCAATCCATTTGAAGACGGTACATACGGAGTTGTTCTCACATGCTCCACACCATTCTCTCTCAACATTTGCTCAAACACTTATCCTACAAATTCAGGCCCATTATCACTCAGACATCTTCTAGGCTTCCATACACACATAGGAAAAAACTCATGGAAAGCATCATGGTGGACAAAGTGACGTCGTATTTAGAGTCAAACCTGCTACTGAGGAGTTCCCAGCACGGCTTCCGAAGGCAACGGTCATGCCTGACGAACCTTGTGGAATTCTTCCACTTCGTTTTCAGTGAGCACGATCGGGATAAGGCGGTGGATGTGGTCTACCTAGACTTTCAGAAAGCCTTTGATAAGGTACCACACCGCCGCCTTCTCCGGAAAGTGCGAGCGCTTGGCATAGACGGAAAGGTAGCCGGCTTGATCGAGAACTGGCTAAGTGGCAGACGGCAACGGGTGGTGGTGAATGGACAGTCTTCTGAGTGGGTGCCCGTTACTAGCGGGGTGCCTTAAGGTTCTGTCCTGGGACCACTACTATTCATCATCTACGTCAACGACATGGACGGTGACATGGTTGCCAAGATTTCCAAATTTGCCGACGATACCAAGCTTGGTATGAACGTTGCAAAGGATGGAAATACTACCCGCCTGCAGGAAGATCTTGGGAAGATTGGGGAGTGGTCGGACACGTGGCAAATGCCTTTTAACGTGGGGAAATGCAAAGTGATGCATATCGGCCACAGAAACCCCCAATCTCAGTATATCCTTAAGGGCACTGCTATGGAATCCACCGACACTGAGAAGGACTTGGGTGTAACAATCACTAGTGACCTCAAGTTCTCGAAACAGTGCATTGGGGCCGAGAAAAAGGCCCAAAGGATGCTAGGCTATATTAAGCGCCAGTTTGGTTATCGGAACCAGGAGATTGTACTGTGCCTGTACAACTCACTTGTCCGACCGCACCTGGAGTATGCCGTACAATTTTGGAGTCCTTCATTGCGAAAGGACATCGCGAGATTGGAACGCGTACAAGCTAGGGCAACCAAACTGATTCCCTCTATCCGACATAAAAGTTATGAGGATAGACTAAGGGAATTAGATCTGTTTTCGCTGGAAACCCGTAGACATCGTGGTCAGCTCATCGAGGTTTTGAAAATACTTTGAGGGTTCGACAATGTTGACTACCGGGCTATTTTCACACTGAGTGAGAACAGAACGCGCAATCACGGCTTCAAACTTGAACTGAAGCGTTACAACCGCAATCTGTGTGGAAACTTTTTTCACCTACAGTATCTGCGGTAAGTGGAACGCACTTCCAGTGGAAGTTGTCAACAGTGAATCTGTTGACCAGTTCAAGTCAAGACTAGACAAAGTCTTGAAAAGTGGCCGTTTAGGGACGCAAAACAATTGAGCAGCCATGTGCCCGCTCGATTGCTAGCCTAAAGGTACCCTCTTTGAATGGACCGTAAGGTCTCCTAGGGTACTTACTTTCCTTGTTACTCCTTGTTACTCCCCCAGGCGCTGCATACACAAACTTACTTTTATGATCAACCATCACAACCATACCAACATTCCCAGCACTCATACGCGGCAAAGGCACACAATCAATCATTACCAATTCAAACGGTTATTTCGCATCAACTTTCAACATCGGTGGTTTCACTTGCACACCTTGCACCTTTTCCTTCTGACACCTTTCACACGTAGTTGCAACATCATTCACAACAGTTCTCAGAAACGGATGGAACACACGCTCCTACATACACTCCCACAGCTTAAACTTGCCCATATGCCCATAATTATCATGCACAACCTTCACCAGACCAATCATACCAACCAAGGACATCACAGGTACATACATATCATCACCACCCTTCACATGCCTCAAAAATATACAACATCCATACAAACAACAAAATCCTTAGCATACCTTTTAAAATCACTTAAACACTCTGGCCATTCATTCAAATCAACACGCGTCATTACACACCTCTTCAACTCACTAACAAAAGGACACATCTCTTGCATCTCTAGAATATCATCATCACTTAAAATCTCATTCTCATCATCCATGGCCAACTCAATCATACCACAAAGTTTGACAACATTTTTCGCACACTCATTCAACCTCATCACCTCACATTCACCTTTCATAATACAATCCTTATCAGCATCCAAAGACAAATCATTCAATCTCATAAAGTCTACACCAAGCAGAAAAAAACTCGGCATTTGCTCATCTCTCAGAATTACAAAGTCATGCTTCACATTCACACCATTACCCAAACTCACTTTCAGACTAACCTGTTCCCATGCCACTATCATGCCATTCCCTAATCCACTTATCCGTAACTTCACAGGTTTATGCTCGCAACATCTAAACTCTTCGTACTTACTCAGAATACTCTCATTCACTAAAGACACTTGCGTTCCAGTATCAATCAAACCACAGAAAAACCTTTCACCAACTTTCAATCTCGCTTCCATCATATCAGGTCCACTATGTTTGCAATACACAGAAGGAACAAGCACACCAACATCAGCACTGACATCCACACCATCATCAACTCCCACATCACTCTCCACACACTCATCTTCATCCAGACAATCATTCTTCTCTCTCATATATGAACACTTTTCAATCACCCAATTGTAGTGCACACCGCTCAAACATTGCAGATGTACCACATTAGGATTCAAACCCTTCATCTTCTCATCCTTGTACACAATCGGCCTCTCACTACAATCAACACTTCCTGAAATGGCGGGACCCCTTGCATACACATCGCTCTCAATTCTTTCAGGAAGTTCCGCACCTTTGCCATACCAATGCTTTCAGGCTTCCTACATACTTCATTCATTACCTCCTTCTTTAAGTCATCCACACTATCGGGCACTCTCACGTCTACTCCATCACTCTTCAAATCTTGCAAACCATTCCATACACTCTCAAACCATTACTCTCCTTTCCATTCATAATTCCTTTCGGCAAATACTCAGGATCACTCACTCCACACACATCTTCATCATTCGTACCAGGATACCTTGACATCAGATCAGCCACTCCATTCCGTTCACCAGGCACATACTCAATCACATAGTCAAAGTCACTCAAATCTCCCAAAGTCCTTGCAATCCTACTATCAGCCCACTTCATACGCTGCAGATACACAAAAGGTTGATGATCTGTTTTGATCACAAACCTCACACCATACAAAAACAGACGCAACACTTTCAAACACTACCTTATCGCAGCCAACACTCGCTCCACAGTCGAATACTTTCGTTCTGCAACATTCATAACCTTGGATACATACCCAATTATTCGCCTGACATTCTCTCCATTCAAACGCTGCTCTTGCATCAGAAAACCTCCCATACAATACCCACTTGCATCTGTATACAATTCAAGCATTTTAGCATTCACACTATAATCTGGGTAAGCCAATTCAACATCTTCAGCCGCTGCCTCTTTCAGTCTCTCATACGCCTCATTCATCTTATCATTCCACCTTACAACCATACTACCTTTCTTGTCCATCCACTCAGTCAGAGGCTTACTCACACCAGAACAATCACGTATAAACTTTCGCTGGAACTCAATCAAATCCAAAAACGACTTCAGTTGCTTCAGTCACCGGTTTCGGAAACATTCGCACCTTCCCACATACTTCGGCGACTTTCGTAACCCATTCTCACTCACCATATGCCCAAGGAATTCCACTTCTTTCGCAAACCATTCACACTTCGCTACTTTCACCTTCACACCAACACTCTCCAACGTTCTCAACACATCATTCACCAATCTCATATGCTCCTCAAAAGTCTCAGTCATAATCAAAATATCATCTATAAACGCAATCATATTCTTACTCGCAAACTTACTCAACACAACATTCATTGCCCACTGGAAGGCTCCGAGAGCATTAGCCAACCCAAAGCTGAGGTTCCGGAACTGGTAATGCCTCTTTGTGGAAGAGAAGGCAGTTACCGGCCGGCTCTCTTCAGCAATAGGCATCTGATAATACCCCCGTACCAGATCCAGCTTCGTAAACCACTCCATCCCATGCATAATATAAACACACTCAGATACCACACACATCGGAAACCTTTCTTTCACAGTCCTTTCATTCACCTTTTGATAATCCACACACAGACGCAATCTTCCATCCGGCTTACGTACAGGCACAATTGGACTATTCCATGCACTCTCGCTCTCTTCAATCACCCCCAATTGCTCCAATTCCAAACACTGCTCCTCAATCTCATCAGCAACCGGACGTGGAAAATGCCTCGGCCGCTGATAGATTGGGGAGTCCTCCTTCAGGACAATCTTGAATTCCGGAAGTTTTGCAACCCCGAAATCCAGATCACCTTTACTGAGGGCTCCCTTTTGTTCAAATATCATTCGATACACATCCTCCCTTTCATACTCAGTCAAACATCCATCCAATTTCACCATGTCCTTTACCTTATTATACATCCATTCACATGTCTTTTCATTCGCAACATTCACCCTGATATCCGTACTATCATCCATACCTACCTCAGTGACAGTGGAGAGGTGTCCTAGTACATCTCCGACTTGGATACCCCTCACCTGTCCCTCCACCCTGGGGTCCGCCTGCACACATACAAAAGGATCATTCATTCTCATCAAGCCATCAAACACACAAGCAACACGCCTTACCTTATAATATGCATCCTTTCCATCCAATATCACAGTGTTCTCACCCACATTAAAACTAACATCCTTACTCCAACTCACTCTAAAAGACACCCTTTCACCCTTCACAAGCCTTACATTCTCCATAGCAGTCACCTCAATACCAGTAAACACACCCCTCAAAACACTACCATCTTTCCCTACATACAACTTATACACCCCATTTTTACCAATCTTTCTCTCAATCTGATCACTTGCAAGATGCACAACCATACGATTCATTTTCATAAAATCATAGCCCCAAATCACACCATATTCACTACTCACCTTATCAATCACCGAGAATTCACATTCATTCATCAACATACCATGCATTTGAACAGCTGACCTTATTATTCCAATCACAGGCACTCTCCTATTACCAATACCTACCAAACTACCCTTGCACTCAGACAGGAGGGCTTTCCCGCTAACCTTGCCATACACATCTTTATACACTAAGCTCGCCTTGCATCCAGAATCTATTAAAGCCAAACACTCAATTCCATTCAATTCCACCTTCACACTCAGACACTCATACTTCCTACCAGACAGCACTTCCACACTAGACAGACTTACCAACACATTACTCACACTCATGCACCCAGAGGATACTTCAGCAAGTACCCTCTTACAATTCAGTTTCCCGCTTCAGACTTTCCATTCACACCTTGCGCTCTGTCTAATCCAACACTTTTCACTGGAATGTCTTTCCATCGCACAATAGCTACATACATTCCTCTGGTCACGACACATCCTTGCATAATGACCAGCCTTTCCACAATTACCACAAGCATACTTCACACTTCCCCCAGCAGTTGCTTCACCATTCAACCTCGGACAATCTTTCTTCAAATGGCCTATTTCTTTACACTCGAAGCACTCTTTCACACTTTCCTGGCAATCCTTTATCATATGCCCTTTCTTACCACAACCAAAACATGCACCAGACGTCCACCTACATTCTGCCAACATATGACCTTTCCTTCCACACCGATGACATTCCACAATCTTTCTCCCACCATTCGATCTCTCGTTTGCTGGGACATACCTCAGTTTCACTCTCATATATCCGTTCCCACGCTTGAAATTCATCTGTCCCCTTCTATTCTACCACCCTCCATTTACCCATCCATTCTGCCGGCCCAGGAAGTTCGACATCACTCCAGCTGGTGCAGCCTTCAGGGCATCCCTGTAGGTGACATACTGCTGGGGTGGATGAAAGCTCCTGGGCTTCTTACCCCCAACATTCACACTGTACCATCCATCCTCTTCTAGATCGCTTTCATCATCAAATCGTCCATCTTCCAACAGCTCCAACACATCCTCCCACATCAACCGTTCACCTGTCAGTCTCCTTCTCTCCTTTCTCTTTCCACTCAGCCATTCACTCACCTTTCGCGGGATCGTGTCCAAAAACTTCCTCATCAGTGGTTTACATTCATTTACATCATCATCACCATACCTCGTTCTTGCCATACTCTCAAGCCTATGTGCATACATGTTCACACTTTCACTCTTCCCCATTCAAGCCTTCTCAAATTCATTTACCCTTTTATACTTCACACTCTCTTTCATTCGTTTCACCTGCCCAATCAATCTCTCCTTCACCACATCGTACCTTGGTTCCCCCACACTTGTAATCACGCGGAAAAACTCCAATACTTTTCCCTCCAAACATTTCCCCAAAACATTCATCCAGTATCCCTTATTCTCCGGGTACTTGAGCTTACAATATCGCTCAAATTCCCCGAAGAATTCTTCCACACTTTTCCCACCATGTAACCTAAATCTATCTATCTTTGGCACTTTCCTTATCAAAATACCCTTTCCCACATTCACTTCACTCTCACTTGAGCTGCCTTCACTCTCACTCATACCAATCATACCATCACTCTCTCCCTCATTCGAGTACAATGAGTCCACACTCTTGCCTCTTACCTTTCTATCTTTTCCCTTTGAACCAGTCTTTCTTCTTCTCTTGCGTTCAACTCTCTTCCATTCTCCATCCTTCCTATCACTCATAATCACCCTATCCTCTCTAGACTCGCACACACTCCCATTGATCCCATTAGTCTTATCCCCTTCAGTCGGAGCAGGGGTCAAGGTCGAGGGTCCTGTGGCCGGTCCTGACCCCTTCATCATGTCATACAAGTCCTTCATCCCTTGGTCGACCTGCTTCTGTCTCTCGTCCATTCCTTTCCTCATCCTGTCTGTCTTCTCATCCATACTCATCACATCATTCTTCAATCCATCAATCACGTTCCTCAACATCATGCATTCCTCCTCTTTCTGCCTCAATTTCAGCCTCAGTCTCACAATCTCATCATGGAGGCCCTTTTTCACAGAAGCCATCCTCCCAGGTTAGTAACAGCGATAGACAAAGGTGAAAAACAACCAAACTACCTGCCACGCTAATTGGGTATGGACTGCAATCCAATCCCGTCACGCTCCCGGTTTCGAAGTCTCACGTCCCTATTCGGGCGCCAAATGTAGCAGGCCGAAAATATATACTCTAATCCCAATCGATCCAACCCGCTTCCTACACTGATCCGGACGTGAGAAATCGAAGGAGAATGAAACGGATTGTCTATACAGTCCCTTTACTTACAAAAAAATACACTATTTACATAAATATGGGAGAAATATTCACACAACAAATATATATATATATATATATTCTATACACACAATATTATCTGACGAATACCAATCAAAATTTATATAACCAACCTTTAATTAATTAGACTATATGTATATGTAAAAGGGATAACCTAAGTCTAACAACAAAATGTCTTTGCCACTAACGATCACACAGTAGACAAGAAGTCACTAACAGGAGGCCTAAAGCAAACAAGAGGACGAAGAAAAAAGAAAGAAAGGCTCATGTGTTACCCAGGTGGGTATTGGCATCTCAAGCGTTTTACAAACAAAACTGGTGCCTCCGAACATGCAATATAATTTGGTAACGTCTTGAAGCTATCAAAGCCCTCTCTCTCTCTCTGTCCTGGCGGGACTTGACAATTTCTTCTTTCTGCTCAGTTATCGGAACCCTATCACCTCCGCCACTCCTTACAAATGGTGGTGATTAAGTCTACTGGAGTGGTCTTTCGACAAACTATTCAACATTTAGTTCGCTAAATTTACTTAGGGCAAAGTAATATTTCGTTAAATTTACTTAATACAAAGTAATATCTGAGAAAGAAAAAACCAATTTTAATACATAAAATCAAATACATATATATACAAAAAAAAAAAATATAAAAAAACTCATTCCCACTCACACACACATTCTTACAGAGGGAGGGAGAGGGTATTGGGAAAAGGGGGTGGGAGAATGGCCCTTCATACACACTCACATTCGCTCCACCACAATGCTACTCGCTCTGCGCCGTGCATAGTGCATCATTTGCCTGTACGCGCGAGCCTGGTGCCTTGCCGCCGAGAGACGACAATCATACATTAAGCTTTTGAGGTTTAGGGCTAGCAAACTCCTTTGAGAGCTCGGTGTAGCTCTCGGTTCGGTGGCGCCTCTTATTCTGCCCAGGACGCCACCCTGGAAGGTACCACTTTTGACTCTTTGTCGTCATGATTCTACAACACTGGTAGTGCACTCTTCGTGTCACGCTTGATCCGTGCCAGTATATACAGATGGCTCCAAATCCAAAGAGGGAGTCGGTTTCCACGCTGTACACCCTCTATTTGAAGTCAGCGGGGCTCTACCAGGTGCTTCGTATGTCTTCACGGCCGAGCTGGTTGCAATACCCTTATCGGTACTAGAGATAAGGTGTCGTGCATTGTGAAGAGACTGGATTGTGATATTTAGCGACGCACCCCTGGTTTGCGGTATCTCTGACCCCATGGTTGTCGCGAGCCGGGTGGATGTCGAGATTATCTTCTCCTGGGTTCTTGGAGATATGGAAATAACGGAGAATAAGTGTGCCAAAGTGTCGGCGAGGACTGGCCGACCAGACCAGCGTTACGCTCTTTACCCCACTGGTTACATGGCAGGAATATGGGCAGCTCTCTGGGCTGCTTGGCAAAGCAGATGGGAGACGGTCGAGGGGAAGTTAAAGTTGCGTGCCATTGCGCCCCGACTGTTCCCATGTATTTAGTCCCTCAATGCTTCGGCGGCTTCAGGTCGCTTTCTGTCATTGGGCACACTCGCGGGACGCACCGACATTTGATGGAGCGCCTCCCTGCATCTCTTACTGCGACGACTGCGTTGTCCCCTAGACTGCTTGGCACATTCTCGTTGAATTTCCCAGTCCTGGTATCGAGACGAGCGGGGTAGCTGGCTGCTATCACATGTCTCTTGTACATGGGATGAGTTTGTGCTCTCAGACTAGTGGACTATTTGTCTTCTGGGAGGAAGCTGTGGCATTCTCCATTATATTTGACTCTTTGTTGTAGGTTGCATGTTCCTGCGCCGGGAAGAGGCGGCCCCGACCCGAAGCCGGGGCGAGCTTCCTTCTTCTTCTTGCTTTTTTGCTTCTTGTTTTGTTTCATTGCTTGTTTGTTTGCCTTCGTTTTTGTATTTTATTTGGTTTTTGCATGTTTTTTATTCTAGCCCTAGTATTAGGCTGTAGCGTGATTGCGGAGCTTTTTGCCCCAGTAGACCCTCGCCAGATAGGTTTCTAAAAGAATTCCCCGAAGCCAGGAGGTGGCCGCTGGAAGGCCATACGTGTGCCACACAAGCAGGAGGACTCGATCTTGGCTGTCAGACAATTCCTTTTACCACATCACTCCGAACATCTGGTTTCCTAACTCCCCAAACTGCAACTTACTGGACTATTTTATTTGGAGCGTGGTTCAGAGAGAAAGAGAGAGAGTCCAACAAGTCCTCGTGTACCATAGAGACTTCCAGAATCACCACAGTTTTCACCCAGTTATACAGGGGGTCCGTCGAGAAGGCCTGCAGCAGGTTCCAACGCCGCCTGGAGGCCGACGGCGATTTCATTGAATGAAATGAATAGAATAAAATCAAGTCCTCAACTGTACATATCTCTATAAATGAACTTATTGGATGTTGAAGTTAGGGGAGAAATTACCCATCGCGCCTTCTACTACACCCCCCATCTCAACATCGCTCTGCCCTACAACTCTCAAAAGGCGTTAAAATAACTCCTTTAAACACTCACTTAATATTTATCTTTTCTGCTAAATATAAAATAAGTTTTATAACGAACAATTTCCCCCATCCCAACTTTATAACAAACAATCCCCCTCCATTTCGGACAAACCTCGCAAAGTGTACCCACTAAACAAATACATCGGTCCCTTTCTTTCATTACATATCTCACTGGAAGGTTTGGGTTTTTTTTCAGTTGTAGCATGGTCAAACATGCAGTCCACCTCTCGTGGATTGCGTGCGCCCTACTCCCTCGCAGGTTGACCACGTATTTTCACTTACACTAATCTTCACCATTTCTTGGCGCATCTCTCTTTTAAACTTTATTGCGAAGATGTTGTTATAATGCGCGTGCAAAGAGGCGTTGGAGAGAAATAATGTGGCAACGGGAACGAGAATCTGAGTTTTCTGTCACTAGTTGTAAAGCTCCCCCCTCCCTAAGTCCAAGATCACAGGGCATAATGGAAGTGCAGTGCACTAGTCACATGGCAGCGCACTAGTCACATGGCAGCGCACTACATATACAGTACTGCACTACACTCAGTAAAGTGGACTTCAGCCACATGGCAGTGCAATGCCAAATACAAATACAGTCGACTTCCTTGACATTTAGGAGCGAAATTTGGGTGAGAACAAATTACTCCCAAGAATATCTCGTTATTAACTAGCGAAATGTCGTGCGAATGTAATAATCCCATGAATGTTCTCTTTTAACAATAAAATTTGAGTGTTAATATAATAAGACAGTGACTTCTAATACTGTTTTTATTTTCAGATGGCGTGTCAAAGTGTGGACATCAGCCCCTCAGGGAGCATTACTGTTGTTGGTGGCAATGGTGGCAAATGGGTCGCCCTTGACAATGAATCTCAGGAAGTTATCCACGAGGGGAAAGATGGCGACGAGCCATTTCAGGTAATGTCGCCTAGCACTTGCGGGCCGGAATCTAGTCGGACTTTGGTCTTTATTTCGGACCGAATTAAAACTTTGAAAACACCGAAAATCTATATTTGAATTCCAACTTTCAATATTTACTATAAATGATGAAATGTTCCACTGTAAACTGAAGATTCTAATCAATTCAGGTAATGGATAAATAATATTACAAAGTCTATCAGGTGGACTTAATAGATTGTATAACATTTCGAAAACCAGCCATACTGTTGAGAATCGAACCCAATGCCTTTATTATGGTGGCCTTTGGCAACCGCAAAATACAATACCTTTCCAAAGAGAATGTATGCATTGCTACTACATCATAACCATAACATACATAACCCATAACCTTAGCCAGAGAAAATCCAAAGTTTCCAAAAGTTGTGTACCCTTTACCCATACGTGTGTATGGGCAAAGGGAATGGAAATTTGTACGAATAAAACGAAATTTATCAGCAGATGATTTCAAATCTCGACATAACTGAAAATTAATAATATATTAAGAAAATGAAAATTTCCTAAGCACCGCCGGGGTCCCAATAAAATATATCCAATCTACCTTAAAGAATAAATCTCTAACTAGTAAAACTTTATATAAAAATTTTAAAATCCATTAGTGAGGGCAAGATTTGAGTTAAAAAAGAGCAAACAAACCAGCCAATTATCAGAAAAAAAGGAATAAAGACATCCTAGTAATTATCGGCCCATTTCGCTTACTTCACTCGTGGGTAAACTCCTGCAGTCCCTATTTAGAGATAAGATCGTACTTCATCTAGAAGTCAATAAATTAATAAATGACTATCAGCACGGCTTTCTCCACGGACAATCATGGCTAACTAATTTGCTTGATTTGATTTTACTAAATGGCAGTTTGACCAAGATGTAATCTATCTCGACCTTAAAAAGTTTTTTGACACCGTTCCCCATACGACATTTGATAAAGCTAAAAGCGCACGGAATGGGAGGCATCGTATTAAATGGGAATGAAGACTGGCTGGGAAACGGTAGGCCGAATTGTAGTAAACCATATATGTAGTGCCTAGTAGGCTTCGGTCACTAGTGGCATTCTTCGGGGATCTTTAATCGGTCCTTTATTTTTCTAATATATACAAACGATCTTGACATGAACTTATTATGACTTATGACGTGTACGTTAGTTTAAAATAATCTTTGAACCATGTGATCATATCTACTTCTTGTCATTGGTTTACCACATTTGGTACACCATAATTTGAAGTAAATTTCTCCGGTTGCGGTTTAAATGCGCGTATTGGTATTTCAACCTATCTTTCTCGACTTACCCTTCTCTCTGCACCTAACCCTCTTCCTCTACATCTCTCACGTTCTCTTTAACCCCTATTTGTTTGTTTTTTTTTTCCTTTAGGTTGCACGCTCCTGCGCCGGGGGGACCTCCCCCCGACGCATCAGCTTGCTTCCTTTCCCCCTTTTTGGGGGTGTTTTTTTTGTCTCTAATTTTCTTTTAAAGTAGCCTAGAACTAGGCCAGTTTGAATACGGCGACTAATGCCCAAGTAGGCAGTCGCCAGATGAGCTCTTAAAAAAAAATATATCTCTTTACCCCTCCTCCCCCCTTCTGTCTCTGCCTCCTCCTTTTCTACGAAGACATTGATCAAGTTCCTTTTCGAATGATCTCTCTCTCTCTCGGTAATGGAAAGGGGATCGATTCCCTTTAACTTTACCCTATATTTTACACAATTTGAACCGACTAGAAATGGATTCCCGGACCCAGTTTGCAGCCGGAGATGCCTTCGTTGGTTGGTACCATGACGAATACCTTTGTTGGATGGACACAGGTTAGGAATAGATGCACCTCCCCTGTGCTCCAATTAACCCTGTCTTTAGGTTATGCGGGCTACCCTCCACTTCGTTCACTTCCCCTAATTTAACCACTTTACCCTCTTCAAAAAACGAGAAAATGTCACGTTTTTTTTATTTTGTTTAATATCGAATCCCGCCGCAGGTGACCCGTTTTTCGCCGGATGGTTCAAAGCTCGCTTTGGGTTCGCGCGACAACTCCGTTTACGTGTACGACTTCGATGCTGAAGAGAAGACCTTCTCCAAGAGAGGGCAATGCGAGGTGAGAGGAGAACCCCTCAGATTACACCGTTTCTTCGCTCGTAATCTAGATCGCGACTGTGAATGCACGATTGATTAGCTGGTTTGGTGGCATGACCAAATGGTTGGGCAAATTTAGACATCCCATAAGGACTACCCTACCGTACAACGAACACACCACCTACATAAACCCCACAGGGATTTGTACTCTCCCTCAAACTCTTCCATCATATTTATCCACGCACCCACTCCCCCACCAAACAACTTTTTAAAGTTACACATCTGTCGCCACCAAACATAGTGCTTTAGCTCTAAACAACCTGACTATAACTCTGGATGCAAATGAGTCTCGTGACTGTCTCACCCTCTAAATCTTAGGTCACTATTGACGTCTTTCAACAAAGACGATCGCCCCCTGAAGGCATCTGGCTTATCAGCGATTTTCCCTCTGATTTTTATGTTAATTTCTTGATCCGGTCGATGGGCCTCGTTCAAGTATATATACCAATGGAGTAAGAAGCCTTAGCTGCAGTATGCCTATGCATGTCAGCGTGTGAGGAAGTTTGCAAGACATTTTTTTGGAATGGTATCTAGTGTCGCGTCTAGTTTAGGTTGAAGTGTCTGCTTACATCGTCGAAGTCTTTACTAATGTGTCTTGTTGTTGGTATCGCAAAGGGGCCAAGAGGCCGTATTGGAAATACCCCCCAAAATCTGGTACACATGTTCGGATTTAAACCCTATGCTTGTAAAAGGGTTCCTTGGCGGAGGGGGGGGTTATTTCATGAGTTGAGAAGTTTATTTTTATTTTAGCTGCCGTTTCAAATACTCGGTTGGAAACTGGAGTATTTTTTTATTTTCTCCTGTATCCCAAGTGATTATCTTAGTGGTATTAATGAACAGTATTAAGAGTTATGTTATTCCTTGTGATTTTGAAGGGTCACTCGAGTTTCATCACTCATCTTGATTGGTCTCAAGACGGAGAAATGCTTCGAACGAACTCTGGCGATTATGAAGTTCTGTGCTGTAAGTGTTAGATTATTCTATTAGATAAAATAAAGGCCATTTTTCATTAGATTTATAAAATAGGCAAAAATATTAACTAAAATGTTAAACTTTAACCTATTTTTCTAAAGTTTGTAATTATAGTTTAATAATATGAATAATCAGCCCCTGTAATTCACTGCAATGTCCATCATTACCCATACAGTGAGTAAAAAAGGGGTTTATTTCTAATTTTAAAAAAATTAAAAACCATTATAACCACATCGAATATTAATTTTTCATAATTTCAGAATTGGGTATAATTCTGATCATGGAAGGAAGTAAAAATTCCGCAAAGGATTCCCCATTCTATTGCATGCCATTGCGAGATAAAGACCATACAACTCTGGTTCTTTCTATTTAATTCTTATAAAAAAAGCCAAATTACATTTTTATAATTTTTATATGGTGTATTACTTAATATATAAATAAGGTAAATATTACTTAATTTTTTTAGTCTGTTTTGAAAAAAATCAGCTGATGACCCGACATCTCGTACCGTAATAGAATTTTTTAATGGAGATAACTAAAATTTTAAAAGGTCTTGTTTTGGGGGGGCGAGTTAAAAAAAACATTTTTTTACGGAAAGGGCTTTTTTTGATTTTTTTAATATTTTTACACGAAAGCATCGTTTTTGTAAGAAAACGGCTTTTTAAAAAAAAAGCTTTGTTTTTTTCTGAATTTTTTTTAATTTTTACCAAAAAATGCCCATTTTTAAATCAGAAAATAGCTTTGCTTTTTTTTCCAGAAATTGCCACTTTTGGAGATTTTGTTTTTTACAGAGAAGGCTCGTTTTTGTCTTCTAGAAAAGGGCTCCCCTGTGTTTTTTTCACAGAAAATGGCTAATTTTTTGTTTCAGTAAAGGACTCCTTTGTGTTTTTTACATAAGGGTTTTTGTTTTTACACTAAAGGGTTTTTTTCTCCAGAACCTGGCTCTTTTATAGGTTATCCTTTTAACAGAAAAGGTTCGTTTTTGAATCAGAAAGCGATATTTTGTTGTTTTTTTTACTAAAAAGGGCTCTTTGGGTGTCAAATATTATCTTTGGCTGGGTATGAAATGGTCGAGGTATCAAGTGTCCTAGATCCGAAAAGCGTCCCCACCCCCTCCCGACATTGCGTCTTAGGGGTTGGCCGCAAATGCTTACCTCCGACCCTTCTCGCCCTCAGGGAAGGTCGAGGACTGTTCTCTCGAGGCCGAGGCCGATAATTACAAGGACGTGGAGTGGGCGACCAATAACTGCATTTTGGCTTTCAACGCTTTAGGGATTTGGCCGCCACGCACCGACGGCACCCATATAAACGGTGCCAACAAAGCCCGCGACAAAGCCCTGATTGCCAGCGGAGACGATTTCGGGCTCGTGAAATTGTTCGCCTTTCCAGCCCGGGTCCAAAACGTGAGTAGCTGCGGGGGGGATCTTAAGGCATCTTTCGCTGCCTAGATGTGACTAGGCAGACTTGGGGGAAGAAGGGAGAAAATAAAATGGTGAAAACGCCCCTAAATTGGGGGGCGAGGGTGGTTGCGGAAACCTGTAGGAATTCGTTTGTGTAAAAAACACACAGGGAACCTGGGAGTACGACCTTCCCTTTCTTTCGGGGGTAAGTGTAAAGGAAGAGGATGAAGTGCCCCTTCTCCCGTAAGGGGGGGGGCTTAGACTTGAAGATGTAATACCTCCGGGAGGCGGTCATGTTTAGGCCATCGTTTACATAACACCCTCTTTCACTCGTAACAAGAGGCTAGGTAGTTCTTAGGCTCATTTTGCTTGAAAGGAGGGGAGGGGGGGGGGCTAACGGGGGTACAATGACTTCTATGGGGAGACGAAAACTGAAGGCATACAGGGGACTGGAATAGCCCCACCTTTTCTACTCTAAGTTCTGGGGCCGTAAGGCACGTCTGAACTCAAAGGAGGCGGGGAGTTGGGGGGGAAGGGTTCCTTTGGTTCTCTTAGTCCCACTGAGAAGGGGATAGATGTTGTTAGGCGATGCTTCTCTGAATTGCGAATGAACCCTTCAGATTTCGCTCCATCAGGGGGCTGTCGGGTGTCACATGGCAGCCTTGCTGCATCTGGCCGAGTGCGTGCCCTCCATGCCCCAACCCGAGAGAGGAATCAGTCGTAATTTTGGCGATTGAGCAGGTTCGGGAGAGCTGCGTGTCTTCACTGTCGCTACAGGTAGTCTCCTCTTTAGAATTCCCAAGCTCTATGCCTTCCACACATTTTCACTCCCCTAACTTCACCACTTAAACTGACGGAAATGCCATTGTTGGTTTTAGTTGCTCGTATGGGAGTTCGTATTTACAAGTTTTGGAGTCTCTTTGTAAGAACCTGTTCTTTTTCGAGGTATCGTGCCTTACTGACCCCAGACTTTGGGTTGGCATTTCGGTTTTCGTTTCATAATTCAGATTTTTTCCTTTTATTCTTTTTCTTTGTCATTTCCTCGTTGTTCGTTTTTGAAGGAAATTGGCGACATTGAGGAAAGAAAAATGCGTGGAAAATATCAGGTTGGAACGAAAATAATATCCGATTTTAGGGTATATATTGAAAATGAAACAAATTATGACCTATGGGAATATTTAATCAGAAACATAACCTCCATTGCTTTCTAGGAACT
Source organism: Ceratothoa steindachneri (assembly GCA_963969495.1). NCBI lineage: Eukaryota > Metazoa > Arthropoda > Malacostraca > Isopoda > Cymothoidae > Ceratothoa > Ceratothoa steindachneri. Next base: position 30,607,405 of record OZ018330.1, on the reverse strand, counting down.
CATTCCACCAGTCAACAAGTTTATAAATGCCACGCTTGTAAAATTCTTTAGGTTTTGATGCAAAATCTTAATCCAACTTGTTTCAACCTCTTTTCTTGATGTCAACCTAAGACCTCCCAAATGGTTCTGTAATCCCCTAAACAAGTGATAATCCGAAGGAGCAAAGTCAAGAGAGGATGTGGCAATATTTCCCAACCGAGCTCCTTCAAGAGACCTTTGGTCATTCGAGCCGTGTTAGAACAGGCATTATCGTGATGACACTCCTTCTGTTGACTAAGAAGGGTCGCCTTTGGCCCAAAGCGTCTTTCAAACGACGAAGTTGATTACAATAGAGATCAGCATTAATTGTTTGGTCGTTGTCTAACAGTTTGTAATTAACAATTCCTTCAATACACCACCATATACTCAACATGATCTTTTTGGATGAAGTCCTCCTTTCGGTTGTTTAGAAATTCTGCTTCTTCGACTGATCCCCGAACGGCGGCGTTTAACGTGATGATAAAGGATCCACTTCCCATCACCCGTAGGAAGCTTGCCCCAAAATGGTGCCTGGGAGGATCGTGAAAGCAATGACTCGCAGCAAGCAAAACGCTGTTGCAGATTCGCAGGACCCATTTTCCATTCACACTGGAACCTTGCCAAACCTTTTATGTTGGCATAGGAAAGTCGCGAGGGGTTACGTTAATTTGTTCTGCGAATTCCCTAAAAATTGTTTTTGGGTTACTGTGACAACAGCTTCCAACTCTTCTTCAGAATAAAGTTCCTTTAGGCTGAAATCCTCACTTCGGAAACGGGAAAACCACCTCCTCCAACTTCTTTCATTTACTGTATCATCCCCTTAAGTGCTCTGAATGGATTTTGCCGCTCTACTTGCATTAACACCTTTAGGAAACTCATTGGTTAAAACATGTCTAATGTGATCTTTTGATAAGTGGACATAGGGCTAAATACTGAAGAAGATTATGAACAATATTTTCATAATAAAGGTATAAATTACTCTTTGTAGCATTTCTAAACGATAACAAGAGACACTAGTAAACACAATCTAGAACCTTATTCTAGAAAATCGGATATTACTTTCTTTCCAACCTGATATATAGCTGTAGACGCTTTTCGGGCGTTGGGGCCGGGAGGGCCTGTTGTTCCTCCAGGTTTCAGTTGTAGTAGAGGCATTATTATATCCAAGCCACCCCTTTGTGCGGTGTTCTAAGAGAGAACGTGCCCTCGTTGGTCACAAAACTTCCCTTTACGGAATAGAGTATCTGGTATTTCTTGGATTCTGCCTTGACCTTTGCTCCGTCTTTAAGCACCCTATGAGGGAGAGTTGCGCGCTCTTACATATTCACTTCAGACGTCGACCCAACCACCGTCTTCCCCAGGCTATCTTTCCAATCGTGGCGGAAATGCCATCGTTGGTCATTGTGAATTTATTTCCCTCGCTACTTGGAATCGAGGGCATTGATGCGCGCCTACACATTTTATGGGGAAAGCGGGAGAGTTGCGTTCCCTTCCCATCTCTAGAATCCCATGACGTAAAGGTTACTCTCTTCTCTCTTTCGATCTCTCTCTATCTCTCTCCCTCTCTCAATCACACCCGCCTTAAAACCACTTCTTTTATACACTATGTAAGAATGTTGTGGGGAAATGTTCTCGTTAGTCTAACCTTCTTTTCCCCATTACAGGCTAAACATCAGGCATACCACGGACACAGTAGTCACGTGACCGCAGTGGCCTTCCTCCACGACGATTCTCTACTCTTGAGTACTGGTGGACGAGACACTACGACACTGCAGTGGAAGGTGAATGATGTGGAAGAGTAACCAAGCTTCCCTCGTCGAAAGATCGTGGTTGCTTTGATGGAAATACATCGGAACGTAGAAATCCGAAGTGAAAACAAAGCTTGTGATGGTTGGAAGGAAGCGATACTACCACGCACACCATATCTTAACATGCCTAAGCACCACTGTCATCTCACACTTCAACAGTATAGCGTGACTGTGTTATGTACTCTATACCAGATTATTTCCTTCTGATACATTGGTTGAATGGTAAAGGGAGTTGGTACAGTGGCAATGTTAGGTGGAATTCCTTAAGAAGCACTTTAGTAGCAGCTAAAGCACGATTCCTAGTACTTGTAGTTTTTTTCGCATGTTTCAAGCTTATGGCTAGGTATGGAAATGGTACTAATATTGAGGTTATTTGGATATTAGAGTAACTTCGTCCTATATGTTTGGACTTTAAATATATTCACATCACTAAAGCTAACATTTATATATTTGACCTCCACCGTGCCACCCTACGCTTTTCTAAGGAATGTCTAGTTTAAATTTATAGTTTCTGCAATTTCTGGTTAAATCTATAATTTCTGCAAATACCAGGATAAAATCCTTCTGATGACCGATATCAACCTCCAGCGCTTAACTAGAAAGTTATTTCGACTGTTGAAAATTATCCAGAATTTTCAATTCTCTTCCATAATTTGGTCATAAACTGAAATCTTATTGTTTTTCTTTATCCTGACGCCATTAATTACACATTTGCATGTGTCCGGAGTCTTCCAGGCCTATCGGCTCGAAAGCTAAACTTAATCCTGTGGAAATATATTACAGTTTTGAAATGAGGTTCACAACGAAAGTGGCGAAGTTAGGATCAACAGTAACTACAGAAGAACTCATTCAGTGCTCGAGGATTTTTTTAATCATTTTACCGGTCTATTGTGGCTGCCTCCAATCATGGCTCAACCACCGAGAGTTCCGAAAGAAAGCCTATCTTCAGGTCAAGGTAAAAATAAAATAAAACAACAAGATAAAGGCAAAATTCAAAGATGAACAAAAAAATATTCAATTGCAAGCTTGTGTGCCCTGGAAAGGCATTCCTCCCTCAGAAACCGAAGGACCCCGTAACAATTTATCAAATAATATGTGGAAAGTCCTTCGCCAAAAAATAATAAAAATAAAACGACAAGATAAAGGCAAAATTCAAAGATGAACAAAAAAATATTAAATTGCAAGCTTTTGTGCACTGGAAAGGCATCCCTCCCTCAGAAACCGAAGCGACCCCGTAACAATTTATCAAATAATATGTGGAAAGTCCTTCGCCAAAAAAGAGTCAAATCACAACTTGGTGTATAGGAGCTATGTAGCCAGAAGGAATGCATTGCAAATTGGGTAAGAGCGAAACGCCGGTCCGGTTGCACAGTATGTGCCAACAGCCTGCCCCCCCTCATCAGCGCGCTTATTCCCAGGAACCCAGTAAAGGATTATCTCTAATTTCTTTCGACTCGCACCAGCGATGCCATCAGCAGGAGATGTCGCAAATACAACGCTTCAGGGGCACGTAGCGCGCGCTGTGTAGATATAGGTTTAAAACAGACTTCCGAAACGGACGCAAGGTAAAATCTTCCGTACCGACCAGTATATTCCAACTAACTCTGCCATGTAGAGTTGCAACAACTTGAAGAGCTCCGCCGGCTTCGCGCAGGGGGTCTATCGGTACCTGCCTTCATAGCAACAAGTAACTGCAATCAAATTTCGCCAACCAATATGCTATGTTTAAAAAAACAAACAAATGATGATTGGTCTGCCGTAGAAGCAAGCATCCGTGTACATTGGCACGGATCCAGCGTAGCACGAAGTGTGCTCCAAAATGCCCGATCGTAATATTCCGTCACTATACAAGCTTTGGTAGCAGAGGCGTGGCGACAAATCTTTAAATGTACTACCCTCCAAGATGGCCTCCTGGGAAGAACCAGATGCGCCCCCACCCGAGAGCTACACCGAGATCTCGATGGAGTTTCCGAGCCCTATACCCAAAGGGCTTATGGTATGACTGGCGTGTGTCGGTGGCATAGGCACCGTCGAGATCGGCCGCGAATGTAGTGAGAGCGGTTGGCGCCTGAGGTAGGCACGGGATAATGCAATGTGTAAAGAGCAGAGCAAGTGACCTCTCCGCGTCATTGACAGGAAGGGTCTCAATGGGAGACGCGTGGAAGACAATGGTCGCTCGGCCGCGGATGTATAAAACTCGCATCATTAGTCAAGCTGCCAATGAAAAAGCATACGAGGGACGGTCAATAAGTTTTGCAATTCGAATATAAGGAAAAGAGGCTTCGAATTCCCGACGACCAGAAATCTCCCGACTGCTGTTCAATCCACTCCTGGACGGCGAGCTGGACATCTTCATCGTCCCCAAACCGGCGTCCACGCAGTGCAGCCTTGAGCTGGCAGAATAAAATGTCGCTAGGGGCTAGCTCTGGACTCGGGGGGGGGGGATGGTTGAGCTCCTCTAATTCGCCTTCGCGCAGGGCAGCTTGTGCAACTCTGGCCTTGTGGACGTTGACGTCGATCATGGGGCGTCAGGTTTCTATGGACCCAACGGGCAGAGACCTTGGTCATGGCCAAATTGTCGTGGATGATGTTGATAACACTTCCACGTGATATTCCAAGTTCTCGCTCGATTTCTTCGAGCTTCACTCGTCGATTTTCGAGGATCCTCCTCTCCACATGGGCCACATTGTCCTCGTTGGTCACGTCTGACAGGCGTCCTGAACGGGGGTCATCTTCAAGGGACTCACGACCATGGCGGAACTCCCTATTCCAGCGAGCAATTGTTGCATAGGAAGGGGCGGTGTCGGTGTACACTGCAACCATGCGTCCATGGATCTCTTTTGCATTCTTGCCTTCCTTGGTCAAAGATTTGATCACTGCGTGGTGCTCAACCTTCTCCATTGTTGAAAAATTTGTGACTGACGATCTGCGATCAGCTACTGCTTCTTAAATATACGAGGCAGGAGCGTGCGGCTGCAGGTCCTGAATTGTCATAACTTGTCCTAACACCCCCACAAACAGACATCCCCCTTCTTCTGTTTTGCCCTACCGATTCGCAAAACTAATTGACCGCCCCTAGTATGTATAAAAGTAAGTGAACGTCGGGAACGAATAATGTTCAGGTTGCGGGTAAAGGAGAGAGTAAGGATAGGAATACGGGTCTCCCAGGTGAGTTGTCGGTCGAAAACAAGAGCAAAGAAACTAAATCCACCACTTCCAGGCAAACGCCATTTAATAACATGTACGGGTCGGGGTGTAGCCATGGATAGCATACGAACTACATTAGCCTAGTCTTGGACACGGAAAATTGAAACCTGTGTGCTTTGGTATAGCGAGAGATTCGATTCAATGCATGTTGGAGTGGACGCTCCAGAGTTGGCATCTGGGCTGCACCAAATGAGATCTAAAGGTCATCCACGTATATCGTAGCAAGAACATCTTCCTGCCACAAAGAGGCGATGCAGTTGATTCAAAGGGCAAGGAGTCTAACAGTGAGGATACTTCAGAACACCCTTTGCCTTCGCCAGTGGGCCGGAGATGCTATAGAGTATAGAAGTGCGCATACATAAAACTTTAGGATGGATAGCACAATACACACTAACTTATACTCTATAAATGTTAATGAGAGAATTATTGAAGAAAATTCCAGTTCTCGGCGAATGGCAAGTTTAGGCTTAACGACTTTTACGGGAAAGAGCTTGAGAATTAATAACTAAAGCAAGGATTTCTAACAAAATATATAGATTACAATGAGATATTTTGATTAGGTTGAATAAACACAAACTTGGATAAGTTACAAAATATATAGTTCGTCGTGAATGAAAGTACGGAGGTAATTAGTCGAAATTAAGAAGATTGGAATAATAGCAATGGGCAATAATGACAAGAACAATTAGTTAAATGGTAGTTATAATAATATTTTGCTAGACAACTTGTGTGAGTGGTAATGAGGTAAATGTAATTTGTAGCTAATTAGAATCTGGAATCACGAAATAAATAATTTGTATGGAAGTATAATTTGAGAGTAATTGTAATAGTAGCTAATAAAATCACAAATTGTGAGTAAATGTAACTAATTAAAATCACAATGGTTAAAAGGCGAAATGTATGAGTGTCTAGAAAGGAAATATAAGGAATTAGACAGCGTTTTTATTTGTAAAACCTAAGGATTAAATGGAGAAAGAATTTAACTGACCTTGATTACTTGATGATGGCGAGACGAGTGAAAATTTTGTCTTCCATGCCGAATATTTGGAAGCATTAGTACGTGCATGTAAATGTTGCCAATTGTTTTGGAATCAGACTTTTTTTACAAATATATATAAATTAAGAAAAGTGATATATAATTTTATTGATATATTTATATATATATATATATATATATATATATATATATATATATATATATATATATATATATATATGTATGTAGCTGGAGAGCTGCTACGAATACTCCCTGCCCCAAGAGAGTTACTCGCCCATACAAAATTCTAAACATGGGATATAAATGTTTAATTCAGATACCGACGAGGTCTCCTAACAACGCAGCCAGAACCTCTCACGGTGCCATGTGTCTGACTTCAATCATGGAGAGACAATTGACTGGCAGTGCCAATCAATTGCGGCGAAACACTGTCGTGCGCGAGGGCAGGCCTGGCGAAGGAGTTTCGTTGTCCCCCCCCCACAAACGTGTCTGACGGGGGCTGGCCGTTGTGAAATTGGCTCTCCACTGCTGACTAGGGCTCCTGCAACAAAAGGGGAGGCGGCAGCAATCGAGAAGGAGAATGATTTGTAGGAGGGTTTTGAAGAAAAGTATGAGAAACCACTGGATCACTAACAGTCATAGTGGGCGGAGAAGACGGTGGCAGTTCAAGGTGAACGGCCTCTATAAAGGCGGGTTTCAGGCGATCGATGGAGACAGTATCCTTATTGGTGCTAAACTGTAGTACAAAGAATTTCGGCTTCCTGGAGATGACGAGAAAGGGTCCGGCATAGATTGGTGCAAGGAAGGGCGAGTTGAGTCGCGACGGACGTGTGGACAAGTTGCCATCTCCTTTGGCACGAAAGGTTTCTGATGAGCAGGCACTCTTGGGGTGGTCGGCTTAACTTCAGACATCGCCCGTACTAAATTACGTAGGAATGCAGCAGGATGAACATAAGATGGTAGAGGACGGTCAGAAGAAAATAATTGACCAGGAAGACGAAGTTGAGTACCATAGGCAAGTTTGGCCGCAGAGCAAGTCAAATCCTCTTTTAAGGATGCACGAATACCCAGGAGAATCAAAGGTAGCTTGTCCACCTAAGTGATGTTGGGATCAGTGGAGCATAAGCTTGCCTTGAAACTCCTGTGCCACTGTTCGACCTTGGCGTTGCTTTAGGGATGATAGTTAGTGGTACGAAGACGAAAAGAGCCAAGCACTGTCATTAGTGCATCCCATTGGTGGGATTCAAATTGGCTACCACGATCAGTCATGATCGTTGAGAGAACACCAAAACGAGCAACCCATGCTGAGACGAAAACTCAAGTTACAGTGGAAGCTCTGATGTCCGAGATAGGAACTGCCGCTGGCCAACGAGTAAAACGGTCGATCAGGTTGAGAAGATAAGTGGAACCACGTGAGAAGGGCATAGGGCTTACCAGATCGACGTGGACGGCGTCAAAACGGGCCGATGGCGTTGAACCTTTGCGCGTTGATAAGGCAAACATGCGCGTGTCAATTTGGCCACGTCGGCGTTCATACTTGGCCACACACAACCTTGTGTAATGAGCTTGCGAGTTGCTTGAATGCCAGGATGGCAAAGACCGTGAGTTTGGTGCAAAAATGTGCCGACGGTAAGCGAGAGGAATGAGTGGACGAGGTCAGTCAGGCAATGAATAGTCAACCAGAATGCGCCTGGAAGGACTGTCCGGTAAGTCGATTTTCGCGAACAAGGAGTTGAGAAGAGTGAACGCAGTGTTTGCATGTCTTCATCTTGTTCCTGGGCGAGCGCTATTGTCGCATGATTAATGGGCACAGTTTGGGAGAGTTGCGTGCCCGAAATCGATGAAATGCGAGGGAGAGCGTCCGGAACGACATTTGATGAACCTGGAACGTAGTGAATATTGTTTGTCATTGCAGGATGAAGTCAAGATGACAGGAATCAACGGCAGAGGTGCTACTAGCGGCAAGCGCACCAATCAACGGCTTATGATCGGTAAAAACGGTAAATTCACACCCTTCCAAGTATTGGCGGAGGGCGAGATAAACACTGAGAAGTTCGCGGAAAACGTACTGTACCTCTGTTGAGAAGGAATAATTGCTTTGGGGAAGAAAGCGAGCGGTTGCCAAGAGTTACCAACCTTCTGCTGTAACGTCGCACCAACATGGGTAGCGGACGCGTCCGAAGCAACGCTTATGGAAACTCCTGGGCAAGGATGGGCCAGGGAAACAACGGAAGCCATAGCCTCTTCCGTGTGAGAGAAAACCTCGCACGCTTTGGAAGACCAGAATAGAAGAAGGTTCTTCTTAGATTTTGAAAACAGATTCTGGAGAGGTTGCTTGATGTTAGAAATGTCGGGAATGAATCTGTGGTAAAGCTTTACCATACCACAAAATCTACGAAATTGCTTGAGTGAAGAAGGTAGGGGAAAATCCCGAATAATTGCAACTTTATCCTCGAGAGGACAAATTCCGTCAGTGGATATGTGGTATCCCCAAAAAGAGTTGTGTGCCACCAAAAAGACACTTAGAAGTGTTGAGTACGATACCATACTTTCTAAACGAGTGAAAACCGGACGAAGGTGAGAGAGATGTTCCTTTAAAGACGAGGATGCTATCAGGAGGTCGTCTATGTAGCAAAATACGAATGGGAGACCTCTCAGAACCTGATCCATAAAACGTTGGAAGGTCTGACCCTGTTACGAAGACCGTAAGGCATTCGCTTCATGACGAAGGAACCAAATGGTGTGGTGATAGCCGTCTTTGGGACGTCATCTGAATGAATTGGGATTTGGTTGGAAGCACGAACCAAATCGAGTCGAGAAAAGTTTGAAAAACCGAAAAGAGCAGAATTAAAATCAGACGGGTAAGGAAGAGGATATCTATCTGGAATGATACAAGCAATGAGTCGCCTGTAATCACTCACAGCCCTGAACTCACCCGGCGTAGACTTTAGCCCTACGTGAAGCGGGTAAGAGTACCCGTAGAGATTTGCTGATTTTGCGCGTTTGAGGTTGGTGAAATTAGGGTATGTGAAGAAGTTGGAGTTGAAAAAAAAACGATGCTGGTTCGTGCATGGGTGTAAGAATTTTTCTGCCTTTGCACCAAACCTGCAATGGTACCAGCACCAATTTGAAAGTTAGGGAAAAGAAACTTGAGCAGCATGATTTGTCGGAGGGTGAAAATTTTGCGAATAAGGATTAGGTAAAGAACGAGGATAAAATGTCTGGTAGAAGCTACAAGGCTATACACAACGTACGGCGTTGTTACCATATTTAGAATGATACCAGCAGAGACCCTGAGAATTATCGTCAGGATAGACGGAATTGGGTGGAGAATGAAAATGATTCTGCCATGTCTCACCTCTTGAGCAGGAGTTCCCTCGTTGGTTTCTTTTTCGGGAGGAAGAACGACGTCTGCCTTTCCCTCTACCCTGCTCACGACTGTGATCTCGTTGCACCCCCTGTCGCACCTTTAGGCCACGAAGATCGCTCTCTATCCTCTCCAACACAACAGCAAGATCCTGTTCCGGGGGGGATGACTTACGTGCGAGTTCTGGTCGGTTGTCTGAAGACTCCCTCGATAAACGAACCTGTGAAATAGACACATTTGAACCTGGTTCACGAGAGATTGAAATAGTTCCCCAGCTTACGTATGGATTATTTAACAACGCATCGGCTGCCTTTGCCATTTGCTCCACATTAGTGGGTGATGTTATTAGGATCAGTGGCCTAATATTTTCAGGAATCCCACGCATAAATATTTCTGTGAGCAGAGAGTTGAAAAATTCTAACTGAGCTTCCTTAGTTCGAATTAAGTCTTTTAGATGCTCCAGAAATCGCGTGGGACGCCGGTCACCCATCTCCTGAGTATTTAACAGCATCCTTAGATCTTCGACTTGCGATCTCCCAAACTCCTCCCTAAAAGCCTGCTTTAATTTGTCCCAAGCCCCAATTCTACCACTTTCTAGCAAGATGTTTTTAAAAATTTAAAAGATACTTAGTGGTAAATTTTAGGTGATGCATAAAATCCGGTTTTGTTCAGAGATGGCGTGATGCATCATTTTAATCTCTGCCATTTCTAACCAGGCAATGGGGTTGCCCGAATCATACTTTAGGAGGACAATGGAAGGAAGGAATCGAGATCGATCTTCTTGCATGGAGGACGAATGATGGAGGATGCTTGCGGAAGCAACATTAGATATAATGGTATTGGTGGAAGCAGTAAGGCAAACCTGCGATGTCGTAATGGTGTGAGCTGTCAACGAAGCTGTTGATGTAACCATCGTCATTCTTAACTAGTATGAGATGTGTGTATCGTGAAATTCCGAGAAAAATATGGGGTTGATAAATATTAAAAAGGTTAAACTAATATTTACGTAATGTGAGATAATGCAATTGAATTTGAAAAAGATGATGTACAATTATTGAATATATTAAGAAAAAAAAATTAAACGGAGGAAATTTTCGAGCTGAAAGTTTAACTCTAAATGGCCGTTGTTTGTTTACAATAGCGAATATTTTATATAAAATTTTATAAATAGAAATACAAAGGGACAGGCACCATTTTTAATAAAGTATAGAAGTGCGTATACATAAAACTGTAGCCTAGATAGCACAATTCACACTAACTTATAGCCTATAAATGTTGATGAGAGAATTATTAAATTTCAATTATTCTGAAGAAAATTCCAGTTCTCGGCGAATGGCGAGTTTAGGCTTAACGACTTTTACGGGAAATAGTTTGGGAATGAATAAATAAAGCAAGGATTTATAACAAAATATATATTATAGATTACAAGGAATTATTTATGTAGAATATTTTGATTAGGTTGAATAAACACAAATTTGGATGTTACAAATATATATATATATATATATATATATATATATATATATATATATATATATATATATATATATATATATATATATATATATATATATATATATATATATATATATATAGTTCGTGGTGAATGAAAGTACGGAGGTAATTAGTCGAAATTACGAAGATGGGAATAATAACGATGGGCAATAATGACAAGAACAATTAGTAAAATGGTAATTATAATAATATTTTGATAGGCAACTTGTGTGAGTGGTAATGAGGTAAATGTAATTTGTAGCTAATTAGAATCAGGAATCACGAAATAAATAATTTATATGAAAGTATAATTTGGGAGTAATTGTAATAGTAGCTAATAGAATCACGAATTGTGGGTAAATGTAATTGTAATTAATTAAAATCACGATGCTTAAAAGGGGAAATGTATGAGTGTCTGGAAAGGAAATATAAGGAATTAGTGTTTTTGTTTGTAAAACCTAAGATTACGAAATTACGAAGATGGGAATAATAACGATGGGCAATAATGACAAGAACAATTAGTAAAATGGTAATTATAATAATATTTTGATAGGCAACTTGTGTGAGTGGTAATGAGGTAAATGTAATTTGTAGCTAATTAGAATCAGGAATCACGAAATAAATAATTTATATGAAAGTATAATTTGGGAGTAATTGTAATAGTAGCTAATAGAATCACGAATTGTGGGTAAATGTAATTGTAATTAATTAAAATCACGATGCTTAAAAGGGGAAATGTATGAGTGTCTGGAAAGGAAATATAAGGAATTAGTGTTTTTGTTTGTAAAACCTAAGGATTAAATGGAGAAAGAATTGAATTGACCTTGATGACTTGGTGATGGCGAGAGGAGTGAAAATTTTGTCTCCCATGCGGAATATTTGGAAGCGTTAGTACGTGCATGTAAATGTTGCCAATTGTTTTAGAATCAGACTTTTTTCAACAAATATATATAAATTAAGAAAAATGATATATATATATATATATATATATATATATATATATATATATATATATATAGCTGCAGAGTTGCTACAATGGTTCCCCACACGCGTATGCGGAATCGACAATCTGGTAAAAATTCAGGAATAAAGATTAGGAGGCGTCCTTCTCCCCATCGCATGGGGACTCTCCATGTTAAATTATCGCCATTCGGTATCATAGGCCTTCTCTAGATTTAAAAATACCGTGGCGTAGTGCTGTCTACAAATGAAAGCCTCGCAGACGTCATTTTCCAGTCAGAGGACAGCATCCAATGTGTAGTGGAACTTGCAGAAGCCAGGCGGCCAACGCTATCCAGGAAAAAGGTTAGTTTAACATTTCCCAATTTCTCCACAAACTTGCACACGTAGGATGTTAGATAGATTGGGCGGAAACCGGCCTAGGGGTAGAGTGGGTGCTCTCCTGTTTGCGAAAAGCGAGCGCAGTAGCAAATGGCCAGGGGTCTGGAAGGATACCCTCTATCCAGATCTTGCTGAACAAAGCTAACAGAAATGCCATGCCTCGCTCACCTAGGTGTCGAAGCATTGCATACGGGACATCGTCACCATAGGCGGTGTCCGGATATGAAGCGAGACTGGAACACTACTCGCTTAATGTAAACGTGTCGTTGAAGGGTTCTCCGCCTCTGAAGATATTGTCCAGTTGGCGGCCTTGAGTGACACCACAATTTAATTGCTTGCGGAGCACCATCCAGGCTAGAGAAAGCGGTCGCAAATGAATCTGCCACAGTCGCATTGGTCGAGATTACGGTCCCATTATTCTGGAGCGGGGACCTATGAGAACTTGACCCCAATTCTTTTGATTCCCTTTCATACCTCTGCAAGAGGCTTTTCGCGTTAAATGAAGCCACGTATGTCCGCCAGAAAGAGCGGCGGGCGTGTTTTGAAATATAACGGAACCTAACCTTAGCTCGATGGAATTCACCCACTTCTGTTTGAGGGTCGTCTCACACTCGGATGACTATCACGGCAAGGACCTAACCCCTGGGATTTATTGAGCAGATTCTACAGAGGAGGAGTCTACCGTTCAAATTCCCGAGCATTAGAAGGAGCCTTGGTAATCGTGCCACAATGCGGCGGAATCTCCCGGGTCGAAGACGGCTGACTGTACAATGTAAAAATAAATAACAGTATGCCGCCTAGCCACCTACAGCTGCACTGCTACTTCATGAAAGGAATTATTTAAAGCAATAGAAAAACGGAGACATCATGCCGGGTGTAAATCATGCATTCTGTCAGGCACTCATTTCGTAGTGGTTGAGTGGCAAAACTTTTATACCCTGGGAGGGTTGGCAGTGGGCCCGGAGTCCGCGGCAATTCCATTGAAAGAATATGCTCCCCAGGCCTAGCTCGGAGATGCGGAGGCCTTCGTTGAAGAGAAGACCTTCACGAGAATGGCCGTACGCTTCCCGGAGAGATAACTCCGAGCGATGTTGGCCGTACAAAGCGCTCTCGCCTTGGATGACTTATTGGGGGAGGTTGGGCTCGCTATGCTAGTCTTTTCGTCACTCATCCGCGAAACCTTTGACGGGCGGGGCAGCTTCGGAGGCAGGCGTCCCTCCTTTGGTGGATCTACTGTCTCTGAGCTACACAATCCAGCCTTGGGTGGGGGCGTAGGAGGCGAAGCTCCTTTAATGATGTCTTCCTTTCTACCTGTAGATTTAGGAACCCCGGAAGAAAGCCTACTACGAGTCTAACGACTCGGTCGAGGCACGTGGCAGTTTTCCTTATGGGAAACGGTCACGCCAGGGGAGGGGTGGAACCCTTGGTTTTAGCCGAAGTTGCGGGTAAACCTTTTGTGCCGTCAGCTCTACCGGGGCGGAGGTGTATTTTGGTCCGCCTACCTGGTCTTTTGTTAGTTACTTCTTAAAGGAAAGTAAGTACTGCTGCTGGTAGAGAGATGCAGTCACCCAAGGGCGCCTGCAAAGAAGGAGGTGATGGGGACGCCACCGCACTCATAGGCCTAAAAGAGAAGAAAAGAGGGTGGAGGAGCTGTAAGAAAGCACATGGTAGAGCACCCATTTTTCAAAGGATGAGCTGCCTAAGAGCGGCTCCAAAGATTGCAAAGGGGAAGTCCTTTTTGACGCATGCGGATGTGGTGAGAGGGGAGCCTCTCCACCGTTTGAAGGGATCGCTCGTGTTACCGCGTCCTCTTCGTAACCTGGGGGATTTTTTTTTTTTTTTTTTTTATTTAAGGGGCTATCTGGCGACTGCCGACTTAGGCATAAGTCGCCGTAAACAAACAGCCTAGTTCTAGGCTACTTTAAAAAATTAAACAGGAAACAACAATAAAAAGAAATAAAAATAACAATAACAAAGCAATAACAAAAACAATAACAAAATCAACAACAACAACAATTAAACCTGGTTAAATGAAAGGGAGAAGGCCGGCCTCCCCCCAAAAGTCAACAAGTACACCAGTCAAAGTGCACGCACTCGTCCCGAGTTCAAGGGACAGGCGGTAGCGACCCCGCCCATCGCGGTAGCGACCCCGCCCATCCCGGTACCGGGACAGGTGTCGCGCGCGAAGATCACCCAGACTGGGACATTCGACAAGAATGTGCCCAACAGTCTGGGGGACGACGCAGTCGTTGCAATAGGGCGCAGGTGAGCGCTCCATCAAATAGCGATGCGTCACACGAGTGTGCCCGATTCGGAGACGACAGAAAGCAACCTGAAGCCGCCCCGGCATTGGGTGATAGGTCCATGGGAACAGTCGCGGCGCGATGGCACGCAACTTTAAGTTCCCTTCGACCGTCTCCCATCTTCTTTGCCAAGCAGTCCGAAGAGCTGCCCGTATTCCTACCATGTAGTCGGTGTGAGGAAGAGCGAAACGCTGGTCCGGTCGCAAAGTCCTCACACTCTTTGGTGCTCTCATCGGCGCGCTCATTCCCTGCAATTCCTACATGTCCAGGAACCCAGCACAAGATAATCTCGACATCTGCCCGGCTCGCCAAAACCGTGGCGTCACGGATTTCGCGAACCAGGGGATGCGGAGATTCCAATGCCCCGAGAGCACTCAGGGCGCTTTGTGAGTCGCTATAGATCACAATCCGGTCTCCGAACCGGGCACGTCGCGTAATCTCCCGTATCGAGTGGTGTATTGCCACCAGCTCGGCCGTGAAGACAGACGCAGCGCCTGGTAGAGCCCCGCTGACTTCAAACAGAGGGGATACGGCGTGGAAGCCGACCCCCTCTTGGGACTTGGAGCCATCCGTATACACTGGCACGGTACCAACGTGACACGATGTGTGCTCCAAAAAGGTCGAACACAATACTCGCGGCGCAGTACAAGCTCTAGGAGCAGAGGCGTGGCGAAAAATAGCCAAATGTGGTACCCTCCAGGGTGGCGTCCTGGGCAGAACCAGTGGCGCCACCGGCCCGAGAGCTATATCTACCTCTCGGAGAAGTTTCCTGGCCCTAAACCGAAAGGACTAAGGGTATGATTGGCGTCTCTCGGCGGCATAGGCACCATCGAGATCAGCTGCGGATGCAGTGAGAGCTGTTGGCGAGTGAGGGAGGCGCCGGGCTCGCGCGTACAGGCGAGTTATGCACTGCACGCGGCGCAGAGCGAGTGGCATCTCCCCAGCATCGACCAACAGGCTCTCAATGGGGGAAGTGCGGAAGGCACCGGTCGCAAGGCGAAGGCCGGTGTGGTGGATCGAATCCACCTTCCGCAATAAACGCTCGGCATCGGATGCATAAAACTTGCATCCGTAGTCGAGCTTCAAACGAACAAAGGATCGATACAAAAGTAAATCAGTAGCCCTATCAGCGCCCCAAGCGCTGAACGTCACGAAACGGAAAATGTCCATGGCGCGGGTACAAGAGACCCTAAGGCTGCGAATATGAGCCTCCGAGGTGAGGCGTCGGGCGAATACAAGACCAAGGAAACGGTGACATTCCACCACATCCAGGCGCACCCCATTAAGAAACAAATCTAGGTCGGGGTGAAGCCGTGGATGGCGGCAGAAGTGCACCACCTTAGTCTTGGCCAAAGAAAACCGAAAACTGTGCGCTTCGGCATAGCACGAGACGCGGTTCAATGCCTGTTGGAGTCGACGCTCCAGAGTTGGCATCTGGGCCGTGCCAAAAGAGATCGAAAGGTCTTCCACGTAGAGCGTAGCGAGAACATCTCCCGGCAGCACCGAGGTGATGCCGTTGATGCTCAGGGCGAAGAGTGTGACACTAAGGACACTTCGCTGTGGGACACCCTCTTCCTGCTCCTTTGGACCGGAGAGGGCTCCCCCCCCCCGTACGCGGAATCGACTATCTCGCAAAAATTTAGATATAAACATTGGAAGGCGTCCCCTCGCCCCCATCGTGTGAAGAGTCTCCATGATACCAAATTGCCATGCTGTATCATAGGCCTTCTCCAGATCAAAAAACACCCTGGCGTAGTGCTGTCTACGAAGGAAAGCCTCGCAGACGGCATTTTCCAGTCGGAGCAGAGCATCCGACGTGGAGTGGAACTTACGGAAGCCACACTGTAAAGAAGACAGATGGCCTCCGCTGTCCAGGAAATAGGCTAATCTAACATTTACCAATTTCTCCATCAACTTGCACACGCAAGAGGTTAGAGAGATTGGGCGGAAACCGGTCGGAGTAGAGTGATCTCTTCCCGGTTTGCGAAAGGCGAGCACAGTAGCGATTCTCCAGGAGTCTGGAAGAAGACCTTCCAGCCAGATCTTGTTGAACAAATCTAACAGAAAGGCCATGCCTCGCTCACCCAGGTGTCGAAGCCTGGAGTACGGGACATCGTCCGGACCATAGACGGTGTCCGCGCACGAAGCTAGAGCGGAACGCAACTTACTCACAGTAAACTTGTCGTTGAAGGGTTCTCCACCTCTGGAGGTAAAGTCCAGCCGGCGGCCTTCCGCGACATCACGACGTGCATTGAATGCTGATGGAGCAGCATCACGGCTAGAGAATGCGGAAAAAGCGGTCGCTAAGGATTCCGCCACGGACGCGGGGTCCGAGATTGCGGTCCCATTCTCCTGGAGAACGGGAGGGGGTCCTGCAAGCACTTGCCCCGAATCCTTTTGACTAGCTTCCACACCTTAGTTAAAGGGGTCTTCCCGTTAAATAAAGTCACGTATGCCCGCCAAGAAAAGCGGCGGGGGTGCTTCGAAATATACCGGAACCTAGCCCTAGCCCGACGCAATTCAGCGACAGTAAAATCGTTCGGGCGGCGCTTATAGCGCATGTAGGCATAACGCTTCTGTTTGAGGGCCGTCTCACACTCGGCCGACCACCATGGGAGTGGTCGGCGTGGAAAACGGCCAGACGTCCTAGGAATAGTAGTCAGGCCCACGGCGATGAGGTTGCCGGAGAAGAACTCAACGGCCTCATCTACCGACCTAAACTCCTCGACTGAGATAGAGAATTCTGTCATTTCCTGAAATGCAGGCCACCGCGCCCGCGCCAAGCACCACCGAGGTGGTCTCTCAGGCGGCAGTTGCCCTGAAAATGATATTTGAATGGGAAAGTGATCACTACCATGGTCATCGACCACCTCCCAATCAAAAATCAGGCTGTGCAAGAAAATGAAGCGGTTCTCGGACAGTGATGTGTAAACTCACCCACGTTTAGGACACCCATCTCAAGCTCTTCGATCAGATCGGCAAGGACTTGTCCCCTGGGATTTATGGATTAATCTCCCCAGAGAGGATGCCTGCCGTTCAGATCTCCAAGCAAGAGATAGGGCCTCGGCAACCGTGCCACGACGCGGCGGAAGTCCCCCGCGTCGAAGTCAGCTGACGGTGGAATGTACGCAGAAATGATAGTATACCTCCTATCCAGGTGCAGCTGCACAGCCACTGCCTGAAAGGAGGTATCTAAAGAGAAAGGAAGAACGGAGACATCATGCTGGGTGTAAAACCGCGCAGCTCCCAGCCCGGCCATCCCGCGGTGGTGGGTTCGCAAGACCCTTATAGCCCGGGAGGGCGGGCAGGGGGCACGTGCCTAGCATGGTCTCCTGCAAAACGATAGCTAACGGGGAACGGGATGAGACGAGCCTCCGCAACTCCTCCCAGTTGGCCCGGAGTCCACGGCATTTCCATTGAAGGAATATGCCCTCCAGGCCTAGCTCGTAGGAGACGCGGGGGCCCTCCTCGAACTAAAGACCCTCACGGGAATGGCCGTACGCTTCCCGGGAGCAGAACCCCGGGTGCTGTTGGCCGGACAAAGCGCTGAAGGCGCTGTTGCCTTCGAGGACTTAATGGGGGAGGTTGGGCTCGCCAGGCGAGTCTTTTCCTCCCTCCGCCTCAAAACCTTAGGCGTGCGTTGTGGCTTCAGGGGCGGGGGGCCCTCTTTTCGAGGAACCACCGTCTCCGAGCCACTCGCTCCACCTCGGGGCGTGGATGAAGGAGCCGAAGCTTCTTTGTTGCTGTCCTCCTTTCGGGGAACAGCTTTAGGAACCCCGGAAGATGGCCTAGCGACCATCTTCAGGGGTGTTGCCTCCTGTGAGTCTAACGACTCGGTGGAGGCTCGTGGCCGTTTCGCCTTACGGGAAACGGTCACGCTGGGAGAAGAGGGGGGAGCCCTGGTTTTAGCCGGGGCAGGGTATGAACCCTTTTTGCCGCCAGCTTTACCAGGGGAGCACCCGAGTTGGGTAGAGCCCGCAGAAGGGCTCCGAATGGGCGCGGAAACAACCGTGCTCGTTGGCCTGGATAAGCCAGGAGCAGAGGGTGCCTTTCTAACTATTGAGGCATATGACGTCCCAGGCAGAGCCGGGCGCGCCAGGACCAAGTCCTTTGCCTTGCGGAATGAGAGTCGATCCTGGGCCTGAACGGCCAGGATTTCTTTCTCAAGGAGATATGCACCACATTGCTTCGAAGAAGCAGGGTGCGGCTCTCCGCAATTGACACACTTGGCCACACACGATTTGGACTTATCGTGTGCGACCTTGGAGCAATTTACACAGAATTCGGGTGACCCTGACTTTGCACGTCTACATGAGCGATTCGTATGGCTGAAGCAGTGACAGTAATAGCACCGCCGCGGCAGTGGCACGAATGCCTTCACGCGGTAGCGATACCAACCGGCACGCACCCACTCAGGGAGCTTGTCACAGTCGAACGTGACGAAGAGTGTAGGGGTGGGTCTCGAAACCCCTTCCTGTTTTCTCATCACACGTTCGACCTTGACCGCCCCATGGTCGGCCAGCTCTAGGGTGATGTCCTCAATGGAGTAGTCAACGAGTTCCCTCACATAAACTACTCCTTTCACAAAGTTCATGGTAGAGTGCGGCGTCACACTCACCGGGGTGCCATGAAGTGTCCGAAGATCACTTATCTTGGCCGCCTCGGCGGAATTCGCCGCATTCGCCAGTAGGCTCCCGTCCGAGAAACGGGTCACCTTCGGCTCTCTACCAACTGCACTAGCTAATCCTCTCCTCTGATGGAATCATGTTGCCCTTGGACAACATGGTGCCATCAGTGGAGCGAATAACAAGGAAGCGTTTGAAGCCAGCGGGCTCATAAACACCAGGTAACCTCTGAGTGAGGGGCCCCGATGTAATCGGGACTCCGCCGGTTCACTTTTGGTCTTTGTCATGGTTAGGAGCTCCGTACCCGGGGGGGGCAGAGGGGCTGGATGTGCCGATCTTGGCTTGGTCGCTTGCCAAAGTGGCAGTAGACCTATCCGTCCCCGTAGCCCCCCTGGATGGAGAGGAGCCACGAGTCTTCTTCGTCTTTTTGGTCTTTTTCGTCCTTTTCTTTTTTTGGATAGGAGGGCGGGGAATGAACTCGCTTCTCACCCCCACCGGTAGAAGCGCCCTGGCCAGATGGACCGGCCTCAGCCAGGTCCTTCTCCGAAATGGAGAAGGTGCTGGTGGTCACAGGGGCATCATCCGGAGGAGATCCCTCCCCTCCTTGTACTGCCTGAGAATCCCCAGCCATTTGAGGAGGACCTTGCATAGGGGCGGATTCGGGTTCGGTGCTTGGCGCCGAGCCCGGATTTCCCCCCATGGAAGGCCCTACCGTCTGAGGCTGGTTTTCCTCAAGGACCATGTCTATCACAGGAGGGGCCTCCAGTTAGCCATCCCCTCCCAGGACATCGCAGGTCCCCTTGGCAGCGTCATAAGTCTTTTGTGGGGAGGCATAGGCCTTGACCCCGACAAAGTTTAGTATTCTTGCCAGCAGGTCTTTTGAGGGAAGCTTCCCTCTCCCCCCTAAGGGGGTTTGCCCTACCGAGCCGCTTGCACGAGGGGCGGTCGGCAATGGGCTGCCTGCTGGCTTTCTTGGCAGTCACCTTAGAAAGCAAAGGAGGGACTGCCGCTGGAGATAGGGAGGTGCCCAAAAGCACCTCCAGATAAGGGGGTGAGGGGGAGTCCCCTACACCCGTAGGCGTAGAAGAGGAGTAAGCCTCCTCTCCGGTTAAAGAAGTATGGAGGGTCCCATGCGCAAGCACAAGGAAAGGGACCTCCATTTTCCTTGGTGGAGCTGCCCGAGGGCGGCTCCATTGATGTTCTTGGGGAAGTTGGGGGTTGTATTTTTTTTTATTTACATCATTAGGCATGGTGACCCTCTTTGTTTTACGGGACGCAATCGCTCACCACCTCTTGCAGTAGCCTGCACTGCAAGAGGTGCTTACAGGCCCGGCAGAGCCAGGCGCCGCCATTTGGGACCACCCCTCCCGCCTGGTGGCCTGGCAGTCCTTCGGAATGGCGGCTCCACCTTGAACACGGCGTAAAAAAGATAGATTTTGAAGACGAGAGGAAAAGGGATGTGAGGAAGGTATGGGTGGGGATGAAGCAGGTTGTTAAAAGCCAACTTCCCCAGACTGGAGCTCAGGGGTTAGGGGACATTGTTCCCTCCCCCCTCAGCCCCGATCCGGGACGATTGGCTGAGAAGAAGGTCAGCTTCTACCCTGTGAAATTAGAGGCTGACCAGAGAAAGTTATGGGAGAGGTTTTATGAAAAGCGATGAGGTAGGATAGGAATACAGGCTATCTGAAGGAAGGAAGATAGGCTAAGCTGGGGCCGGACGGGGCGCTGGATCCCGTCAGCACGGCGGCCAGGATGGCAAATCGCCGCGCCCCTTACGGGGGAAACCTGGGGGAGATGGATCCCCATGCGGATTCGGACTATTGCCTTCAATTGTAACCATAATTTAGAAAGAGAAAAGGTATAGGGTCTGGGTAAGGTATTCTCTCTGGTAGTTTCGTAGGCGAAGATTTTGTGTGAACCGTTTAAATCTTTCATTCGAATGTTTACTTGGTACGACCCCCACAGTACTACGGCCCAAGAAAACGGAGTGTTTAATACATAATTAATATCTACTACTTACAATTATAAACATATATATATATATATATATATATATATATATATATATACAAATATATTTTAATATGCTATGGTTTACTGTGAACCAAGTATAGAATTTTCTAAGACTTCAAAATGCTCATCTTTGAGGTATTTTTGAGTTATATTCGACTCTACAATGTGGTTCCAGCACCACAGGAGCTCGCCCCGAGAACGTGGAGTGTGTGTTAACATATTATGAATAAACATGGAGGTTCTTTATATAAATTCAGAAGTACTCTAGAGCGTTCGGACGCAGGAACTGCGTGTGTGCGCGCCACAACTTTATTATGCCGTTCCTTTACTTTTATCATTGGCTGCAGTATAAGTTAATTATATTTCTAAGCATACCTACAGCTTTGTGCGCGCGCCCACAACATTATATACTTGCGTATTTTATTTGTTATTCTTGACTGCATAACATAGATTTCAGAGGGGTCAGCAGTCCTGAGATCCTTTGTATAACCTATGTTATGCCAAGCGATTTAACCTCATTGATTAAAGCGTTCCGCATAAAGTAGCTGCAGTTTCTCATCGCGAAATAAACCTTTTTTTTATGCACGTTACTTTGTGTGTAAGCACCACACCACTTTCCCTAATTAAACAGAATTAACTTTATATTGATGTCTTCACTAATATTTTACACACCCAAAATTACTATATTATACTCATTACTGGACCCTTGATTTTTCACTATTTACACTTTTATTTTTTAAAACTAAATAGGCACTGAATATACACTATTAAACTTATATACACTATTATTGTATTATTCCTTTTTAACACTTTGCACTTCTGTCCGAAGGAGAGAGTAGTCTTCCGATGAAAGGACAGCCACTTGAAGTAGATCGGCTGTCTCGGGAGGTAATGCAGCAAAGATATGGTAGAACTTCGTTTCTTCTCGTATGCTTGAGATGTGAAATTGCACCTCCACAATTTTGAACCCTCCTGAGACTGCTGCTTCATTAATAACACGAGGTCTGATAGAGATCGCGTTCGCGAGTTCCACTTCTTGGTGTGGAAGAAGATGAGCAGCTTGTTGATGTCTTGATGCGTCGCCTAGCGAATCCATTTTGTTGTATGATCACGTTATTCATTCGAAGAAGAGAGGTCACCAGTTATGGGGTCTGGGTAAGGTATTCTCTCTTGTAGTTTCGTAGGCTGGGTTAAGTGATTAACCGCTCCCTTATGGGCTGAAGGAAAAAAATAAATATATATATATATATATATATATATATATATATATATATATATATATATATATATATATATATATATAGGATAACCAGGACAGAGCCGTAGAAGCCTCGTAACATTTATTTCAAACGTTTCAGGATTATAACTAATCTCATCATCAGTGCTAAAGAAAGAATACAAAATACAGATTTAAATGTATACATAAAAAGTTAACACATGTAATAAAATTGTGAAGCATGAATATTAAATTTGAGACTAATTGATTACATAAGAAATATGGAGGAAAAACAAACTAAGGAAGGAAAATAATTGACAGTGGATTTTATTCTTGCCCCCCTCCCCCCTAAAAAAACAATGTGAAATTTAACAAATTAGCATTATTTTTAATGAGTCACTCTATTTAATGGGACAGATAATGAGTTATTATTTAGACTGGGTTGAAGTTTTGTAATATAAATTGACTCTAGCAGGTAAAGGTCCGAGATGTTTCTTACCGCATTAAGTATCGTGAAGTTCTCGAGTGTAGCCCTAGAACCACATTGTGACAGATGGTTTCGAATTGGGGATGGATCAGGTTTTGAAAGGTGTAGTCCAGTTCTTTCAGCTCTACCCTTATGCTGCATGAAGCGGGAGTAAAGCGTACGCCTTGTTGCCCCCACATATGATACAGTGCTACTGCACGTACAACGAAAAACTTATATAATTTTAGATTGCATATTGGTGGGTGGTTGATCTTTGAACTTAAATAATGATCACATTGGTTGTTTTTTTGGAGGGGGGGTTGGGGGGGGGTAGGGGGGGAGGTTACAAGATTTTAACCCAGTCAATTATTTCCCTTCCTATTTTTTAGAAATTCTCTCGTTGGTTTAGTTTATGTTTTCCTCCATATTTCTAATGTAAATCATTTGTCTCAAATTTAATATTCATTTTTCACAATTTTATTACATGTGTTAACTTTTTATGTATACATTTAAGTTTGTATTTTGTATTCTTTCTTTAGCACTGATGATGAGATTAGTTATAATTCTGAAACGTTTGAAATAAATGTTACGAGGCATATATATATATATATATATATATATATATATATATATATATATATATATATATATATATATATATATATATATATATATATATATATATATATAGTAGGAATATGAAGACCCAGGTGATTACACTAATCATTTATTGGCCGGACGTTTCGGACCATCCCGAGGACCATCTTCAGCGACTGTGTCGACTAATGAGAAAGGGAAGGAATATCAACGATAACAGTTAAAAGAATGCATTAAATAATGGCTAAAAAAGCGGATGAAGACAAGTTAAAATAATAAAATTGACAATTATTGAGATTAAAGTAAAAACACAAATAAAAATATATAGAATTAATTAATACTATCCAGTGTAATTTAAAAAAAAATAATAGAAAGAAGTGAAGTTATAACATAAACTGACTTGAATATCAAATATTAAAGGTAACTGGAGTAAACAATAAAATTATGAAATATTATAAAAACAACAAAAACTCCAAAACAAATTAGAATGAATTAAACAGAGAGACTAACCTTTATCGTAGGAGTTGAAAAATCAACTAACTTAATATATAAAAACTACTGACGAGATTTGTTCGGTTGGTCGGTTGGGTAGTTAATGTATTGAAGTGTTGGTTGGTTATATAGTGAATAGTTTAATTGAGGAGGAGTAATTATTTAGGTTTAGATTTATTTTATTGATGTACAGTGACTCTAAGATTTTCAAATCGAGAGAAGTTAAGGCTGAAGATAAGATGGTAAATGATGGTGATGCTCAGAGTGTTGCCTGATGGAAGAGGCTTCAGGTTTAGAAATGGGAATACCAGTCCTATGAGACAAACCTAAGTGCTTTGCGATCCTGCACTTGAGTTGTAAGCCAGTTTGGCCTACATAACGACTGTGGCAGGTCGTACATGTATAATTGTAAATTATACAGGATCGCAAGCCCAAAGGGATTGGCTCCTTATGGAGAAAAAAAGGAATTTAACGATACAGGGTTGGAATTTATACAAATGAATTTGCATTGAGGGAAATGATTGTTGAGGGTAGAGAGAAGGACTTTGTTAAACTCGGATGTCAAATGCTCGAGATGGAGTAGTCTAAAGAAAACCTTCTGCTTAGAAACAGTAGTTAGAAAGGGTCGAGGATAATATATTTTGGAGAGAAATTTGGAACTAACTGGTCTAAGATGAAATCGAGGTAATAATTAAATTTGAAGAAATCCCTTAAATAAGTCAGTTCTTCATGAAAGGATATCCAGTTAGAGCATAATATATGGTAGGCTCTAAAAATTCGGCTTTTAATACTCGACAATTTAAACTGACTGGGAGAGCTACTAAAAAAATGTGTACTCAATCTAGTGGTGGTAGGTTTTCTGTAAATGGATGTATTATAAGACGTTCGGACAACGTTGACAAATAAAGAGACTGAGAGGCACTCCTCCAAAGAACAGCATAAGCATCAAGGTCAACGGCGTAGAATATACGGAGGACCATGATATCGAGAGGGAATTTAGGCTGTACTGGCAAAACCGCTTTCGTATTACCGATGAAGATAACTTGTTTTTTGACGAGAGGTATTAAGAAGAAGTTCTACTTAAAATCCAAGACCTAGGTGCTGACCTTACGCCACTTCACTTCGTGGTCAGATCCCGCATTTGCACGGGAAGAAGGTAGACCATTCTCGCACGAAGAGTACGAGTGGGCCCTCAAAAGCTTTAAGCAAAAAGCGCCAGGCATAACTGGTATCACTAAAATGCATATGCTGAATGCCCCCAATAAAATCAACGAGGGTCTACTAGAGTTGTTTAATGCCTGCCTTAATGTTGGCTATTTTCCAGACCAATTTAAAAGAGCCCGCATGATCTTCATTATGAAACCTGGAAAACCGAAGAAGATCAGTAGCTATAGGTCCATTTCCTTGCTGGGGTTTATGGTCAAATTGTTAGAAAAACTTATTACCACCAGACTGAGGACCTTCCTGAAAACTCACAACTCATATAACTCCCAACAACACGGGTTCTGGAGGAAACTTGGTACGGAAACGGCTCTGGCATTAATTACGGAGAGAATAGCAATCGGAAAAACTACGAATGGTAATGTCGATGTCGTACTTCGAGACGTGGCCTCGGCATTCGACAAGGTGTGGCTACCGGATCTGAAAAGTAAACTAAGTGAACTTGCCATGGATCGAAACCTAACCAAGTTTCTATGCGACTATCTGAAGGATAGATAAGCAGTCGTGAAGATAACTGGTATAGAAGGTGTAGCCTTTAATCTGGAAGCTGGGGTACCTCAAGGGGGCTGCCTCATTCCCACTCTGTATTTAGTGTATACTGGGGATTTACCACTTTCCATTCAAGGCCTCACACAGTATATATATATATATATATATATATATATATATATATATATATATATATACAACTAGCAAATGATATCACTCAGGTCATTACCAATGTTTATAAAAATACTAACGACGTTGCTAACAGGACAGGGGGAGAAAAATTGATAATATCAATAACTTTGAAAAAAGGAATAAGATAAAGACTAATGTCCCAAAAGTTCAAAGTGATACCAATTGGCCGTCGGAAAACATCGGACGTACTGGTGCAAGATGAGCTCTATGAGTACTCAAGGAAAGGCCGGGTTCTAGGCCTGAAGTTAACGTCGAACGGGTACAGGGCCCATTACCTACAGAAGATCGCCTTTGCTGTGGAAACGTTACAGAGCCTCTATCGCTTCAGACATCTCTCGACGAGCAACAAAAGAAAACTATATCTGCTGTTGGTGAGACCACTCCTCTTATACCCAGCTATACCCCTTAATACCTTGAGTAAAACTGTTATAAAAAAGCTCAAGTTATCCAAAACAAGGCAATCAGGTTTATTACCAACGTGTCACTGTTTGACTACATTCATTCGACAATATTACACGAGGCGACGGACATTGAGCCAATAAATATCACCCTAAATAGACCAGCACGCAATATTTGTCAGAAAATCTATGCTAATATGCCAGATGAGGTGCTGAGCCCGATTAGAACACCTGATGTAGATGTACAGAACCTAAGGTTCAGGCAAGCATTTAAAAGCAGCCAAATAATATCTCGACAAGAAATTCAACCGATCTTTGGGGGAAACTTACCAGAAGATTAAATCTATATCAACTCAAATTGACAATACAATATTAAATGATGAGAATAATGAAAACCAGAAATGATTTGTTTCATGTAAATAAAGATATTAAATTGATTACACTGGTCTGCTTCAAAAATGTACCTTAGGTTTTCTATAGTGTTTCTTAATAAAATTGATCTCCTAAATCCGAATCTGTCATCCGTTTTTCTCTATCACCTCCAGTTTTGCGATACAGGGGGTGATAATCATTTTATAGTTTATACATCTCCTATATTACATCAAATTTCAATAGTTTTTGCACTGCTCTATTCGCAGTAAATTTTGTGTACATTTTAAGTAATTATGCAAATAGGTTTATATTTTGCAGGTTAAAAATTCCTTAGCATTATAATAATAATAATAGTGGGTGAGTTAAAAATGAACAGAAAATGTAAGAATAGCTCCGACAGATTTTGCTATGTTTGCGGCAAAGTGACTTTTCCCGAGCAGCAAAGTACGATCCCTCCTGTAATTAAATCTTTGTATCATGCATATTTTGGAGTAAGGCTAAGAGATCAAGATAAAAGTTTTGCACCACATATCTGCTGCAAGGGATGCTACATAAGTTTAAGACGCTGGAGTCAGGGCGAACAGAAGTCCCTCTCTTTTGGTGTTCCCATAGTGTGGAGAGATGGCAAGGACCACACTACGGACTGCTATTTTTGCATGACAAATCTTAAAGGTGAGCATTGTATCAGTATTTAAGCTTTCTGTATTAGAATGGCTCCTGAAAATGTCATTATTATGCAAAGACTTAGAATAAAATTAAAAACTAACACAGTTCACTTCAGCATGAACATATCCTTTACTAAACATTTATGTACTATCTGAAACTCCAAATCAATTCCTTTATGTAATATGCAATTATATTTTCCACAGGTATAAATAAGAAGAATAAACATAGTGTGGCATATCCGGATGTTCCTTCTGCCATCAAACCCCTGCCCCATGGCCCAGGAATTCCTATACCTTCTCGCCCTGAACATATAGAGGTACATGAAGAGATTAATATGGAAGTTGGTCAAGATTATGACACATCTGAGTCTTATCAGGTTTCCAAACATGATATGGTCGCAAGACCATTCACTCAAGTTCAGTTAAATGACCTGACCAGGGATCTGGGGGTTTCAAAGGCGAATACACAACTTCTTGGCTCTTGACTTCGTGAAAGTAATCTTCTCGCTTAAGAAACAACATTTAGGGGGGTACAGAAATAGAGAACAAGAGTTTCGAAGCTATTTTTTACAGCATTCTTCCAGCTCTTTAGTATACTGCACCAATATTAAAGGACTTGTTGAGGCCCTTGGAATTCCCTACAACCCATTAGAATGGAGACTGTTCATAGATTCCTCCAGTAGAAGTTCAAAAGCTGTGTTACTGAATATTGGTAACAAGATAGCTTCCGTTCCTATAGGCCATTCAATCCAACTTACTGAAAGTTATGAAAATATGAAAAAATTGCTGGATGCAATAAATTACTCTAGCTATAAGTGGAGGATATGTGGTGACTTAAAGGTAAGATCATTTTACACTTGGCATTTCTAAGCTTTTTGATATTGACATTTTCATTTTTAATTGTTAATACTTGTATACACCTTTTGGTCAACTTACATTTTACAAGAATGCAAATCTGGAAATCATGAGTCATTTTTGAGTTATATTTTTTGTTAAAGTGTGTCCCTATAGGTTAATGCATCCTATTGGGTTGATGGGGAACTTATCCTAATTGAGAAGGTATACAACACAACTCAATAAACTCAAAATAAGATGTACATATATCCAATTAGTTCCAATACAATGATTTAATGCATCGGCATACAGGATTTTTCAGTACATATTCATATTCTTATTGTTTTAAGAAATATTACTTTGAATTTGTTTTTAGAAATATTACACTGAATTTACAAACCGTGCTAAATTTTTTTCAGGTAGTGTCTCTTACGCTTGGGACGCAAACAGGCTACACGAAGCATCCCTGTTTCCTATGTTTATGGGACAGTCGTGCAGATAGTATGCACTATGAGAAGAAGGTTTCGCCTCCACGAGAAGCATTTAGAATTAGATCAAACAATGTGATAGCTGAACTTTTAGTGCCTCCTCAAAAAATACTCCTCCCTTCACTGCATATAAAGCTTGGCATAATGAAAAATTAGGTCAAAACCCTTAATAAAGTAGGCCAAGCTTTTAAATTTCTTCTTCAAAAATTTCCACAAATCAGTGACGCTAAGCTCCAAGGGGAGAATTTTTGATGGACTTCAAATCAGGAACTTGATCAGCAATTTGATGCATCAATGAAGGACATAGAAAAAGATGCCTGGAAAGCTTTAAAAGCTCTAGTTAACAATTTTCTAGGCAATAAAAGAAGCCTAGAAGAATATGTTGCCCTGGTCAATCAGCTCTTAACAAGTCTCAAACATTTGGGAGCTCGAATGTCTATAAAGATACACTTTTTACAGTCCCATCTGGATTATTTTCCCGACAACTGCGGGGATTAGCGTAAAGAACAGGGGCAAAGATTCCACCAGGACATAAAAACAATGGAATCCAGGTACCAGTGTAAATGGAACGGAAACATGCTTGCTGACTACTGTTGGTGTTTGAAGCGTGATGCACCAGATGACAGGCACAAACGAAAATCGTCAAGGGCGTCTGTTCTTCGAAATTATAATTATTTTCTTTATTATGTTGCATTCTTTTATTTTTTGTTTATTAAAAGAATTATAGTTTACATACGTGTATTCCTGTTTATATGATATAACAGTAATAATGCATTATTAGATAGAGAAAGTTTTTTTTTTTTTTTTAAATTCAGAAAAAATGAGGTAATCTCAATGAAAATGGTGTATGCTGTACTGAGAAAATCTGACCTGATTGAACAAATATACATTCATTTTTGAGCTCAGGAGGTTGGATTCATTAAGAAACCACAAAGAAATCCTGGGGAACCTAAAATTTTTTTTCAAACGCAGGCCTGTGTTATAAATGATCCCAAATAGACATCCCCGTCAAAAAGAATAAATAAAAGATCCGAAGTGGACAAAATAAAATAAAAATAAAATAAAAGATCCGAAATGGACAAAAAATAAATAAATAAAATAAAAATAAATAAATAAATAAAATAAAAGATCCGAAACGGACACGGAAAATTACAAGTAAAGTAAATCAACTTTCAAGAGGCCTGTAAGATTTCAAAGGCTTGAATGCTGCTCAAACAAACAAAAATAACTACGGATAAATACAAATGCAAATGACTGAGGTTGCCAGACAACCTGGCACAACTACTCGCTCTCTATTATACACTTATTCTACCTATTCTATCTACTCTATTTACACATTTTCTACCTTTTTCGATCGTTGATCGTCGTTTCCGAATTTTGCTAACTCGGAAATCTTGGAAAAATGACTGGCAGATTTACCTCAGAACTCGGCAAAGGAGGGAAAGTTTGGAGTAATTTTCCAAAAGACGCCTCCGAAAACCACTTTCACGAAAGAAATATATACTCATCACCATTCATTCATCACTAATAATATTCATATTTCCTTCTAGAAGCCAGATTAAGGCAGATGACTGCTTAAGTCCCCAGCCTTGCCTCCCTACATGAACTGCTGCCAGATGTGAGGAGGCATTGCCTATCATATTTCGTCTTAACTATGCCGAGCTCTTGCCACGGCATAATTGGTGGCATTGGAGGAAGCTGGTTTGAGGGGTAGCCCACAACCGAGAACAATGTCAGAAACAATTCCGGACAAGGGACAGACTGCTACCTCCGCCGCTCATTACAGTGGGGGCCCCTTCCAGGACCATAGAGGGACATACAACCGTCTCTATGGTATGTTGGGATGCGGTCGCGATTACAACACCCTCAGGGAGGGGTGCGGCGTTGTCAATAAGTCCGCCATACAATCACACCCCTGAGAGGATCCAACCCGGATTCATCTCATCTATCGTTATCATTCACCCTAAAAGGCAATTCCTTCTTCCGTCGAGGCGGTGGGTAAATAAGGGGAGGCTCTCTTCTCCCCAAGGCAAATAATCTCCAAAACGTAAAACTCTAAAACTCTGAATAACACAGATTGGGAGGTACACACTCAAAATAAACAGATAATAAGGTAAGACAGAAAGTAAGTGCACCCCCTCCACAAGGGGCTGCACACAAGCAGAAATGGCGTACTCCAGTGCTGCAAGGGTACTGCTAAGAACAGTAAGGGGCTTAAAAAAAACTAGTAAGGGGAAGGTTTACGAAACCTTATTCGGAAGCCTAAATGTGGCAGTCCTTCGCCTGATCGACTCATCGACAGGATATGTCGCTATATGCGAGAAGGAAAAGGACATTGATTCCCTCACAAAGGAAGCTGGGATAAAGATCCTGAGGGGAATAAACCTTCAACCCAGTATCCCTCCCCAGATCCAAGCACACATAAGTGTGATTTGCCGAAGGCTGGGCCCGTGGATCGGCCAACATACAAAGGAGGAGATTAGAGAAGAAATAGAGAGGAGCCAGCAGTTGGCGAACATTAGTGAAGTGGTAAAGTTTAAAAACATAAGGGACAACACGGAATACAACCACGTATTTAAGATCATATTTGGCGATACTACGATGGCAACCAAGGCGAAGGAGAGTGGACTACTGCTCTTCAACGCCAAAATAAGCGGGGAACAAATCAAGAGGAGGAGTTTACCCCAGTGCAAATCTGCTCCAGGTGCCTTAAATTAGAACACCCCACCACAAAAGATTGCAACGAGCAGGAAATAACCTGCTCTAGATGCAGTGGTAAAGGACATAGCTGGCGGGAATGCCCAGCAGCCGAAGAAAAATGCCCAAACTGTGGGCAAAAGCACGGGGCTATGGCCATGTCTTACCCAAAGAAGGAGATATTGAAAAGAAAAGCAGACGAGAAAAGGCGGAGGGAATAACGAGAAGCGAATATCTTATATGCCCAAGCAGCAAAAGCCACCCCCGCAAGGACCGTAGAAAGTGCCGTTCCAAAGACCTACCTGAAGGTAGGGAATAAAAATTCAACAAAAATCCTCACGTGTATTTTGTACGCGCACGTGAGAAACCTTACCAACCGGGCTGCTTCGCGACCGAGCTGAACACCATGCTCAAAAAGAGTGTTCTCGAGGAAATGTGGTTCCCGGACAACCCTCCATCGGGGGACGTTCTACAACTCTAATACAAACCCGAGGAAGAAGCCCCAGCGACGCCGTTTCCACCAATTGAAGATAGAGCGACAGTAAATGAAAACCAGGAGACAACCCAATCCCCTCAAAAGTCCAAAAATAGGGACCCAAGAATAGAGGCCAAAAGAAAACGGGAAATACAGGGGAGGGGGAAGCAGCAAGGAGAATAAAGCAAGCTGAAGGTAACCTCTCAAGCTCCGCATCCTCCTCTGAAGACGAAGAAGAGCAGACCCAACCCCCAAAAGGAAGCAAGAGGTCAAGGAGTAGAATCAGGGGGAAAGGTTCCCCAACAAACCACTAAATTTGATGGATAAGAGTTAAAAATGCATTTCTACAAGACTGATCAGACCCCATTTCCAGACAATCCCACCATTAGGGAGATTGTTGAAGGGCTAAAGACAGCCCAATTAAAGTGGACCTACGATGTGCAGGCGCAAGAGGCAACAGTAGATGAGGCGCTCATGACCGCAAAGATTAAACGGCACAAGGACTCCTGCCTCACCATAAGTGAAGCAGAGTATGAAAAAATAAGAAATGGCAAAAAGAGACGGGATAAGAAGTAAAGGGGAACACACAGACACACTCACATAGATTACAAGAACACCAAACAAACAAAAAACAAAACACTAATGGAAAACACAAACAACACGCTAAAAATACTCTCACTAAACATTAACAGATGGGAAGGGAAATCCATTCCCTATGGAAACATATTCCGTACAGTGGATCCCAACCTGATCCTCATTTCCGAACACGGTGTAAACACAGAAACTACCACAATAAAAATACCAAATTACACTGTGATCGCAAAAAAAACATACACAAGAATGGTACGACGGCGCAGCCATCGCGATCCGAAAAAACATAACATACAAGACACTTTCAGACTTAGAAGAATCATTCGTGGCTGTCAAAATCCCAACCCTAGTGAGAGGCCTAACTGTGGCAGCGGCCTATTAGCCTCCACCGACGAAAGTACCTTCCGATTCACAACTTTTCCAACATCTTTGGGCGAGGAAAAATGGCGTTGCTGGGTGGAGACCTAAACGCCAGATGCACAGCGTCTGGTTACGGTGACTCCAACCAAAGGAAAAGGAATCTGAAATTACTCTTCGAAAGAGACAGACTCCAGAGTAAGACCGGATTTCCTGACCTACCTAACGCAACGTTCGGCAACCAAACCGGACATAGTGTTAGCGAGCCGTAACTTACCCTGTAACATCAGCAATGAGCCCGGACCTGTGGTACCGAGCGACCATATCCCGATCCTTACAACAATCTCGCTTGCACTAATTCTCAAGCCCGTCACACTTAGGAAAAGTTATGCGAAACCTAACTGGGAGCTATATAGGGAGATACTCAGCGAATATCAACCAGCTGACCTGGAAGACGCCAATCTCAAAGAGGTATATGAGGAGATAAACTCCATCACTAATCTCCTCATTCAAGCCGACGAGAGATGCGTCCCCAGGATCTCCTATAAAATGCTCCCACAACCTAGGTGGACGAACGAAATGAGGGATATCGCTCGGGGACCATAGGAGAATCTTCGAAGAAATAGGCAGGACAAGCCCAAATCAGGAAAGGACAGTCAGAATGAGACAACTAAGCGAGGAACTAAAACACACAATGACAGAGAAACAGAATGAAATTTGGAATTACCACATTGGTAGGCTGGACGAGGAGGACAGTCCAGTAAGTTTTTGGAATAGTATCCGAAGACTTAGGGGACTGCCGACAAAAGCCAGAACAAACTGGAAAAAGATTTTCGCTATAATCCCTGAAGAGAACGACGACTTCGACCAGGAATTCGAAGAACAACTGCTCGAGGACCTCTGCACAGTGATACATAGAACCTACCCCCACCCACAAGTAACTCAGGAAAGTGAGATGGTTGGTCACGGGTGCCCAATAACCTTCGAAGAGACCATCAACACCATAAGGTCCTTCAAGCAAAGGGTACCACGCTGGTCTGGGCTCAAGAAAAATAACCTCGTGAATGCCCCGAGGCAAATCATTCAGGGACTGGTTAATACCATGAATGCCGCCCTGAATACAGGCTATTTTCCTGACGTGTACAAGATGGCTAAAATCATCTTCATCCCGAAAGGAAACAAGCCTTCAGACCAGATGGCTAACTATGGCCCGATCTCTCTTCTGGAGATACAAGGAAAAATATTCGAGAAGATTATAGCAGATAGGCTACAAGCTCAACTGAGCGAGTTAGGAGCGCATAACCCCCAACAACATGGGTTACGCAGAATAAGGGGCACATAAACCGCCCTGGCGCTCCTAACAGAGAAAGTAGCACATTCCCAAGGTAACGGGTTATATGTAGACATTGTGTTGAGGGACGTGCAGAAGGCCTTCGATAAAGTCTGGCTGGAAAGACTTCAATAAAAGATCCTGAACCTCCAGCTGGACCCAATCCTGGAAAGGATCCTTTGTGACTTTGCCATGGACAGAAGGGCATGTCTCATGATAGAAGGATACAGATGACCTGAATTCGAACTGAAGGCGGGCGTTCCACAGGTAAGTTGCTTGAGCCCACTGTTTTACTTGGTCTTTACCATCGACCTCCCAACACCGATGCACAGGGACACGATGTATCGGCAATTTTCAGATGACGTCACCTAGATAGTTCCGTGCCCGGTGAAGAAAGCAAGGGGTCAGACAATACGCACAATAGCGGACATCAACCGGTACGAGAGACGCTCGAAGATAAGAACTAATAGGGTCAAGTTCAAAATAGTCCCATGAGCTGCACGTTGATGTGGCCCATCATTATCGATGGGAGGAGATACGGCTACTCTGCCGAAGGCACTTTCCTGGGCCTAAAGATCTCCGACCACGGATACTCGAGACACTACATGGAGAGGTGGAACCTGGCAAAGAGAGAAATCTCCAAGCTATATAGGTTAAGAGATCTTATCTCGGCCAACATTAGGAAAATATACCTGATATACGGTCGGGCTAAGTTCATCTACCCTGCAGTAGTAGCTCAAGCGGCCAGCAAGACCTCAATCAGAAAACTGCAACGAGTACAGAACTCCGCATCCCTAATAATTAATAAAGCCAGAAGGCGTGACCAACATCGGCAGAGGGATCTCCATACAAGGAAAAAACTGGACCCTATTAACATCTTCACCCAAAAATTGGGAAGAATGGTCTAGTTAACTCTTACGAACGCTTTCATTCCGGAATTACAGGGAACTGGTGGCAGACTTAATATACCTACACGACTGCGAGAGAAAGTCTCATGTCGTAGCCAGTTCCCAAGTACTAAGTTCTGCTCACAGGAAAACATTTCATCAATATACACATAAAAGGAACACAAAAAACTAACACAGTTCAACCGAAACAAAAAAACAGAGAGACCAAATGACATAACATTTAAACAAAACAGGTAAATTGCTGAGCTAACAGCTATTAAAGGTGTGAATGCTCAAGAATTTAACCAAAAAAATAAGCATACAAGAATTGAGACACTAACAATAAGAACACGCAGCTACACAAAAAGAAACAAACATAGAAAAACACGACATACAACAAATAAGACAAAAAGGAAAAATCAAAAATAAAGAATATAATGTGATGCCCTCCTACTAGGGCAAAATACCCCTCCTTACTTTAAACTTCACTAACTTTTATCTACTACTATCCCATCATCTACTAAATTGAATATACCATCTTCTTCCGAATTTTTAAGCACTCATTCAAAGCTCGGATCCAGCACACGATACTGAATGTGTATTCTCGGCAAAGGAGGTAAAGTTAAGTGTAAATATGATAAACGTTCCCCGAAGATTTTGTGTGAACCGTTTAAATCTTTCATTCGGATGTTTACTTGGTTCGACCCCCACAAAGGAAACACATGGAAAGTAGATCCTATGACCTCCCAGTGACTTGAGAGGTGAAGAAAAAAGTCTCCATAGGATTAGAAAATCCAGAATGTGATCATTTACATATATTTGGGCCCCGTCCACTGTTAATGGGCTTTGCCAACCCATCCCGGCTTTCAGCCGAAATTGTCCTTGAGCTTTAACCATTGTGGATGGCGCCGGCGTAGCTATCCTATATGTGTATTGGGAGGAGGTGAGCCGAGTCGACGGCCCAATACACTCCGTGCCTAATACTGTCTCTAGCCAGCTGGCTTTCAGACTTCGCAGCACTTGGGGACGTCACGATATACACTGCCACTCCATTAAGGTTTATAAGAGGACGGAAGTACGCTGGGTAACTAGAACCACTGTGGATAGAAGGGCAAGTTTCAAAAGTGGTAGGAGAGTATATAATAGAGAATCCTGAAGCAGGTGCTCTGAGTTACCTAAATATTAAAGCACGTGGTTTAAGCTCCCAATTGCTGTATATTTGCATTAGAATCTGGTAGCCTGTGTTACCTGATCGCTGTAGACTCGCAGGTACAAGCATGTGTCCTGACTCCTGAGTTACCTTATCGCTGGAGACCTGCAGGTAGAAGCAGGTGGACTGCGTTACCGGATCGCTGAAGTCTCGCGTTTAGAAAAAAGTGGACTGAATTACCTGATCGCTGTTTACCTACGTAATAAAGCTGGTGATCTAAGTTACCCGATTCCTGTAAACTCTCATGTAGAAGCAAGTGGCTCGAGTTACATGATCGATGTTGACCTGTGTTAAATTAGGTAGCCTGAATTACCCGATTGCGGTACACTTGCATGTAGAAGCAGGGAGCCTTAGTTACCCGATCGCTGTCGACTTACGTGTTAGAGCAGGTAGCATGAGTTACCTAATCTCTGTAAACTCGCAAGTAAAAGCAGGTAGCCTGAGTCCCTTGATCGCTATAGACACGCAGGTAGAGACAGATGGACTGTTATCTGACCGCTGTACAGTCGAAGAAGTTGACCTGAGTTACATGCTAGTCGTTGACCTACCTATTAAAGCAGGTGGTCTAAGTTACCCAATTGCTGTAAACTTGCACGTAGAAGCAGATGGTCTGAGTTAGCTGATCGCTGTTTAGCTACCTAGTAAAGCAAGTGATCTAATTTACCAGTTTCCTGTAGACTCACAGTGAGTAGCAGGTACCCTAAGTTACCAAATTGCGGTAGGCTCGCACGTAAGAGCAGGTGGCCTGAGTTACCCGGTCGCTGTAGACTTCATGTTGATTTAGGTTGCCTGAACTCTGACCCGAGCACTGGCCCGCTCCGCACTCTAGTCAGTCCCATTGTCGAAAACCACTAGATTCTGGTCTCGCTTGGTTGATAATGATTGGGGGGGGGGGCATTTATCTCCCCCTCCCCCCCCAACCACTCATAATCATGACAGTGAAGAATAAATAAATTAAAAACTATTAATTTCGAATGACGAGTTTCTATTTTAGTAAATGTTTCGCCTCAACATTTGGACCATGACCAATATATCTGAAAGGAAGATATGTCCGGGCGTATACGTATGTGCACGAGTACGTACATGTGGGCGGGAGAGGAAATCGAGATGGATGCCAACTTTTTCCTCTCAGTACCTTTCAATCCCGGTGTAAGTGGAGAAGTTTCTTCTCACATAAACTGTCCCGGCCCCCAATACCTTAAGGAAGATCGAGAATTATATATCTTCCACACATTTTCGCTTTTCCATCTTCATTTTCTTTACAGATCTTCCCTTGCAAGCTTTCTGTGGCTGATGCCCTCGTTGGTTTTCGCTTTAAATTCAATGGAAAAAAAACTTAATCTGTTGACATCTGAAATATAATAACGAAATGTAATCGGTCTTTAAGAGCCTAGAGTTGTGAAAATATAACTCTTTGACAAGTTTATATATAATTCTTGCGCAAATAGAACTTCATGCTATTGTGCAAATAAAACTTCACAATGGGTTGTGCAAACCAAACATCAAATAAAACTTCACAATGGGTTATGCAAACCAAACATCAAATAAAAATTCACAATGGGTTGTACAAACCAAACATCAAATAAAACTTCACACTGGGTTGTTCAAATGAAACTTCATACCTGATTGTGCAAATAAAATTTAACATGAGTTGTGCAAATAAACCTTAAAATAAAACTTCAGTGTTGTACAAATAAAGCTTCACACTGAGCTGTGTAAATAAAAATGCATAGAGTTGTGAAAATACAACTCCTTGAAAAGTTGGGAAAATAGAACTATATGGCGACTATTAGAAAAGAGATGCAAACTGAATTGCAAAAATAAAACTTCGTAGCCAATTACAGATGTGAAAATATAACTTCATAAAGTTGTGAAAATAAAACTTCTTACTTAGGCAAATAGAACCACACTGGTTTGTGAAAATATAACGTCATACTTGGTTGTGAAAATAAAAATTCACATTGGTTTGTGTATGAAACTTCGAATAAAACCACATTGGTTTGTGCAACTAAAACCACATTGGGTTGTGTAACTAAAACCACATTGGGTTGTGCAAATAAAACCACATTGGGTTGTGCAAATAAAACCATACTGGGTTGTGTAAATAAAACCACAGTGTGTGTGCCAATAAAACATCACTTGGTTGTGCAAATGAAATTCACACTCGATTGTGCAAATAAAACTTCATTTTGGGTTGTGCAAATAAAACAAATAAAACAGCATAATGAGTTTTGAAAATATTAATTTTCCATAATAAAAATTCCATAAATATTTACATCAAATACCCTATTACTAAATCCATTTCGGTGGGGGGTGGGGGGGAATCTTTATTAGATTGAAAATTTAATCATTTGAAGGGAACAAATTATGGCAAAAAGGCGACCATGAGGCACATGTTTCCGCCGTGCTGAAACCGATCTTTTTAAGCGTTTGGGGCATCATTGTCCCCTTTAGAACAAAGCAGGTTCGGGGGGCAATCACGACAATGAAAAAGTAACCGAACTCTCTTACTCCTATCAGGCACCTCCCATTTATTTTTCCCACACTCAAAATTGGCTCTTTATGGCGATGCGGTGCTACATGCTGTTGAATCTCGTCTAGGCAGGGTTCATTCAATGGTATAAGGCAGCACAACCCCTTCCTTACACACGGACTTTATAAACACTTATCATCAACGATACCACACACTTACTCCTCAGTCAGCACTTTCTCGCTCTAACACTCACCATGTAATCAATCCACCCTTTACGCCAGCTTCGACCCTTCCTTCCTTTCGTGAAACTCGGTAGATTTTCTCCTTAAGTTTATTTCCATCCATTTTCCTTGCAAAATAGCTTAGTGACAACCTTGTTTACACACTACACCCCATAAATCTGTCTCACCCATTAGTTCCTCACTCTACTTAGCTTTCGCACATCGGGCACCCCTCCCATAATGTCCTTCTTCACTGCTCTCACGCATAATTTTATCAATCTTTCATTTTATAGTCTCACTGCCATATACCAATGTTGGTACCATCAACATGCAGCCCTCCGGCACATTCCACACTCAAACCATTACCATTTACCTACCAAGCTCTAAACGCCTGAGATTCCCCTACCATTTAGAACTTCGTGGTCGCAATCTACCTCACTTCCGGTTCTCAAAACTCCACGAACTGTAGTTAGTATCACACCGCATCGCATCTTCGCTCGAAAACACCATCAAACACCGAAAACATTATGGAACATCTCTTTCTCCGGGGACCTGCGGCCATTATGCTGCATCCGGCCTTCTTGGCCATTAAGTGCGGCCTTCTGAATGAATTCAAAATTTTGCAGCTCAAATCATTTTAGGAACGGAGTTGACCTCCGTTCACCGGGCATCCGGCATCTCTCAGACTTCCCTTCCCTTTTCATTTTTCTCGTGCACTCTCCCTTACCTCTACTGTTTATCACTTCTCTCTCCTTCTTTCTTTCATTAAAAAAAATATTTAATTGATTTCATGCAAAAAGACCACGAAAAAAAGTCATTCAAAGCAAGTTAACTTTGGAATTGATCAGTTTTTTTAATTGTTAAGCTGATGCATAGTCATAGTATGTACAGGGTGGTCCGAACGTCTTGTCACTCCACCAGAAAAATAATACGAACAATAGAGGAACAATATAATAATATCAAACACGTGTACTAGTTTTATGGTATTCGTAGCTTGGAGACCGTTTTCGCAGTGACTTCGAGGGTGATCGTGGCACAGATGCCTCCATCTCTGCACAATTCTCTCTTCGCGTTTTGGTTCCTCCTGTCCTCAGTTTGTCCTTAATCGATCCTGTCAGAAACAGTTTATGTTCCCAACGCAGTATCGTCCTCTTCGGAAGGGCCAGTCTGCCGAATTATGCAGTGAAGTCAAGTCGCACATCCTCCATGCTCTTGCCAGAATGCCCACGATCATGTGCTCATACTCTTGCAATCAGCCTCTCTTTCAAACTGTAAGAGCTCCTCCTGTCAACCATCTGAAATGGAAAATTAAAACAATATTTACAGGGGTAACAAGGCTTTCAGACCACCCTGTAGTTAGTTATATACATAATAATGTAAAACTTACAGAATATCTAATTAAAATGTTATGAATACGGCCTACATGTAACTTAATACAGCCTTCAACATAGAAACAAACCTCCATCTCTGGTTTAAACAATACAACCACTCACAGTTTCCCCCTTGCAAATCTCAACTTCACCCAAATAATTCTCCAGTTCAGCCATTCATACCCAACCATCATGCTACTCAACCTCAAACTTGATTCTGAATTGGCAATCCATCGCAACGCTCGACTCATTCTTCATTCCCTTTCATGTCTGTCTCACAGTGCGCATCTTCAACCTCCTTCTAAACACATTCACAACCTCTTCCCTCTTTACCTCATTACAAATCTCTCTCATCCACACCCGCACTCGGTTGACTCGGTGCGGATTAAGCGACATAGCTGAGGGGAGGGGGGGTAAACCCGCACATTAGCGGTATTACGTATTTCACCCCCAGGTCAGCTGCCTCGACTAAAAACGTGAAGGGGCAACCAAACCCCAAAGAAAAAAGATAGACGATGAAATTAAAAAATAAGAAGTATAATAGAAAATAACCTAAATAAGAGAAAATAAACCAAAGACTAAGTCAAAACCTTCGAACTAAAACTGTGGAATAGAAGATAGGACATGCACGAATAAGGTAAATATCACCATGGTGGATGTGAGGGGAAAAGAGTATGAATTACATGGTGGTCACGCAATGTACACACAACTTAAATTAGGTTCCCAACTGGCTCAACTTTGCTCAGAGGGTGAAAGCGCGGTTTCACCACATGTTCAGGAGTTAGTCCCCTTTGGTACACCGTACGAGCCTGTCATACCCTCCTTGCAGGAAGCAACCACAAATAAGGGCGTTAGTTTGATTATGCTAATTGTAGGTGATTCCCTTTTCTCTCGCTCAGTTTTACTCGATAGCTTTGAAGCAAACGTCGTATAAATAGAACACGTAAGCATTTGACTGGTAGGACAATCTACATAATAATAAATAAAACTGAGGCCTTAGTGTGGTAATAAAGGTGAAGTGTGGAAAGTATAAATAAATATGGTGAAAGTATATACTCCAAGATGACGAAAAAGAAGACTTTTCGTGGGTTTAAAAACAGAGAGGGTAGATAACTCTTCCAAACCGACCTTACTTCTTGTTCTTCAGCAAAAGCAGGTTCCCAGACGGGGATCGGCACTTAGAAACGTAAAGAAAGCCAATTAAAGTGAAATAGTTCTAGAACTGATACTCGTACATTGGCCTATTATATATAGTAATTTGAGAACTTTAAGAGTTGTCGATTATGTCCAGTCCTTTTATAACAGTTAGATTGGCCTACTAGGTAGAGAGATTTTAGAGTCGTTATACTGGTCTTTTGAAGCTACAATGATATAGCGTAGTTGAGTTGCGCCTTCGGCCATGTAAATGTTGTGTGATGGTGACAACTAATTTCTGGGTTGTCCTTAAAGAATGATTTTGAGCTTTGAAAAAAACTAGCAGGTGTTAGAAGTATATATTCGACCAATTAATTTTATCCATCATCCCTGTTCTATTTGTTTAGCAGATTTCTCTATAGACTGTTAGTCTATTTTCTTCCTTCTTTCGAATCCATTTAATTGCAGCGGGTAAAGGCCGAGCATGACCAGGAGACATACCCTGTTTGTTCCATATTAACTTTTTTTAACATCTCAGCTGTTTTGAGGCAACTCATACTCAACGGAGCTCGGACCTTCTCCCACTTCGGCGAGTGGAACCTCTGTTCTCCCACTCTAGGGCTTGGGGATTTGTGAAGGAGGCATAGCTTGGGTCCCGGTCGGAAAGACGTTTCAATCAGAATAGCTAAGAACATATAAGGAACAAGTCAAAGATTTCAAAGTTACCTCATCTAAGTACCAATTTTTAAACAGGTCAAACTTTCCCACATTTTCACTTATATTTTAAAGCTTTTTCTTCCCAATCTTAACTTTCACTCGTTTTATTCTATTAAGTGTTTTAATTATTGTGTGTGTTCACGGTAAGTCTACCTTCCGTTTCAACAAAGAGGTAAGCAATCCCATCATTATTATAGTTTAATATTTTTGCTCTATTCAAAGTTCAAACACAAACGTTTCTTTTAACTTCACTTCAACTAACAAGAAAGTTCGGGAACTAAGACAGTGTTTAGACATTTATGGAAAGAAAATCTTTTTAAAACCTAAATTTATTTATTTTTGATTGTTTCGTACTTTTCCATTGTCAACATCAAAACCAAACTAATAAGCTGGATAAGCTCCTCAAACCTAAGCTATCGAACTAAGAAAATCGAAGACGATTGCTTGTTATTTACGATTGGAGAGTTAAGTTCGGTTCGAGAAAGTGCGTCTCTTCAGAGAAAGTGATGTCCTTGGCTAAATATGTTGAGAGTTTTAGAGTTGCATCAAAATTAGATACGTGTAACATCGTACCTGTAAAAGGCCATGTCAAATTTTCATCGTCAAAAATCTTACATGTCCGAACCAGTGGCTGTTTTGCTAGATTATAACTTAGGAAAGCTACCCTCACACACTTGTACAATCGAAACTTTCACCGGCGCTTAGAACAAACACATGGGGCAAATGGATGCCATTCTCTATTTTGCTATCTGCAAATACCGGATAAATTTTTAGCCGGACCAAATAAATCTTTGTACTTAATAGGCCACTCTAACAGTTCTAAAATAACTATATATAATAGGTTCTAGAACTGTAGGCGGGGTAGAAAACGCAATTCCTGATAAATAGTAATTGTTAGGCAAGATCTTTTCTGGCGACGGAGTTAGGCTCGATTCCTTATAGAAGCATCAGCCAATTGAGTGATGCCCTGAAAGAAAGGGATTAGGGGGCCCTCCTGGCTTGCTCGTTGTTGGCTTCGCTTTAGGGAACAGCTATGATGCCCAAGTTGGGAAAAATTAAAGGGTTACTCAAGGCTAGCTAGCGTCAGGACTCTAAGACACATTTTCGGGGTTAATATCTTTATGAAAAGGAGAGAGAGACACCTCGGGGGGAATGGTCCGTTTTATTACCCCAGTCACTCTTCAAGAACATCAAATTCAACACTATTTGCTCAGAGAATCTTCCCATTCCGATGTGAGTCCAGTCCACCGTTCTTAAGGTTAAGTGGAGAACTAAGCTGAAAGTAAAGTTAAACAGCCTAAAAGACATTAAAATTTAGAACCTAAAGTAGACGAAGCGTTCGAATTTAAGGACAGCTCTGCCCTAAAACCATTACCTATTTTTATTAAAATTTTCAAGATTCTGTCTCGATTTATATGTGGGAATGGAATGCGTGTTCCACTTAAGAGTCTCTGGGATAATGAAACAGGGTGTGTCGTCATTAAAAAAAGGCAATTTGCTCTCTAAAATGTAAAGTAGGCCTCAAACAGTGAGTGGAATTCCATAGTTAGCTAGTACCATTTTTAACCGTGAAAGTCACAGCTTTAACTGGAAGACTTTGAGGGGAAATGAGAATTCCCTGTTACGCCCTCGAAGACAATGGTATCATTGTACTCAAAAGCTTGCTAGTTTTTTTTCCATATATTCTATGCATCAGAAACATTCAAACTTAATTAATTAATGAATGGGCGTCGTTTTGCCTTCAAAACTTTTCTTCCTTTCCTTGGATCATTATTTTCGCTCATTCAAATTGTCAGGAGCAAGGGAAGGAGAATTCTATGACTAAATTTAAGAGTAATTTAAATCAAAATCGTAAAAAAATACAAAAATTAAAGACTTTAAAAATTAGTATATTTGTTGTTGTTTTTTGTTTTTTTGAGGATTTAAGCCTTTGTGCATTAAAGCTTTTTTGACGGGGAAGCTGTTAAAATTATACTCTCAGTCTCTATATACTTCCAGGATCCCTACTTTGTATTTTTATCAGGTTGTTCTATCGACTGTAGGTCTATTTTATTCATTTCCTCGAAGCCTGTTAATTGCACCGGGCAAATGAAGCCTATGGCTCTAAAATGAGTGAAGCTTTGCTTATTCCTTCTGCAGATTTTGAGAATATGAGCTGTTTTTCGGCAAGTCATATCTAA
Organism: Ceratothoa steindachneri; assembly: GCA_963969495.1. Taxonomy (NCBI): domain Eukaryota; kingdom Metazoa; phylum Arthropoda; class Malacostraca; order Isopoda; family Cymothoidae; genus Ceratothoa; species Ceratothoa steindachneri. The sequence goes on along the minus strand of OZ018330.1, from coordinate 30,563,160 downwards.
CCAAAAGCTACGACCTTATTTCATTTCGGAGGATTGAGGGGAGGGGGGCTCTCTGGTCTCCCACTCCGGGTGTCGGGGGATTTGTGTGAAAGGCGCGGAGTTTGTTTTTTTGTTTTGTTTTTTTACTTTTGCCTATCAAGGCAAAACATGGACCATTATCTACACCGTAAAAAATACGTAAGATGAATCAATTTCAATTCATTTCAGCCATACCTTTTCCCCCTCAAATTAAAAAGGTTGAATTTCATATTAATAAAACTGAAGTTCAAATTTTAAAAAAACTGACTCATCTTTGAAAAAATTAACTTCAAATTTAAAAAGTTGACATTCAAATTTAAAAAGTTGACTTACAAATTAAAAAACTTGGGTTTCATATTAAACATGTTTACCTTCAACTTAAAAAAGCTGACTTTCACATAAAAAAGTTTCTTTCAATTAAAAACAAATGAAATTCAATTAAAGAAATGTAATATAGGAATTTTTGTAACGTCAACAGCACTAATTTCGCCACCAACCGACGCAAAAATATCCTAATGTTTTAGCTTTTCAGGCACTTATTTCTTCATGAAATACCATCTTTTATACATACAAACATTCGTAAGACTCATATCTACAGTACATACCATATAGGTTTGTAATGATAAACTACTTAAAATTAGAAAAAATAAAATTCTCCATCATTTATCTTCCGAACGTTTCTAACATTTCTTCCAATTCTTTCCCGTGACGATAGAGAGCCTATTTTCATAGTTTGCGGGATTTCTTCTCATCATATCCTCATTGGTAGCTCTTTCGCGCCCCTAGCAACCGTTCCCTTACATAACTCAGCCGTCTCAGTAACCAAGCAAGTATTTTTCAAATACCGCACTGGAAAAATATTTAATAATGCAAATTTGCAATACTAGTATTTTCTACCTGTATAAAATTAAGAGATCTCTGAAAAAGCGAAATAATACCCTGGAAAAAGATAAAAGTAACTGAAATAAAAGATGGGCTCAACACGACCTCCAGGTCGCAAGGAACGACCTTACAGTACATAGCCAACCAAAGTGCGACCATTGGGGGCTGAAATGGCCTAATGGCTCGCAAAAGCCTCGGCTCGACTTCCTCCTACCCAAGTCTTTTTTTTTATTTGAAATCCAGATTTTTTAATATGAAAGTCATTTTTTTAAAATTTGAAGTTCATTTTTGTTTAATATGAAAGTAAACGTTTTAAATTTGAAGTTCAATTTTTTAATTTGAGGGTGAAAAGGTATAGTAGAAGAAAAAGAAAATTAAGGGGTTTTTCTATCCCAGTTCTTTGGGTGATATTTTTTTTTATTTGGGGGCTAATCAAGACGAAACAGTCCCCGGTTTTCGTGCCTATAACGAAACACACAATCTTTTAATTTTATATACAGGGTAAAAAGAGATATCATCCCAACTACAGAAAAAAATGAAACTTGAACGCGATTGCGAAGTCCCCAAGGAGAAACAACACACGGGCGAAATAGAATGTGTAGTTGCGAGGGGAGACAAGCTGTTTACGGCAACTGATGACGGTTACATTATGGTAAGCAATCGCTGTTAAAGATAATAATACATATATATCATTAAATAATAATAATAACAAAACATTCAAAATAAATAACACAGGGAAACAATTTTAATCACATTTTATGGTGACTTAGATTTATCTGCCAATTTTAATTCGTTTTTTCATGCTGATTTCAAATATATAATCCTTTTTACCTACATGCTATAGTTATTCTGTAATTTCTATTTTCTCCTTTCCCCAAAAACTGCCCCCCAGACTGACAGAGAGGGCGCTTGTAGAAAGCAACTACTTCACAGTACATAGTAGTAAGATAGTAATAAGTGTTATTGTGCAAAATATTGATATTGTTTCTTTTTTCAGGTCTCATGTTAGAGTGATGGCTTCGTCAAGAGGAAGTTGCATTAATGATCCAGAAATTTTCTGCTACATATGTGGCTGTTACATGCTAGTTCGTCAAAGGCGCAATATATCAAACATTGTGATCCGCACTTATCAGGCATATTTTGATGTTCTTCTTGGCGATCAAGATAAGAAGTGGGCCCCACATGCTGTTTGCCATAGTTGTGTGGAACATCTTCGTGAGTGGAGGAAAGGAAAGAGAAATGGTCTTCCTTTTGGAATCCCAATGGTTTGGCGAGAGCCAAAGGATCATGTATCGGACTGTTATTTCTGTCTGGTGAATACTAAAGGGATTGGCAAGAAAAATCGGTACAAGATCGACTACCCCGACATTCCCTCGGCGATCCCGCCAGTACCTCATTCTGAGTTTTTACCAGTTCCGATTTTCAGTGGATATGCTTCCTCCGAGGATGAAAATGATGTGGATGTACCTGATATGGACGTCCACGGAATGGATTCAGAGTCTGCAGATTTATCATCAGATGCTGAACAGTCATTAGCTCCTCACTGTTTCAATCAATAAGATTTGAATGACTTGATAAGTGATTTGGCCCTCTCCAAGAAAGTTGCAGAACTTTTAGCCTCCAGGTTGAGTGGAAGATAGGTCGGTACGAAATCATATTACCTAACAAGGGAGAGTACATTTGTTAAGTATTTCTCTGAGGACAAACAATTTGTATACTGCCACGATGTCCTGATCTGTTTACCGAGTTAGGACTTGGCACCTATAGCCCTGCGGAGTGGAGACTGTTTTTGGATAGCTCCAAGTGTAGCCTCAAGTGTGTCTTTTTGCATAATGGCAATGACTTCGGTGAAGTTCCTCTCAGTCACTCTGTCCATCTGCGAGAAACTCACGATGACATAAGAATGGTCATGGATTTACTTAAGTACCCTGAACACAATTGGATCATATGTGTAGACCTTAAGATGGTCAACTTCCTCCTTGGTCAGCAGAAGGGATATACAAAGTTTCCATGCTATATCTGTATGTGGCACAGTCGAGCCCTTGACAAACACTGGTCACAAAAAGATTGGTCAGTTCGGGAAACTTTGGAAGCAGGAATTCCAAACATTGTTAATGAGCCAATGGTAAGTCGCGAGAAGATCGTTTTTTCCTCCACTTCATCTTAAACTGGGGTTGATGAAGCAGTATGTCAAGGCGTTGAGCACTGACAATGATTGTTTTCAGTGCATAGTATTGGCGTTTCCTGCTTCGTCATACGAAAAAATAAAAGCAGGAGTATTTGATGGTCCCCAAATCCGAAGACATCTGAGTGATTCTAGATTCGTGAACACCATGAATGAAAAAGAGAAGGCAGCCTGGCTCTCATTTTCTGTCGTTGTTCATAACTTCTTGAGAAACAAAAAAGCGCATAACTACGAAGATCTGGTCACTAATATGCTTTTAGCATATCGTGATCTGGGATGCAACATGAGTGTGAAGCTGCATTTCCTAAATAGTCACCTCGACCGATTCCCAGAGAATCTGGGAGGCGTGAGCGACGAACAAGGGAAACGCTTCCATCAGGCTTTGATGACGATGGAAGAGCGCTACCAAGGTCACTGTGATAGACACATGTTGGCGGACTACTCCTGGACGATTAGAAGAGATCAGTCAGAGAAGACTTACGAGAGAAAGAGTTACAAACGCAAATCTTTGCCCGACTGGAATCAAGAAGAGGTCCTCCAGCCTGATGTTCGGTCATTAATAAATTTGCATCTATTTGGTTACAGTATTTGTAATCCTAATTCAAGTTTCTTCTCATATGCAATAAAATGTTTGTGCAAACAAACCTGCTTTACTATAAATAACGCAAAAGGATGATTTGAAATTACTTCAGGGCATGATGATAGGCGTAATCAAATTAAAATTATTGTATAATATTAGTTATTGATATTACGAAAAATCTGTAGCATTTAGAGAGAATATAATTTCAGATTTGAATTCAGTATGCTCGAATTAGGGAGGAAAATGTACTTTTGTCACTTCACCAAATACAGGGTGTTCCCCAGTGTAATAGTAACCACAATTATAATAATAAAAACAAAAACAATAATAACTAATAATAATAACAATAATAATAAATAATAAAATAATAAAAAATAATAATAAGAGACTAATAAAATAATAATAAAATGCTAATAAAAATAATAATAAAATAATAATAAATCTAATTAAAAATACAAATTTATGATAAAATAATAATCATATTAATAATTGTTCCTCCTAAAGAGTAGTGGGCTCGCATCAACACCACAGAGAGTACACTCTTTACTCAACACTTTCTTGTTGTCCTATCATACACAAAGCCACACATCAGTTTCGCCACATCAGATTGCCCCTCCAAAGCGACGAGGCGCTGTCATGTAAAACAACCACACAACGCAATATCAACAACTCGTCCCTCTGTCAGCCACCTTCTCTTTCAAGCACACACACATAGAGCAATTACCTATGTACGCGGTCTTCCAACACTTCACACAATAGCACACTCACTATCATACAACTTCATATATTCATTCTTACATGCCAGTACCACCTCGTTGAGCCTTTTCTTTGGTTCCATATTTACCCACCTTACCCCCTCTTTCGTCACTCTAGCCATATTTCCTCACACCCAGCACACATCCAGGTGATTATACCTAACATCCATCTCAGTAAACACACCAAACATCCATTTCATTGATTGCACCAAACTTGCATCTCAATGATTACACCCAATGCTCATCTCAGTGACTACACCCAATGCCCATCTCAGTGATTACACCCAACATCCATCTCAGTGATTACACCCAACATCCATTTCAGTGATTACACCCAACATCCATCTCGGTGATTACATCCAATATCCATCTCAGTGATTACACCCAACATCAATCTCAGTGATTACACCCAACACCCATCTCAGTGATTACACCCAACATCTATCTCAATGATGAGACCCAATGCCCATCTCAGTGATTACACCCAACATCCATCTCAGTGATTACACCCAATGCCCATCTCAGCGGTTACATCCAACATCCATCTCAGTGATTACACCCAACATCCATCTCAGTGATTACACCCAACATCCATTTCAATGAACACACAACATCCACTTCAGTGATTACACCCAGCATCCATTTCAGTGATTACACTCGGTATCCATCTCAATAATTTCTCCCAACATCCAATGTATTGTTGGCAGGTTTGGTCCACCGAGCACCTCGGTCTCTTGAACGAGTTCCGAGCCCACGAATATGCTGTCAACCACCTCCTCGTATTCCAAGACCGCCTCTTTTCCGCATCCATGGATGGGACGCTCAAAGTTTGGCAAATGGACACCTGGGAACCAATTGATACTCTCAAGGGCCACGAAGATACGCCGAGGAAACTGACCACAGACGGCCAGTTCGTCTTCAGCGGAGACGACCAAGGAAATGTAAGTTTGTTGGGAGGGGAACAAAAGTAGGGAGTTGCGCTGAATGAAAATACTGCTTCTCGTGTTGAGCAACGTTGTTCCACATGGAGTATGATTAGTCACTGGATGGGGTAATGCCTAGTTGTCACGCCGTCTTCCACACTTAGAACTACATTAAGCCACATTGGGTATGGTTAGTCGACACAGGGGGGAGCTGGATGGAGTCCCGATTTTCCTTTCACGTAAAGGGGGCGGGTGAGTGGTGAAGTTAGGAGATGTTAAAATACGTGGCGCGCACAGATTGAGATCGGTGGGAGAGGGTGCCCCCCCCTTTTCTAACACAGCCCCCGCCCCACAATATCAAGAGGGACCCCCGACCGTATTGGTCCTCGCTTTATTTTCGCTCACTTCTCCTAACTGCAACACCTTATGAACCTGTCTTCAAATACTTTCTGGCTTAAACGCCCTCGTTGGTTTTCGCTTTGTTATCTAAACTAAGTACAAGTTGTCATACGTCGATGCCATAGGATAAAAAGGTTCTTATCATTAATTATCATCATTATTTTTATTATTTCCTTAAAAATAAGATACCAAACCAACGGGAGAATCTCGGTCAAAAAAGTTTGTGAAAGAGAGGTTTGCAAAGAAAGTAAAAATGTGGAAAAAGGGGCTAAACCTGAATAATGCAATGCGGTCAAGGTCAATGAACGCACCGATATAATTATTATAGCCCACAGCGTAGGCCCAGTCGAAGCTCCCTACCTATTTTTATGTATCAATGGGTGTAATTTAGAAAAATAAAAAAAAACAATACTCATCTCCTATCGCTACGAGAACAGGTAACAGTCAATGACCTCTTGTCGCCATGGCAACAGGTGATAGTAGCTGAACTCTTGTCGTCATGGCAACATGTAATAGTCACTGGACACTTGTCGCCATTGTGACAGGTAATAGTGAATGACCTCTTATAGACAGTCACCGACCTCATGTCGCCATGGCAACAGGTAATAGTCGTGACCTCCTATCGACATGACAATAGCTAAAAGTCTCTGGCCTCTTATCACCATGGCAACAAGTAATAGTTACCGTCATCCTCTCAACACGAAAACAGGTAATATTCCCTGTCCCTTTGGCAAAAGGTAATAGTCCCTGACCTCCTATCGCCATGACAACAAGTAAATACGACTAACCTCTTGTGGTCATGACAACAGGTAATCAAATGGACCAAAGATGGCGAGATCTGCGCCAGATACGAGCTCGTGGAAGAAGTCTGGGACCTCACCGTCAAGCAGCCGTACATCTGCACCATTCGGGATCGTGGCATGACCGTAACTGAGATCAAAGGTACGAACACAATCCCAGTCATCACCTAACACTGATTCAGACTTACGAACAGCCGATTATGCAGCGTCATGTATCACGTCATACACATACGTATCTATTCGTTCAAGGAACACCCTCCCTTCCCCAGGCACCGCCAGTACCTCGCCCGTAGTTCGAACTGTGGAAGGGAGAGCACCCATTTATGCCCACGGGGACAACCTCTTCATGCTCGATCGCAGCGGCACACTAGTTAACCAATTCAAGCAACCACCCACGTGCGATTTCGTCAAAACCTTCGAGGTAATAAGCCCATGATCTCATCCCTAATTCGCAATATTTTTAGTTTTATGATTGTATGGATGAAGTTAGGTGGAGTGTTGGATTCCGTGCTGGGGAATTGAGTAATACTAATGGTTTAAGTATGAATGGTACTGGTACAGATGAAGTAGATTACGATCATATGGTTTGGGATGGTAAGGGAGTGTGGAATGTGTCATGAGAGTATTGGTATCAATGTTGGTGTGTGGAAGTGAGAAATAGACCAATTTAAACTTGGAAAACTTGAGAGGGATGTTTGGTGTGCGAACGTTGGGTAGAGGAACGAGTGTGTAAGAGATACCCACTGTGTGAAAGAGGGTGTGAACGTGGTTGTGACTGAGAAGATGAATGAATGGAAATAAACTCCTGAAGAGAATCTGTGAGAGTGTGTGTTAAGTTGTGCTGTGGGTGGAATGCCCGGTAAAAAGTGGATTGATTAATGATTTAAATGAATGTTCGAACGAGAAGGATTTTTTTTTTTATCACCGGTCTCCAATCATTTAAGATAACCTTTCTGGAGTTCGCATCAGTATTTACAAAGGAGAAACTAAATAGTCTTATGTATAGTACTCATGGGTCAGGGAAAGAGGTGTTTACTACCATTAGTGTGGATTGGAGGACGATAAAAGGACTAATAGGTAAGTTAGATACTACCAAGGCTTCCGGCCCTGATAATATTCATTCTAGGATACTTAAAGAAGGGGTAGAAAGTATCTCAATAGCTCTGGAGAAAATGTATACTAGGTCACTGGAATATGGAGAAATACCCGATGATTGGAAGAGAGCGAATGTAGTCCCCATTTTCAAGAAGGGTAGTAAATAGGATCCAAATAACTTTAGACCGGTTAGCCTAACTCCTGTAGTCTGTAAAATTCTTGAGAAAATAGTTAAAAAAGGGATTTGCCAACATCTAGAGAGAGAGGGGTTAATCAGCGATGCTCAGCATGGGTTTAGATCAGGTAGATCATGTTTGACTAATTTACTAGACTTTCTGGAGTTTGTAACAGATCAAGTAGATAAGGGAAAGAATGTAGATATAATTTACTTAGATTTTAGTAAAGCATTTGATAAGGTACCACATAGGAGACTAGTTCATAAATTAAAAATGATTGGGATATGTGGGGGTGTTTCAAATTGGATAGCTGAGGGGCTGAAAGACAGGAAGCAAAGGGTAGTGCTAAATGGTGTAAAGTCAGAGTGGAGGGATGTTATCAGTGGGGTTCCTCAGGGATCAGTTCTCGGTCCATTATTATTTGTCATCTATATACACGATCTTGGGGAGGCAGTTAATAATAAAGTGTCAATTTTTGCGGATGATACCAAATTAGCAGCTGTAGTTAGAGATATTGATGATAATTTTAAAGTGCAGGGGTATTTAAATAAATTGTTATGCTGGGCACATAAGTGGCAAATGACTTTCAACCTTGATAAGTGCAAAGTTATTAACATGGGAAAAGATAATAGAGAATTTAACTATGAAATGGATGTGCATTGGCTGAGCTCAGTAGAGGATGAGAAAGATCTAGGAGTAGTAATAGATAAGTCATTAAGGTTTTCTAAGCAGTGTATTGAAGCAAGAAATAGGGCAAATAGAGTGCTGGGTTTCATTAAGAGAAATGTCAGTTACAAAAGTAAGGAGGTTATTTTTAAACTCTATAACTCTTATGTTAGCCCACATCTAGAGTACTGTATACAGGCATGGTCCCCACATTTTATACACGATATTAACCTTCTCGAGTCAGTGCAACGGAGGGCAACAAAGATTATTCCTTCCCTGAGGCACCTTGAATATATAGATAGACTGAGGGAATTAAATATGTTCTCGTTCGAAAGGAGGTGTGTGAGAGGGGATATGATTGAGCTGTTTAAAATTTTTTCTGGGATAGATAAATTGGATGTTGGCAAGATTTTTGAGTTAGATGATGGAAATCAGACTAGAGGTCACCAATGGAAAATTAAAAAGCAAGGGTGTAGGTTGGATTTAAGAAAATATTTTTTCACCAATAGAGTGGTAGACTTCTGGAACAAATTGCCGCAGAGGGTAGTAGGTAGTCCAAATTTAAATGTATTTAAGAGTAGGTTGGATGAGTTTATGGGGAGGGAAGGTTGTGATGGTTCCTAAGTTTTGTATATATTAATATTATTTGTATATATCTATAGCTGCATGATTTAGTTCTTGACAAGCCTTGAATGGTGATACCCTTGTTTCTGGACGCAATCCTCTGGATGTAGTTTTCCTGGGAGTTTGGGTGCCTTAAAAAAGAGGCCATTTGACTCGGATGACCTATGATGAGCCCTTGTGGCTTTTGTCATCTGTTATATTATATTGTGGGGGACTTTGATTTTGTCTTCCCCCGGCGATGGTGCTTTTTGTGGGTGGGTTTTGACGGATGCGGATGACCTTTGATAGGCCCTTGTGGCTTTTGTCATCCGTGAAATTATGTTATATGTTTTATGTTATGTTCTATTTAGTGGGCCTGCGGTTTAACGTGGAATCCGAACCACGTGTATGGCAGAGGCGTGACGTCACCTCGAATCGTGACTCCATCCGGCTACTAACCACATCCGATGTACCTAACTTCTCTAAAATCGGAAGGAATGTTTCCACTCTGCCAGGCCGTAGACCAAAGTTGGAGAAATTGCGGCCCATGAAGGCTTTTCATGTGGCCCACGTGTTTCATTTCAGAATTAGACAAAATAGTGAAAATTAATTATTGAACATTTTGTCCAAATCTCATCTCGTTATTCTTTTATGTAAGTGCTAAATTTTTAAATCAGTTATTTTCAAACATAATTGTAATTAACATAAGATTCTATGTAGACTACAAAGCTTTACATAAGATTCAATGTGGCCTGCAAAGCTTTACATACATGTTCAATGTGGCCCGCAACGCTTTACACAGAGCTTCAATGTGGCCTGCAAAGCTTTACATAATATTCAATGTGGCCCGAAAAGCTTTACATAAGCTTCGATGTGGCCCGCATAGCTTTACATAAGCTTCAATGTGGCCAGAAAAGCTTTATATAAGCTTCAATGTTGCCCGCATAGCTTTACATAAGCTTCGATGTGGCCAGAAAAGCTTTATATAAGCTTCAATGTTGCCTGCAGAGCTTTACATAAGCTTCGATGTATACCAAAAAACTTTACATAAACTTCAAATGGGGCTTGCAACGCTTTACACAGAGCTTCAATGTGGCCCGCAAAGCTTAACATGAGCTTAAATGTGGCCAGCATAGCTTTAAATAAGCTTCAATGTGGCCCGCATAGCTTTACATAAGCTTCAATGTGGTCTGCATAGTTTTACATAAGCTTCAATGTGGCCCACATAGCCTTACATAAGCTTCAATGTGGTCTGCATAGTTTTACATAAGGTTCAATGTGGCCCGCATAGCTTTACATAAGCTTCAATGTGGCCTCAGAGATTTACATAAGCTTCAATGTGGCCCGCATAGCTTTACATAAGCTTCAATGTGGCCTGCAGAGATTTACATAGGGTTCAATGTGGTCTGCAAAGCTTTACATAAGCTTCAATGTGGCCCGCATAGCTTTACATAAGCTTCAATATGGCCCGCACAGCTTTACATAAGCTTCAATGTGGCCTGCAGAGATTTACATAAGGTTCAATGTGGCCCGCATACATTTACATAAGCTTCAATGTGGCCCGCATAGCTTTACATAAGCTTCAATGTGGCCCGCATAGCTTTACATAAGCTTCAATGTGGCCTGCAGAGATTTACATAAGGTTGAATGTGGCCCGCATTTTTTGTAGAGAGAGCCCATCTGGCGGCTGCTTCCTAAGACAAACGCCGCCGTAATCACCTCACAGCCTACTACTAGGCGTAAGTATAGGGGTAGGCCCGCCCCCCCTGGTCGCAAGAACATGCGATCTTCAGAAACAGTCAAATAAAGTGGAGGATGCCAGCCTCCTCCAAAAAGTCGTATAGTCCACAAGTATACATATGTGCACGAACCAGTCCCGAGTAAAAAGGATAGGCGGTAGCAACCCCGATCATCCCGGTACCAGGACAGGCAACGTGCACGAAGATCACCCAGAGAGGGACATTAAAAAGATAAATGTGCCGAACAGCCTTGGGGACAGCGCAGTCGTCGCAATAGGGCGGAGGCGAGCGCTCCATCAAAAGGTGCTGCTTCCTGTGAGTGTGTCCAATTCGGAGAGGACTGAAAGCAGCCTGAAGCCGTTGCGGCATTGGGGGTGGGTAGGTCCACGGGAACAGTCGTGGCGCAATGGCACGCAACTTTAATTTAAGTTCCCTTCGACCCTCTCCCACCTTATTTGTCAAGCAGCCCGAAGAACTGCCCGTATTCCTGCTATGTAGTCGGTGTGAGGAAGAGTGAAACGCTGGTCCGGTCGCCCAGTCCTCGCTGACTCTTTGGCACCCTAATCAGCGAGCTCATTCCCCGCAATTCCTACATGTCCAGGAACCCAGCAGAAGATAATCTCGACATTTGCTCGGCTTTCCAAAACCGTGGCGTCACGGATATCGCGAACCAGGATGCGGAGATTCCAATGCCCCGAGAGCACTCAGGGCGCTTTGTGAGTCGTTAAAAATCAAAATACGGTCTCCGAATCGGGCACGTCGCATAATCTCGAGTAGCGAGTGGTGTATTGCAACCATCTCAGCCGTGAAGACAGACGCAGGGGTCGGCGTGGAAGCCGACCCCTCTTGGAACTTTGGCCATCCGTATACACTGGCATGGTTCCAGCGTGACACGTATTGTGCTCTAAAAAGGCCGAAAGAAATACTCCAGGTGCTGTAGAAGCTTTGATAGCAGAGGCAGGGCGACAAATAGTCAAAGGTAGTACCCTCCAGGGTGGCATATTGGGCATAACCAGGGGCGTCACCAACCCGAAAGCTATACCGAGCCTTTTGGGTTTACCCAAAAGGCTTAGGGTACGCCTGGCGTCTTTCGGCGGAATAGGCACCATCGAGATCAGCTGGGGATGCAGTAAGAGCTGAAGGCGACAAAGGGAGGCACGGGCTCGCGCGTACAGGCGAAAAGGGCACTGTGCACAGGGAAGAGCGAGTGGCATCTCCTCAGCATCGACAAGTAGGTTCTCAATGGGGGAAGTGCGGAATGCACTGGTCGCCAGGGGAAGGTGGTGTGGTATTAAGTCTACCTTTCGCAATACACGCTCGGCTGTGGATGCATAAAACTCACATCCTTAGTCGAGCTTCGAACAAACAAAGGATCGATATAAAAGTAAATCAGTATCCGTATCAGCACCCCAAGCTCTGAACGTCATGGAACGAAGAATGTCTATGGCGTGGGTACAGGAGACCTTAAGGCTGCGAATATGAGACTACCAGGTGAGGCGTCGGTCAAATACAAGACCGAGGAAACGGTGTGAGTTTTCCACTTCCAGGCGCACCGCATTTAGAAACAAGTATGGGTCAGGGTGGAGCGGTGGATGGCAACAGAAATGTACCACCTTAGTCTTGGCTAAGGAAATCCGAAGCCTGTGCGCTTCAGCATAGCGAGAGATTTGGTTTAATACCTGTTAGAGTCGACGCTCCTGAGTTCGCATCTGGGTTGCTCCATGTGGTATCATAGTTCTTCTCCAGATCGGAAAAACACTGTGGCATAGTGCTGACTACGAAGGAAGGCCTCGCAGACGGAATTTTCCAGTCGGAGCAGAGCGTCCAACGTGAAGTGAAACTTGCACAAGCCGCACTATGCAGAAGACAGGTGACCTCCGCTGTCCAAAAAAGGCCAATCCAACATTTACCATTTTATCCATCAACTTGCACACGGAGGAGGTAAGAAAGATTGGGTGGAAAAAGGCCGGGGTAGAGTGATCTCTCCCCGGTTTGACAAAAACGAGCCCAGTAGCGATTCGCCACGAGTATGGGAGGATATCCTCTAGCCAGATCATGTTCAACAAATCTAACAGAAAGGCCATGCCTCGCTCACCCATCGTCCGGTACATGGGCTGTCTCTGCCTACGAAGCGAGAGCGGAACGCAACTCACTTGATGTAAACCTGTCGTTGAATGTGGAGAAAGCGGTCGCGAAGGACTCCGTGATGGACGCGTGGTCCGAGATCGCGATATCATTCTCCTGGAGAACGGGAGTGGGTTCCTGCGAGAACTTGCCCCGAATCCTTTTACTCGCTTTCACTCATCTGCTATAGGGGTCTTCCCATTAAGTGAAGACACGTATTCCCGCCAGGAAAAGCGGCGGGCGTGCTTCAAAACATAACAGAATATTGCCCTAGCTCGACGAAATTCACCGACAGTGAAATCGTTTTGCAGCACTTATAGCGCATGTAGGGATAACGCTTGTGTTTGAGGGCAGCCTCACACTCAGCGTGAAAAACGGCCAGACGTTGTTTGGAATAGTAGTTACTCCCTAGTTAGGCCCACGGCGATGAGATTGCCGGAGAAGTACACAACGGGCCTAAATTCCTCCAATGAGACAGAGAAATCAGTCATTTCCTGGAACACGGACAATTGCACATGCTCTAAGCACCACTAGGGCAGGCTCTCAGGCGGCAGCGGCCCAGAAAATGATATTTGAATGGAAAAGTGATCACTACCTTTGAGGTCATCGACTATCCACACCGAAAATCCCGCTTTGGATCCGGAGAGAACGAAGATAGATCGAGACAGGAAAATGAAGCGGTTCTCAGGTAGTGAAGAATAAACTCATCGGCAAGAACCTGACTCCTGGGACTGATCAAGTAGTCTCTCAAAGGGCGTGTCTACCGTTCAGATCCCCGAGCAAGAGAAAGGTCCTCGGCAACCGTGCCACGACGCGGCGGAAGTTTCCCGCGTCGAAGTCGGCTGACGGTGGAATGTATGCTGAATTAACAGTATACTTCCTATCCAGGTGTAACTGCACAGCTACTGCTTAAAAGGAGGTATCTAAAGCTAAGAGAATAACAGAGACATCATGCCGGGTGTAAATCGCGCATCCACCATCCCGTGGTGGTGGGGTCGCAAACTTCTTATACCCCGAGAGGGTGGGCAGGGGACACGCGTCCAGCATGGTTTCCTGGAAAAAGATAGCTAAGGGAAAATAGGAGGAGACAAACCTCCACAGCTCCTCCCAGTTATCCTGGAGTCCTCCGCAATTCAATCGAAGGAATATGCACTCCAGGGCTAGCTCGGAGATACGGGAGCCATCTTCGAAGAGAAGACCCTCATGGAAATGGCCGTACGCTTCCTGGATGCAGAACTCGAGGCGTGGTTGGCCGGGCAATGCGCTAAGAGTGCGGTCGCTTTCTTAGACTTATCGGGGGTCTCTCCTTTGAAGGACCCACTGCCTTTGAGTCACCCAGCCTGGCACTCGGTGTGGGCTTCTTTAGTGCTGTTCTTTTTTCGGGGAGCAGCTTTGGAAACCCCGGAAGATGGCCTCACGACCAACTTCAGCGGTGTTGCCTCCTGTGAGGCTAACGACTCGGTGGGTGCGCACGGCCGTTTCGCTATACGGGAAACTGTCACGCTGGGAGAAGGAGGGGGGAGGGGGGGGGAAAGACCTGGTTTTAGCCGGGGTTGGTTTTGAACCATTTATGCTGCTAGCTTTACCAGAAGAGCGTAGAACCCTAAGAAGGGTTCCAAATGGGTGCGGACACGACAGTGCTCGGACGCTTGGAAGGAGCAAAAACAGATGGTGTCTTTTTTAACATTGAGGCATAAGACCTCCCAGGCAGCGCCGGGCGCCCCAGGATAAAGTCCTTATCCTCACAAAATTATATACAATCCTGGGCCTGAACGGCCAGGATTTCCTTCTCAATGAGATACGCACCGCATTGCTTCGAAGAAGTAGGGTGCGGCTCTTCGCAATTGACACATTGGCCACACATTATTTAGACTTATCGTGTGCGGCCTTGGAGCAACTTACACAGAGTTCGAGTAATCCCGACTTTGCACGTCTACAGAAGCGATTCGTATGGCTGAAGTTGTGGCGGCAGTAGCACCTGCGTGCCGGAAGAACAAATGCCTTCACACGATATCGATACCAACTGGTAAGGACCGACTCAGGGCCCTTGGAGGGTGTACTTATAAACAATCCTTTCATAAGTGCAAACTGCCGATTTCGTATTACGTGGTCCCCTAAGTTCAAAATGCTGAGTAGACAAACAACAGACACAAGAAGGAAAACTCTAGTTACGTCCCATATGTGAGTCCCCCACAACTCCATTTACCCCGTTAGGTTAATTGAGGTATAAAATAGGTTGACACGAGGAAACGAGGCTTTTTGTTCGTTCCAACAGAAGAGACAAGAAAGTCACCGGGAGAGAAGATTTTTCGAGTTCGACAAGAAAACAGACAAATCACCGGTAGAAAGTTTTTTTTGCAAGTTAAGGAGAACTTGCAGTCCTTGTACAATACCAGATTGTACCAAGGAAGCTCGGCGCCGTTTGAGCCCCAAGCTTATTGAGTATCAATCTACACAGCTTGAGGACTCCAAATCTTACTCTATCTGAGTTGGATAAAACCCAACTATATATATATATATATATATATATATATATATATATATATATATATATATATATATATATATATAAATAAAAGAAATCATCTATTTAATCTCGTCCAGAAGAAAACATGGTCAAGCTCACCACGACCGCCGAAAGCAGAAGAATTATCCGTTGTTGTGAAACTTCATTTACTCATTCGAATTTCCGCGTGACGTCACTCGTCCACTTTTATGCCGGAGTAACGCCATCTTGTGAGCAACCAACAAACTACTCGAGCTACGCCTCTCAGGGACAAAATCCACGAAGATATTCTAACTGGAATCGGGTATTAATCTCCATTAATTTATGTAAGTAAATAATCCCGTTGTTTATGTCCCCGTGCTTCAAAGTAGTTTATTTTGTCAATGGTTAATGTCAAAGTGTATTAGAGTAAATTGTTCGCCCGTAAAATCTACCTAGAATCGAGCCTCGAGAGCTGGACAGTAAAACCCATTTTTTTTCTTTATATTATATGTGTATATTGTAATTTTGTTTTCTTTGATTTATGTTCAGTAAAAGTCTATTTTGGTTGAAGTTTTTAAATTATCCTTGAGCGAGTTGCATTGTCAGTATTCGGTAAAGTCAAAAAAGAAACCTCTTTTATTCATTCCCTAGAATAAAATAAGTATAGCACTCTTAGAGTACGATCCTCAAGCGATCACCGAGGCACGAACCTACGCCTCAAGTCCAAGTTTATTTGGTTTATTAACCATAATAAAACAAATATCTATCTATATATATATATATATATATATATATATATATATATATATATATATATAATCTCGGCTAACCCACGACAACGAAGTTCATGGTAGAGTGCGGCGTCACACTCACCGGCGTACCTTCAAGTGTCCGAAGGGCACTAATCATGGCATCCTCGGGGGGTTTCGGACGCATTCACCAGAAGGCTTCCGTCTGAGAAACGGATCACCTTCGGCTCTCTACCAATCACACTATCTAGTGCTCTCCATTGACGGATCATGTTGCCCTTAGCCAACATGCTACCATAGGTGGAGAAAATAACGAGAAAGCGTTTGAAGCCAGTGGGCTGGAAAACGCCATGTAATCTCTGAATCAGGGGCCCCGACGTAATAAAGGCCCCGCTCTTCGCACTTGCGACTTTGGTCTTTGCTTAGGACTCACCACCCGGGGGAGCACCGGGGCCGGACTTGCCGCTATCGCTTTGGTTGCTTACAGTAGCAGCTGCTAACCCATCCGTCCCCGGGGCTCACGCGAAGGGAGAGGTACCCTGAGTCTTTTTTTTGTTTTTTTCTTTTTAGGAGAGGAGGGTAAGGTATGAGCCCGCTTCTCTCCTCCACCGGAAGGAGCCCTTCGCCAGGATGGACCAGCCTCAGCAAGATCCTTCTCTGAAATGGAGAGTTTCCTGTCTGTCAAAGGGGCCCCAGCCGCGGGAGGAGCTCCCTCCTCTCCTTGTGAAGCCTCCGGGGCCCGAGCCGTCTGAGGAAAAGCTTTCACAGGTGCAGACTCAAGTTCTGTGCTTGGCACCGAGCCTGTGTTCGATCCCATGGAAGATCTTACCTTCTGGGGCTGGGTCATCTTAGGGACCATGTCCATCTCAGGAGGGCCTCCATGTGCCCCATCCCCCAAGACATCACGGATCCCATTCGAGGTAGCTTTTGTCTCGTCTTGGGCCAGCGAACCGGCATCCGTCGGAGAATAACAATAATAAGTATTTATAATGCGCCCTTCAGGGCTGTTAGCCCTCACAGAGCGCAGGTTGTGTAGCGAATGAAGAGAAAGTTTACAGGGAAGAGAAGGCAATTCTGAATAGACGAGTCTTCAGGAGACGTTTAAAAGTAGCAAGGGAGGGAGAGGATCGGACTTCGGTAGGAAGAGCATTTCAGAGTCTAGGAGCACAAACTTGATGTGCACGCCAGCAGGACTTTATAGGGCATGGACCAATGGGCCCTGTTATCCCTTGCCCTTGTAAGGGAGTTAGCCGTATCAAGCCGCTCCCACCGGTAACGGTCATCTATAGACCGCTGGCGTGCTTTTTTTTCAGTTCTCTGTAAAAGTAAAGGGGTACTCCCGCTGCTAAGAGGGAGTCGCTCAAAGGCGCCTCCAGAGAAGGGAATGAGGAGCCCCCTGCACCCGTGAGCCTAGGAAAAGAGTAAGTCTCCTCTGTGGTCAGAGAGGTTTGGAGGGTGCCTGAGAAAGCACAGGGGTGCGACCTTTTCTTTAGTGGAGCTGCCCGAGAACCGGCCCGACAATGTTGGAAAGGAGTGTAAATGGGGAGTATTAAGTTAAGAATTTTCATAAATGGGCATGGGGACACTATTATTTGCACGGGACGCAAACTCTAATCACTCCACGCACTAGTCCGCTCTGCGAGGGTTGAATACAGGACCGGCAAAGCCAGCTGCCGCCATTTAAGACCACTCCTCCAGCCCAATGGCCTGGCATCCCTTCGGCATGGCTACTCTACCTTGGACTGGGCGTAAAATTGATAGAACGTGAAAGGAGAGAGAAGGGGTATGTGAGGAAGGTGAGGGTGGGGATGAGGCAGGTTGTTAAAAGACACCACCCCAAACTGGAGCTGAGGGGTTAGGGGGCGTTGTATCCGACCCCCTCAGCCCCGATCCGGGATGGTTGGGTGAGAGGAAGCTGGTCGGTGTCTACCCTGTGAAATTAGAGGCCGACCAGAGAAAGTTGTGCGAGAGGTTGTAGGGAAAGTGAGGAAGCAGGGTAAGAAGACGGTGTCAGAAAGAAGAGGCTAAGCTTGGGCCGGACGGAGCACTGAGTCCCGTCAACACTGCGGCCATGAAAACAAATTACTGTGCCCCTTACGGGGTCAATATAGCCCGCTGTTTAAATTTATTACCCATCCGTGCTGTAGACCGATCCGGGGTCAAGTCGAAGCTAGGGTGTACAACAGGTGCGAATTGCTGTAGCTTGTCACGGCGTGCTCGGGGCCTCCTGCCCGACCTTGACAGGACCGGGAGGGCATGCAGCTTTCCCGCTCCTACCCCTTCAAAATAAACCTCTCTCCTGCCCACAACCATCTCATATTGCTTCTCTTACCAGGGACACGACAAAATCATCACAACTTTAGGGGGATGTAACGACTATCTGCTTAGCTCTGGCTACGACGAGAAGTTAGTCCTGTGGAGTGTCGCCAGCGGAAAACTCCTCCACTCCATTCCACTTCAGGGCTGCCCCACAGCTCTTTGCGTCACGGAAAAGGGGGACATTTTCGTGGGGGGGCCATCAGGGTCCTTAGTTAAGTTGAAAATTCTCTCTTGAAGAGGATGGAGACATGAACGCTCCTCTCAGGACGACTTTAAACTCATTTTCACTTCCAAGCATTTGAATCTTCGTCTAACTTAAACGCTGTCTAGTCGTTAGACTTTAGCCGAACCATAACATTAGTAATGCGGCGCAGCATTAAACGTGTGGCAAGCTTGTTTTTTTCAATTGTTTCAGCACAAAATGCGTTTTATCAAACAAAGACAAAATATTCTCACTATGTATCCAGTTATTATCTAATTCAAATAAATTTAATTTATTGATTTATTCTATTAATCTCCATTGTTTACACATTTTATTGATAAATAATACACAATTGAGGAAATTTTGTAAAATGGGTCCGGAAGTTATGTTAGGTGACGTCGCGATGGGTTTGCTAGCCTCGCACTTAGGAAGTTTTCACTTAATGCTGGTAGGGTTAACGACTTCCCCAACCTTTTTTTATTGTCAACAAAAATTACAAAAGATGAATAAGTTTTTATGTGGCTTTAGTTAAACTCGTGCCGATATAATAAGTCAACGAACGTAATATCTCGGGAAGATTTCTAAATTACATCACTCTTTTAATGTACCCGTATATAGCTAAACCATTTGGAGCCGGGCATTCGATACGGTTACGTAATAGCGCGTTGCCAAGGCGAATACGGTAACATCAGAGTCAACTAACGTAATATTTCGGGGAAATTTCTAAAATATATCTATTCTTTTGAGGTGCCCGTATATACTCGGATAAACTATTTAAAGTCGGGCATTAGATTCCCTCGGATATGAGAGCAAATTCGTTAAGGAATTACATATGATCAATTTCGTGACTGTGTTAAAGTATTGAGATCTACTGTTAGTCTTTACGCATCTCCAGCAAATCTGTGATAAAGTAGTTAAAATGTTAACTACCATCTGTATCTATAAGAGGCTCGATCTGCTCCTGTGTGACCACAACGTTGGTCGCTCAACTAACGGCCAGTCATGTGTGAGTGTAAACTGCCGGGCGTACATGAGTGCTACATACTCACTAAAATATCGAAAACTATAGAGGGAATCTCTACAGGACGGTTTATAAAACAAGGACATTAAAGGGGTGAAATTAAGGGACGTTAAAATGATGGGAAAGTATTTAGTCCTAGTAATCTAAATAGGAACCTACTTGGAGCCCCGGGTAGCTTACTTTCCAGAAAATGCCCAATACCCACAATTCAGGCAGTTTCTCTTTGTTTATCGGTCACTTGGCGACTGCCTATTTAGGTATAATTCGCTGTAATTCTTCGAAACCCTAATTTTAGGCTAGATTAAAAACAAACGCACAAAAAGCACCAAAAAAGCAAAAAAAAAAAAAAAAAGCAAGAAAGAAAAGAAGAAGGAAGCACTCTCAGGCAGTTCGGGGAATCCGATTAAGAGTTCATCCGATCCGAGATTGGCCGATGATTGAAGAACGGACTGACAAATGTGGTGGCTTGTTTCCAAAGAATCATGAATGACTTCATCCGCCACAACAGGTTAAAGCCATCATTGCTTACTTGGATAATGTCACGATTTTCGAGCGTATTTTAGAAGAGCATGATTCAAATCTAGCCTGTTTCCTTGAAGCCACGCGTACCAACAACTTATCATTGAACAAAGAAAAGTGAAAGTTCTCTACCGACATCGTCAACCTACTAGGGTATCAGGTGCGCTACAAGGAGCTCCGACCAGACTCTACTCGTTTGACCCCTCTCCGTGACATGCCAGTCCTATCTGATAGTCTTTGTTACGGATTCAAGGCCTCTTTGCATACTAAACCCAATAGGTCCAACGGTTCTCCCAAAGAATATGACCTTTAGTCGACGCATCATTCCCTTTGTCAGATGAGGCTAAAGCCACCATTGTGGACGTAAAAATTGCTATTATCTCAGCAAGCAGAGTGAAGGCGGATGAAAATGAATAGTTTACTGTTAAAACTGATGCCTCTGAGTCGTCCTGTCGCATTTTTCTCTCGAACCTTGACTTCGTCTGAGAAGAAGTACTGCCCAGCAGAGAAAGAAGCCTATACAATCATTGAATGTGTTAAACGATGGTGCCACTGCCTTATGGGATGCGAGTTTACCCTAATCACAGATCAGCGTTCGGTCTCCTACATGTTGGACACCCAGCACCAGAAAAAAAACCCTGAGAAAACCACCGTGGCATTTAGGACCTTATGCATTTCCAATATGGGGTCATGTATAGGCTTGGATCCCAGAACTCGGCCGCTGACGCTCTTTCACGTGGATTTGGGCCCTTTGTCATTCTCGCTGTTGCACGTAATCTCGCCGATTTACATCAGTCTCTCTGCCATCCAGATGTTGCACGAGTGATGCATTTTGTGCGGACAAGAAATTAGCTCTACTCTCTAGAAGAAATTAAGAGAATTGCATCGGCGTGCGATACGTGCTGCAGACTTAAAACTCAGTCAAATCTTCTAGAGAAGCAAGAGCTCGTTCGAGCATTCGGCCCATTCGATTGGTTGGTCATCGATTTCAAGGGACCCTTTTCTTCATCTTCCCGGAACAAGTACCTTCTGATCTTCGTTGACGAGTATTCTCGTTTCACTTTTGCTTGCCTCTGTACGGATATGTCATTATCTACAGTGATCTCGTGCTTGGCTAATTTGTTCTTGATATTCGGCGTGCCAGCATACGTACACTTCGATCAAAGGGCGTCTTTTATGTCCTCGGAATGCAGATCCTTCCTACATGAAAATATGGTAGCTACGAGTCGCACTACTCTTTACAACTCGACTGGAAATGGACAATGCAAACACTATGTGAGCATCATTTGTAAAACAGTGACTCTTGCATTGGACTCTAGTAAACTCCCCATTTCAGCTTGGGAATTGGTATTGTTTGAAGCTTTGCATTCTAGTATTTATCTTCTTTGCATTTCGACAAATGCCACTCCTCACGAGAGACGACTATGTTCCTAGCTACGGAGAACTTCGTCCCACAATGTCTATTTGGCTTTCTTCTTAGAGGAGGGTTCTAGTCTGTAGGCATATCCACCGCAAGGACGAACCTTTGGTGCAGGAGGTGGAGCTCATCGATGCTATCCCAGGATACGCCTACATTCGTTTATTTAACGGCCAGGATGATACCATCACCCTCCGTGACATTGCGCTGGCCGGAGAGAACACGGAACAAAGGATATACGACACAGAGCGAGAATATGGTGACCTTTGCCCTTAAACGGTCAGCATCCTGAGATCCGGCCAACAAATGACGATACTGAATTCCCCGAAAGACCTCCTTCCCCGACGACTCCGAAAACTTCAATTTCACCTCCATCTGTACCGATTGAGCCTGCTTCGAAGTCTTTGACTTTGAAGGCTTTCCCCGTCGCTTTCCCCATCGAGCGCT
Source organism: Ceratothoa steindachneri (assembly GCA_963969495.1). NCBI lineage: Eukaryota > Metazoa > Arthropoda > Malacostraca > Isopoda > Cymothoidae > Ceratothoa > Ceratothoa steindachneri. The sequence goes on along the minus strand of OZ018330.1, from coordinate 30,541,053 downwards.
ACGCGCAATATTAACGCTCGCTATATACATCTCTCTCTATATATACTATTCCAGAAAGTATAGACTTATGCCTTGAGCCACTTTTATAGTTCTGATGTGTAAAATACAGCACCCGCTCTCCTTGAAGGTGAAATGTCTATTATATTTATTACTTATATCTAACCTCTTCTTTGCAGGGTGCATTCTGCATATTGCCTTATTATATTATTTCTTTCTTTCTTTCTAGTCAATTAAAGTAAAATGTTTCTTGGAGTTTTCTTAACCCCCCCGACGGTCACGAAAGTCATACATGATAGGGGCTTATTGTGTACTGCCTTGGATCAACTTACACACACGAGGAGTAAAACCGACTTTGCACGTCTACCCGAGAGATTCGTATGGCGGATGTGGATTCAGGGGTAGCACCTGCTACCACGAAGAGTGTATGGGTGGGTGGGTCTCGAGGCCCCCTCCTCCCTGTTTTATAATCACACGTTCGATCTTGACCAACCCGTGGACGGCCCCCCTATAAGGTGATGTCTTCTAAGGATTAACCGCTCCTTTCACGAAATTCATGGTTTAGTGCAGGTTTTAAATCGGCCACCTGGCGCTGCCTACTTGGGCATAAGTTGTCGTAATTCTTTCAAAGCCTACTGTTAGGCTAAATTAAGAACAAACGCTCAAAATGCATGCAAGAGAAAGAAAACAAAACCACAAAAAAAACAAACAAGACAGAATAAAGAAAAAAAAGGTAAGAAGAGGAAGCCCGCTCGGGTATGGGGGATGTCCACTTCCCTACCCCCCCAGCGCAGAAACATGCGATCAACAACCTGGACAAATAAAATGAAGGAGGCCAGCCTCCTCCAAAAAGTCAGATAGTCCGCAAGTCTGTGTACATAAAAATGTCCCGAGTACCCCTGGGACAAGCAGTAGCAACCCCGCTCGTCCCGATACTGGGAGAGGTAACGTGCGGGAAGATAATCAAGACTGGGACATTCTATGAGAATGTACCGAACAGTCTGGGGCACAACGCAGTCGTCACAATAAAGTGGAGGCGAGCGCTCCATCAATCAAATATCGGTGCGTCCCGCGAATGTATCCAATTCGAAGACGACGAAAAGTGACCCGAAGCCGTTGCGGCATTGGTTGGTAGATCCATGGGAACAGTCGCAGGGGAATGGCACAGAACTTTAAATTCCCTTCGGCCGTCTTCCATCTCCTATGCTAATACGCGGAGCGCTGACCAAGTTCCTGATATGTAATCGGTGCGAGGAAGAGTGAAACGTTGGTCTACTCGCCCAGTCCTAGCAGACTTTTTGGCGCCCTCATTCCTCGAAATTCCCACATGTCCAGGAACTCAGCAGAAGATAATTTCGACATCCACCGGGCTCAGGCAACCGAGGCGTCACGGATACCGCGAGCCAGGGCTCGTGAAGATTCTAATGCCCTGAGAGCAACCAGGGTGATTTGTGAGTCGCTATAGATCACAATCCGGTCTCCGAAAGAGGCACAACGCGTTAACTCCCGTACCGAGTGGTGTATTGCAACCAACTCGGCCGTGAATACAGACGCAGAGCCAGGAAGAGCCCCGCTGACTTGGATCCATCCGTATACACAGGCACGGATCCAGCGTGACACAAATTGTGCTCCAAAAAGGCCTAACACAATACTCTTGGCGCTGTAGAAGCTTTAGGAACAGAGGCGTGGCGACAAATATTCAAAGGTGGTACCCTCCAGGGTGGCGTCCTGGGCAGAACCAGAGGCACCACAGCAAATAGAGCTACACCCAGCTCTCTAAGAAGTTTCCTACCCTGGCGTGTCTCAGTGGTATGTGCACCGTCGAGATCGGCACCGGATGCAGTGAAAGCCCTAAGCGACTAAGAGAGGTGACAGGCTCGCGCGGAGAAGCGCATAATGCACTGAACACGGCGTAGAGCGAGTGGTATTTCCCCAGCATCGCTAAATAGGCTCCCAATCAGGGGAGGGTGGGCGCGGAATGATCAGTCGCTAGGCTGAGACCGACGTGGTGTTTTTTCTTTTTTTTGTTTTTCAAGGGGCTATCTGGTTACTGCCCACTTGGGCATAAGTCGTCGCAAACAAACAGCCCAGTTCTAGTCTACTTTAAAGTAAAAATTTTAACAGAAACAACAATAAAAAGGGGATCAAAATCAGGGAGCAAGCTCTGGCGTCAGAGAGAGGTCCACCTCCCCCCGGCGCAGCAGCCTGCGACCTACAAAAAAACAAAACAAACAACAATAACAAAAAACCAAGTTAAATACAAGGGAGAAGGCCGGCCTCCCCCCAAAAGTCAATAAGTCCACCAGTCATGGTGCACGCACTCGTCCCGAGTACAAGAGACAGGCGATAAAGACCTCGCCCATTCCGGTACCGGGACAGGTAACGTGCGCAAAGATCACCCAGGCTGGGACATTCGACAAGAATGTGCCGAACAGTCTGGGGGACGACGCAGTCGTCGCAATAGGACACAGGCGAGCGCTCCATCAAATAGCGATGCGTCACACGAGTGTGTCCGATTCGGAGACGACAGAAAGTGACCTGAAGCTGTCACGGCATTGGGGGATAGGCCCATGGGAACAGTCGCGGTGCTATGGCACGCAACTTTAAGTTCCCTTCGACCGTCTCCCATCTTCTTTGCCAAGCAGTCCGAAGAACTGCCCGTATTCCTGCCATGTAGTTGGTGTGAGGAAGAGCGAAACGCTGGTCCGGTTGCAGAGTCCTCGCGGACTCTTTGGCGCCCTCATCGGACCGCTCATTCCCCGCAATTCCTTCCTACATGTCCAGGAACCCAGCAGAAGATAATCTCGACATCTGCCCGGCTCGCCAAAACCGTGACGTCACGGATATCACGAACCAGGGGATGCGGAGATTCTAATGCCCTGAGAGCACTCAGGGCGCTTTGTGAGTCGCTATAGATCACAATCCAGTCTCCGAACCGGGCACGTCGTGTAATCTCCCGTACCGAGTGGTGTATTGCCACCAGCTCGGCCCTGAAGACAGACGCAACGCCTGGCAGAGCCCCGCTGACTTCAAACAGAGGGGATACAGCGTGGAAGCCGACCCTCTCTTGAGACTTGAAGCCATCCGTATACTGGCACGGTTCCAGCGTGACAAGAGGTGTGCTCCAGAAAGGTCGAACGCAATACTTCCAGCGCCGTACAAGCTTTGGGAGCAGAGGCGTGGCGACAAATAGCCAAATGTGGTACCCTCCAGGGTGGCGTCCTGGGCAGAACCAGGGGCGCCACCGGCCCGAGAGCTATATCTAGCTGTCGAAGGAGTTTCCTGGCCCTAAACACAAAGGGCTTAGGGTATGACTGGCGTCTCTCGGCGGCATAGGCACCATCGAGATTAGCTGCGGATGCAGTGAGAGCTGTTGGCGACTGAGGGATGCGCCGAACTCGCGCGTACAGTCGAGTGATGCACTGTACGCGGCGAAGAGCGAGTGGCATCTCCCCAGCATCGACCAACAGGCTCTCGATAGAGGAAGTGCGGAAGGCACCGGTCGCAAGGCGAAGGCCGGTGTGGTGAATCGAATCCACCTTCCGCAATAAACGCTCGGCTGCGGATGCATAAAACTCGCATCCGTAGTCGAGCTTCGAACGAACAAAGGATCGATAAAAAAGTAGGGCAGTAGCCCTATCAGCGCCCCAAGCGCTGAACGTCACGAAACGGAGAATATCCATGGCGGGGGTACAAGAGACCCTAAGGCTGTGAATATGAGCCTCCCAGGTGAGGTGTCGGTCAAATACAAGACCAAGGAAACGGTGCGATTCCACCACATCCAGCCGCACCCCATTTAGAAACAAATCTGGGTCGGGGTGAAGCCGTGGATGGTGGCAGAAGTGCACCACATTAGTCTTGGCCAAAGAAAACCGAAACCTGTGCGCTTCGGCATATCGAGAGACGTGGTTCAATGCTGTTGGATTCGACGCTCCAGAGATGGCATCTGGGCCGCGCTGAAAGAGATTAAAAGGTCGTCCACGTAAAGCGTAGCGAGAACATCTTTCGGCAGCACCGAGGTAATGCCGTTGATGCTTAGGGGCAAAAGCGTGACACTGAGGACACTTGCCTGCGGGACACCCTCTTCCTTCTCCTTTGGGCCGGAGAGGGCTTCCCCCACCCGTACGCAAAATCGACGATCTCGCAAAAATTCAAATATAAACATTGGGAGGCGTCCCCTCGCCCCCATCGTGTGGAGAGTCTCCATGATACCGTATCGCCGCGGTATCATAGGCCTTCTCCAGATCGAAAAACACCGTGGCGTAGTGCTGTATACGAAGGAAAGCCTCGCAGACGGCATTTTCCAGTCGGAGCAGAGCATCCGACGTGGAGTGGAACTTGCGGAAGCCGCACTGTGCAGAAGACAGATGGCCTCCGCTGTCCAGGAAATAGGCTAATCTAACATTTACCAATTTTTCCATTAACTTGCACACGCAAGAGGTTAGAGAGATTGGGCGGAAACCGGTCGGAGTAGAGAGATCTCTCCCCGGTTCGCGAAAGGCGAGCACAGTAGCGATTCGCCAGGAGTCTGGGAGAAGACCCTCCACCCAGATCCTGTTGAACAAATCTAACAGAAAGGCCATGCCTCGCTCACCTAGGTGTTGAATCATGGCGTACGTGACATCGTCAGGACCATGGGCGGTGTACGCGCATGAAGCGAGAGCGGAGCGCAACTCACTCACAGTAAACCTGTCGTTAAAGGGTTCTCCGCCTCTGGAGGTAAAGTCCAGTCGGCGGCCTTCCGCGACATGACGACGTGCATTGAATGCTGGCGGATCAGCATCACGGCTAGAGAATGCGGAAAAAGTGGTCGCTAAGGATTCCGCCACGGACGCGGGGTCCGAGATTGCGGTCCCATTCTCCTGGAGAACGGGAGGGGGGTCCTGCGAAAACTTGCCCCAAATTATTTTGACTCGCTTCCACACCTCAGCTAAAGGGGTCTTCCCGTTAAGTGAAGACACGTATGCCCGCCAAGAAGAGCGGCGGGCGTGCTTCGAAATATACGGGAACCTAACCCTAGCCCGACGTAATTCAGCGACAGTGGAATCGTCCGGGCGGAGCTTATAGCGCATGTAGGCATAACGATTCTGTTTGAGAGCCGTCTCACACTTGGCCGACAACCATGGAAGTGGTCGGCGTGCAAAACGGCCAGATGTCCTAGGAATAGTAGTCAGGCCCACGGCGATGAGGTTGCCGGAGAAGAACTCAACGGCCTCATCTACCGACCTAAACTCCTTGACTGAGATAGAGAATTCAGTCATTTCCTGAAATGCAGGCCACCGCGCCCGCGCTAAGCACCACCGAGGTGGGCTCTCAGGCGGCAGTTGCTCTGAAAATGATATTTGAATAGGAAAGTGATCACTACCATGGAGGTCATCGACCACTGCCCAATCAAAATCAGGCTGTGCATCCGAAGAGCACAAAGATAGATCAAGGCAAGAAAATGAAGCGGTTCTCGGACAGTGATGCGTAAACTCATCCACGTTTAGGACACCCATCTCAAGCTCTTTGATCAGATCGGCAAAGACTTGTCCCCTGGGATTTATGGAGTAATCTCCCCAGAAAGGATGCCTACCGTTCAGATCTCCAAGCAAGAGATAGGGCCTCGGCAACCGTGCCACGACGCGGCGGAAGTCCCCCGCGTCGAAGTCAGCTGACGGTGGAATGTATGCAGAAGTGATAGTATACCTCCTATCCAGGTGCAGCTGCACAGCCACTGCCTGAAAGGAGGTATCTAAAGAGAAAGGAAGAACGGAGACATCATTCTGAGTGTAAACCGCGCATCCCCCAGCCCGGCCATCCCGCGGTGGTGTGGTCGCAAGACCCTTATACCCCGGAAGGGCAGGCAGGGGGCACGCGCCTAGCATGGTCTTCTGCAAAAAGATAGCTAACGGGGAACGGGACGAGACGAGCCTCCGCAGCTCCTCCCAGTTGGGTGGAGTCCACGGCAATTCCATTGAAGGAATATGCCCTCCAGGCCTAGCTCGGAGGAGACGCGGGGGCCCTCCTCGAACTGAAGACCCTCACGGGAATGGCCGTGCGCTTCCCGGGGCAGAACCCCGGTAGCTGTTGGCCGGACAGAGCGCTGAAGGCACTGTCGACTTCGAGGACTTATTGGGGGAGGTTGGGCTCGCCATGCGAGTCTTTTCCTCCCTCCGCCTCGAAACCCTAGGTGGGCGTTGCGGCTTCGGAAGCGGGGGGCTCTCTTTTTGAGGAATCACCGTCTCCGAGCCACTCGCTCCACCACTAGGCGTGGGCGAAGGAGGCGAAGCTCCTTTGTTGCTGTCCTCCTTTCGGGGGACAGCTTTAGGAACCCCGAAAGATGGCCGAGCGACCATCTTCAGGGTTGTTGCCTCCTGTGAGTCTAACGACTCGTTGAAGGCACGTGGCTGTTTCGCCTTAAAAAGAAACGGTCACGCTAGGAGAAGAGGGGGAAGCCCTGGTTTTAGCCGGGGCTGGGTGTGAACCCTTTTTTCCGCTACTTTACCAGGGGAGCGCCCGGGTTGAGTAGAGCCCGCAGAAGAGCTCCGAATGGGCGCTGAAACAACCGTGCTCGTTAGCCTGGATGGGCCAGGAGCAGAGGGTGCCTTTCTAACTATTGAGGCATATGACGTCCCAGGCAGAGCCGGGCGCGCCAGGACCAAGTCCTTGGCCCCGCGGAATGAGAGTCAATCCTCGGCCTGAACGGCCAGGATTTCTTTCTCAAGGAGATATGCACCACATTGCTTCGAAGAAGCGGGGTGCGGCTCTCCGCAATTGACACACTTGGCCACACACGATTTGGACTTATCGTGTGCGGCTTTGAAGCAATTTACACAAACTTCGGGTGACCCCGACTTTGCACATCTACAAGAACGATTCGTATAGCCGAAGCGGTGACAGTAATAGCACCGCCGCGGCAGTGGCACGAATGCCTTCACGCGGTAGCGGTACCAACCGGCACGCACCGACTCAGGGAGCTTGTCACAGTCGATCGTGACGAAGAGTGTAGGGGTGGGTCTCGAGGCCCCTCCCTGTTTTCTCATCACACGTTCGACTTTGACCGCCCCATGGTCGGCCAGCTCTAGGGTGATGTCCTCAATGGAGTAGTCAACGAGTTCCCTCGCATAAACTACTCCTTTCACAAAGTTCATGGTAGAGTGCGGCGTCACACTCACCGGGGTGCCATGAAGTGTCCGAAGAGCACTTATCTTGGCCGCCTCGGCGGGATTCGCCGCATTCGCTAGAAGGCTCCCGTCCGAGAAACGGGTCACCTTCGGCTCTCTACCAATTGCACTAGCTAATCCTCTCCTCTGATGGATCTTGTTGCCCTTGGCCAACATGGTGCCATCAGTGGAGCGAATAACGAGGAAGCGTTTGAAGCCAGCGGGCTCGAAAACGCCAGGTAACCTCTGAATGAGGGGCCCCGATGTCATCGAGGCTCCGCCCTGTGCACTTTTAGTCTTAGTCAGTGGCTCCGCAACCGGAAGGGCAGAGGGGCCGGATGTGCCGATCTTGGCTTGGTCACCTACCAAAGTGGCAGCAGACTCATCCGTCTCTGTAGCCCATGCGGGTGGAGAGGAGCCCCGAGTCTTCCTAGTCTTTTTCTTTTTCGTCTTTTTCTTTTTAGAAGAGGAGGGCGGGGAATGAACCCGCTTCTCACCTCCGCCGATAGGAGCCCATAGGCCAGATGGACCGGCCTCAGCCAGGTCCTTCTCCGAAATGGACAAGGTGCTGGTGGTCGCAGGGGCACCAGTTGGAGGAGATCCCTTCTCTCCCTGTACTGCCTCAGAGCCCTCAGCCGTTTGAGGAGGACCTTGCATAGGGGCGGATTCGGGTTCGGTGCTTGGCGCCGAGCCCGGATTCCCCCCCATGGAAGGTCCTACCGTCTGAGGCTGGGTTTCCTCAAAGACCATGTCTATCACTGGAGGGGCCTCCAGTTGGCCATCCCCTCCAGGACATCGCAGGTCGTCTTGGCAGCGTCACTAGTCTTTTGGGAAAAGGCACAGGCCTTGACCCCGGCAAGGTTTAATATTCTTGCCAGCAGGTCTTTTGAGGGAAGAGCCTGAAGGGGCCTGGCTTCCCTCTTCCCCCCTAAGGGGGTTTGCCCTACTGAGACGCTTACACGAGCGGCGGTCGGCAATGAGCTGTCTGCTGGCTTTCTTGGTAGTCCCCTTGGAAAAAACAGAGGGGACTGATGATCGAAGAAGAGAGGTGCCCGAAAGTACCTCCAGAGAAAGGGGTTCAGGGGGAGTCCACTTCACCCGTAGGCGTAGGAGAGGAGTAAGCCTCCTCTCTGGTTAGAGAAATATGGAGGGTCACCTGCGCAAGCACAGGGGGAAGGGAACCTCCATTTTTTCTGTGGAGCTGCCCGAGAGCGGCTCCATCGTTTCTACAGGGGGAGTTAAAGGGTTTTTTTTTGGTTAAACTCATCATTGGGCATGGTGACCATCTTTTTATTACGGGATGCAACCGCTCATCACCTCTCGCAGTTGCTCCGCACTGCAAGAGGTGCTTACAGGCCTGGCAGAGCCAGGCGCCGCCATTTAAGACCACCCTCTCCCGCCTGGTGGCCTGGCAGTCCATCGGCATGGCGGCGAGGAAAAGGGATGTGAGGAAGGTATGGGTGGGGATGAAGCAGGTTGTTAAAAAAAAACATCCCGAACCAGAGCTCAGGGGTTAGGGAACATTGTCCCCTCCCCCCTCAGCCCGATCCGTGACGGTTGGCTTGAGAAGAAGTTCAGCATCTACCCTGTGAAATTAGAGGCTGACCATTGAAAGTTGTGGGAGAGGTTGTATGAAAAGCGACGAAGTAGGGGAGAAATACAGGCTATCTGAAGGAAGGAAGAGTGGCTAAGCTAGGGCCGGACGGAGCGCTGGATCCCGGCAGCACGGCGGCCAGGATGGCAAATCGCCGCGCCCCTTACGGAGAACCGATGTGGTGGATCGAGTCCATCTTGCGTAATAGAAGCTTGGCTGCGGATGCATAAAACTCGTATCTGTAGTCAAGCTTCAAACGAACAAAGTATCGATAGAAAAGCAAGGCATTTCCCCTATCAGCACCCTAGTTGCTGAACGTCGGAACGAGGAATGTCCATAGCGGGTATAAGAGACTCTTAGGAGGCAACTATGAGCCTTTCAGGTAAGGCCTCAGTCAAAAACAAGACTGAGGAAACGGTGAGATTTCACCACTTCCAGACCAACCACGTTTAGGAACAAGTCCGGGCCGGAGTGGAACCATGGATGGCGGCATAAGTGCATTACTTTAGTCTTGGCCAAGGAAAACCGAAAACTATGCGTTTCGGTATAGTGAGAGAAACGGGCCAATCCCTTTTTAATTAGAAGCTCCAGAGTTGGCATCTTGCCGCACGAAAAGAGATCGCAAGGTCATCCATGTAGAACGTAGCGAATCTTCGGCAGCACCGAGGTGAGACCTTTAATGCTCAGGGTAAAGAGTACGATACTGAGACCATTTCCTTACGCGAGACCCTCTTCCAATCCATTTACCCGGAGAAGGCTTCCCTTACCCGTACGCGGAAATAATGGTTGAGAAACGTCCCGCGCTCCCATCGTGTAGAGAGTCTCCATGATATCGTATCGCCATGCGGTATCATAGGGCGTGGCGTAGTGTGATCTACGAATGAAAGCCTCGCAAACGGCATTTTCCAGTTGGAGCAGACCATCCATCATGGAGAGGAACTTGCGGAAACCGCAATGTGCACAAGATAGGTGGCCTCCGCTGTCCAGAGAAAAAGCTGGTTTAACATTTAGCAATTTCTTTATCAAATTTTACACTCAGGAGGTGAGAATGACTAGGCAGAAATCGGCCGGGGTAGAGGTGTTACGAAAAGCGAGCACAGTATCTATTCGTCAAGAGTCTAGGAGAATGTCCACTGTCGAGATCCTCTTCGACAGATCTAAGAGATAGGCCGCGCCTCACTGACCTAGGTATCGAAGCATCGTATACGAGACATCATCTGGACCAGAGGCGGCTTATGCATACGAAGCGAGAGAGGAACGCAACTCACTCAATGTAAACCTGTCGTTGAATGGTTTTCCGACTCTAGAGGTAAAGTCCAGTCGGCTGCCTTCCGCAACATCACGACGCGCACTGAATGCTGGCGGAGCTACAACCCGGCTAGAGAATGTGAAAAAAGTAGTCGCAAAAGATTCTGCCACGGACGCAGGGTCCGAGATTGCGTTCCCATTCTCCTGGAGAAGAGGAGGGGCGTCCTACGGAGAAATTGCCCCGAAATCCCTTTGACTCGCTTCAACCTCTGCTAGAGGGGTATTCCCGTTTAGTAAAGACATGTATGCCCGCCAAGAAGAGCAGCGGGCGTGCTTCGAAATATATCGGAACCTAGACCTAGCTCGCCGAAATTCACCGACAGTGAAATCGTTCGGGCGGCGCTTATAGCGCATGTACGCATAACGCTTTTATTTGAGGGCCGTCTCACACTCGGATAACCAGATTTCCAGATTTGGAGTCTCGTTATACGTGGTAACCGACAGAGGAGCCCACTTCGAGTCTGAGTTGTTTAATGAATTATCAGCAATCGTTGATTTTCGTCTCCGCACATCCACGAACGGCATGAGGGAAAGAGCACACGAAATTTTGAAATGCTCCATAATGACACGTTGGGAAGATTGGCTAATGGCCCTTCCGATTATCCTCTTGGGCATGCGCTTTGTGCCTTATGACTCGGGATTTATACCTTTTACAGCAGTCATAGGGACTACACTATTGTGTCCGAAACCCTTGGTTTCATCATCGTGGTCAAAAACCGATTCAAAATTCATTAAGGAATTAGCCACATTTTTTATCATTGTGGTAGCCCATATGGCGACCAGATCGGCCACCAGCTCGGCCGTGAAGACAGACGCAGCGTCTAGCAGAGCCCCGCTGATGTCAAAAAGAGGGGATGGATACGGCATGGAAGCCGAGCCCCTCTTGGGACTTGGAGCCATACGTATACACTGGCACAGTTCCAGCCTGAGACGAGGTGTGCTCCAAAAAGGTCGAATGCATTACTCCCGGCGCTGTACAAGCTTTGGGAGCAGAGGAGTGACGACAAATAGCCAAATGTGCTACCCTCCAGGGGGGTGTCCTGGGCATACCAGGGGCGCCACCGCCCCGAGAGCTATACCTCTAGCTCGAACGTATTTCATAGCCCTAAACCCAAAGGGCTTAGGGTATAACTGGCGTCTCTCGGCGGCATAGGCACCGTCGAAATCAGCTGCGGATGCAGTAAGAGCTGTTGGCGTCTGAGGGAGGCGCCGGGCTCGCGCGTACAGGCGAATAATGTATTGTGCACGGCGTAGAGCGAGTGGCATCTCTCCAGCATCGACAAGTAAGCTCTCAATGAAGGAAGTGGGGAAGGCACCGGTCACCAGGCGAAGGCCGGTGTGGTGGATCTAGTCCACCTTCCGCAATACACGTTCAGCTGCGGATGCATAAAACCTGCATCCGTACTCGAGCTTCGAACTAAAAAAGGATCGATAAAAAGGCAATATCCCTATCAGCGCCCCAAGTGCTGAACGTCACGGGAGGAAGAATATCCATGGCGCAGGTACAAGATACCCTAAGGCTGCGGATATGAGCCTTCCAATTGAGGTGTCGGTGAAATACAAGTCCAAGGAAACGGTGCGATTCAACCACTTCCAGGCGTACGTCATTAAGAAACAAGTCTGGGTCAGGGTGTAGCCGTGGATGGTGGCAGAAATGCACCATCAAAATTTTGGCCAAGGCTACCGATCAGCATCTTGGTCATATAAGCGATGAGCGGTTAATGACACAGGTTCAAATACAACTTCTTTATTTATTTATTTCATGAAGAGGGTTAAAATACGTCTATTTTGATAGTAGATGATTAGTGCAATCTTTTTCTCGGCGTTTATGGGTTTTATTCCTCGGTCTATAATGTCCTTGATGGCTCTTTAATCTGCTTTGTGTTCTGTGCTCATAGTATTCTTGTAGAACAGTTTTATAATATCCTCATTATCCGTATTCCTGTTCTTCTGGGGTTTTGAGAGGTACCATCTGTCCATTTTAATTCTTATGGCTGTTTGTATTTCTTTATTGGAGAATCCGTTATTTACGAGTACCTGAGTGGCTCTCTCGAGTTCGTTGGGTGTGTCCTTCCATGTGGTGCAGTGGGTAAAAGCACGAATCATGTACGACGATATCACGCTTGTTCGGTAGCGCTTAGGACATTCGCTGTCCCCATTCATGCAAAAATCCCGGGTTGGTGGGTTTAACATAAACTTTAGTTGTTATCGAAGAAAGCCATAACAACCAATTACCATTCTTAGATATCCTCACTACCAATATCAATGAAACAATAACAGCTAAAGTTTATGTTAAACCCACCATGAGCCATCTGCCGCCATTTGGGGTCACTCGTCCCACCTAGTGGCCTGGCAGCCTATAGGCATGGCGTCTCCACCTTGGGAACAGCCTAAAATGGATAGATATTGAAAGGAAAAAGAAAGGGGAAGTAAGGAAGGTGTGAATGGGGATGAAGCAGGTTGTTAAAAACCCACCACCCCAGACCGGAGCTCAGGGGTGAGGGAACGTTGTCCCCTTTCCTTTCAGCCTCGATCCGGGATAGTTGGGTGAGAGAAGCTGGTCGGCATCTACCCTGTGGAATTAGAGGCTGACCAGAGAAAGTTGTGGGAGGGGTTGTAGGGAAAAAGAGGTGGTAGGGTAGAAAACACAGGCTATCAGAAAGAAGGAGAAGAGACTAAGCTGGGGCAGGACGTTGCGCTGAGTCCCGTCAGCACGGCGGCCAGGAAGGCAAATCGCCGCGCCCCTTAGGGGGGGAATTAGCCACATCTATGGTTTAAGTCGACTTCACACACGCATCCGAAGGACAACTGTACTCAGTGTCCAAAGTTCTTCGAGGGGCTACGAATGCGTGGGTTCGAATAGGTCGTATTCGCAAACCGTTAAAAGCGCCATATGCTGGCCCTTTCCCGGTGGTCGAGCGCGACAACGGGACAATGTCTCGGTGAATAGGTTGAAACCGGCAAAGCTCTCTCCCTCGCAGGATGGCGTGGGTGGGTTTTGACAGATGCGGATGACCTTTGATAGGCTCTTATGGCTTTTGTCATCCGTGAAATTATGTTATGTTATGGCAATGTATTGAGTAATCAGGGTAACCCAAAGACTCATGCGAAAGATATGAACGCGACCTCTTGCACTTCGCGTGAGGGGGAAGATGAAACGGAGGATAATGACGTAGGAGGAAATCGAAGAGTAATCACTCCGGCCACTGGGGAGAGCAACGATAGGCCGGACATTTTTTACGCGCTCTGGAAGACGGGTTACGTTCCTCGGGGATACGTCATTATTTTATTTCTAAATCCGGTTACATTCATTTCATTGCCCCCAGTCTATTGTAATGAAAGAGAAAGGGGCAAATTACCTGCACGCCAAATAATTTTGTACATAACAATTCGCCTTAGACCCAATTGTATATACAATGTATTGTCATGGTCGCATATAGTATTATCCGAAGGACTAGTTGAAGAGGTAGAGAGAACCTGAAATATTAAAAATATGTATATGGGTGTCAAAGAAATGTAAATGTGTAGCATTATAGATGAAAAATAAACCTGTGTACCCCGAGTCGATGTATATTCGTTCTTCATTTATATCACTCCATGGCTCTAAGGGGAGTTTTTGTAGCGACGCCCGAATTGCAAGGTGAATTAGCCTCAACGAGGAACTTCACAAATGAGCACACGGTTGGACCTATGAAATCCTGAAATTGGGCACACTTATTTATTACTGAAATAATATGCAATGTAGTAGTAAAGAATCAATGTAGAACAAAGTGATATATATATATATATATATATATATATATATATATATATTGTCGAAGTATGGCCAAGTGTACGAGAATATGCGCACACAGGCTCTAAGGTAGGCCAAGCAAGGCGACAACTGTTATTGTTCTAAGAATGCGATTTGAATAGATAGCGGCAGCTGTGTAACCAAGGAATATAACAAGCACAAGGAAAAAAAATAGATTTTTAATACACACTAAATAAAAGGCACAACAATAAATATGGATATATACATATGGGTACATACCGTAGTTAGGGAATGGTTATAATGGGAGATTGAGGGTAGTGAGTGATATAGTTCCTTTGAACCTCGAGAGTAAGGTGAGGCAAACTTAGAGGAGGTCTTAGTGACCTTGATTACTCACGGGTGGTAGTCATAAATCTGAGGCAGGTGGGGCTACTTTCTCGAACTTGTGTTTTTGCGGATGCGGGCCTCTTGTCCTCACGAGGTCACCGAACAAGCTTCGAAGGATGGGGATGACTTCTCCACACTCGGCTTGAGTGAGCTAACGGGCTTCTTGTCCTTAAGAGGTCACCAGAAGAACTTCGGAGGACGGCTTCTCCAATCCTTAATCCGAAGGCGGATGAGAAAGGCTGACGTTGCCTCACGAGACTCTTCTCCCTGACCCGAAGATACGGGTGTGATGTCCAGCTCTTCTGTGGCTTGCGATCGTCACTCATACTTCTTAAGAGAGAGCTCGTTAAATTTCATTCCTTTCGGGGAAGTCTCGTCAAACCAAATCTGTCTGTAATCCTGGAGCGGGTTCATATATACCCGAAGTTCTCCAAAACAGGGAGAGAGATTGAGACCTTCTGTAACCTTCGTTATCGGCCGTGACAACCCGAGCGTCTCCTTGCGGTGAAGTGTCAAAGGCAGGGATCAGTGGGCCAGACGGGCGACCAGCGGTGGGAGCCATAAAAGCGGTTCACGGCGAATCCTACAAAATAATCTCCCGACCCGAAGAGGAGGGAGGAAAGATTGAGACAGCCGGCAGGTAGCCCCAATTGCAGCGTCATGCCTGTGTGAATTTTGCAGAGACCTGGCGTCGAGTCCAAAAGGGGTGATGTCGGAAGAAGGGGGGATAACGGCTCGCTTTCTCTCCCGAAGTAATATCTTAGGAGGTGGGGAAATAATATTATTCGAAGGGGATATATATATATATATATATATATATATATATATATATATATATATATATATATATATATATATATATATAAAATTGGCCACAAATTAACTGTTAAAATAACATGCCATGTAGTTGCAATGAACCAATGTAGAAAAGAGCGAAATACTTATATCCCAATTGTACATGTATTAAGAAAAACATGAGTGTAAGAAGGCACTTGAATAATTGGAAGTTCCCACGCGAACACACAACATATACAAGCGAGGAAACAGCTGCGAGACGAAAGGTCTCGATACAAGATAACTAAGGCAGCTGGGCAAACTTAGATTGGTATCTGATATGACCAGCCGATTTTGCGTGAACCAGTGAAAGGCAGAATCAACCTTGCTATGGATGCAAGTTTGATAAAGCCACGATCAGGCGGCCAAATTCAATACACACGTATTCACACTGAAAACGCACACACACTTTAACTCCGTCCAGCAGCCTTAACAAAGAACACACGAATATACTTCGCATTATAGAAGCTCCTCCCCGCTTCCAGATTAGGAGAAAAGAAGTCACGCCCCTTAATTGGAGGTAGAATAAATAGACGGGTTGAAATATTCTCATCAGAACTATTTATTCTGCGTTATTCTCAGTCTAGTTTTTTTTATTATTAGCATCATGAGTCCGTTCTTCGTCTCTATCTGCAGCCGTCCTAGCCCTAACTATCTAACGTAGACGAAAATTTACAACAAGGCCGCGTAAGACTCGACTTTCTCGCTTGCCCCAACTAAGGTAGACCTAAGCCAAGAATAAAGCCTACAAACCCCCATTTTCCTTTCAGGCCATTCCTTTAACCCAGTGATAACCAAGTTACCTTTCGAACGAATCCTATAAACGGATTTCCTGTAAGAACTTTGGGAGTCAGAGCAAACTCGACGGTGAGGCCTCAAATGCCTTCGCCCGACACCCCTTTGCGGGTACACTTGCCTCACGAATAAAACCCTCCATAAACTGGTGACTCTACCAACTCCCTGAGGCATATTATAAACAGGTAACGCCCCCTATAAGTCCAACGACTCTGGAGGTACGCGGCCGTTTCGACTTACATGAAACGATCACGCTGGCGGATGGCGGGGGCTGGGAGCCCTGGTTTTAGCCGAGGCTGAGTTTGAACCCTATATCCCCCCGTTGTACCAGGCGAGCACCCGGGATGAGAAGAACTCACGGAAGGGTTCCGAATGGAGGCAGAAACGACTGTGCTTGTATGCCTGTAGGGGCCAGAAATACTGCGTTTTTTTAATGAAGCATAAGGCGTCCCATGGAGCTCGGCCACACCAGGATCAAGTACTTAGCCTCGCGAAATGAGAGACGATCCATATCCTGAACGACCAGGATTTCTTTCTCCAGGAGATACACCCCACATTGCTTCGAATAAATGAGATGCTCCTCTACGCAATTGAAAAGAAATTAGACATCACAATTGAGATTTATCGTGTATGAGCTTAGAGCAACTTATACAGATTTCGGGTAAACCAAACTGTGGAAGAATAAGGTCGAATAGCGACCACGTGCCCTTCTGTACCCACGGGGTCTCGAGATCACCGTATGGAGCTTTGAAAGCGCGGCTGATCTACGGTGAGGATGCGGTCTACGCCGTTTTATTGCTCCCCAGCTATATTTGCTTAGGGATACATTTTCGTCGTCTCACATGGCCTTCCAGCCAGCCTTCCTACCCTTTGGCATAGATCGAAGTTCTTCGAACATTTTACGCCAATTTTATCTCGGTTCAGCCAAAGGAGTCGCCGCCTTTTTCCCAATATCACACGAGTTGTGGAAGCTCCCACCACTCCATTAAAGCCACCCCGCTGACCGTCTATATAATCCCTCGACTCGGTTTAGCGTGTAGCACTTCAAGACTTTCCGCCTAATACCTCGTACGAGCTAAGGAAACGCTCGTCCTTCGTGATCGGAGACAACGGCGATTTCAATTCGAGGATGAAGGCTAAAGCGACATCCGTGAACTCTGCCATAATATCGGCGGGTATCTGACGAGGATCTCCATCTCCGAAGGCCAAACTCATTGTACTCCCTCATCTGCTCCGTGAGGTAATCCAACTTCCCCATTGTAGTCATCGTATCCCGACTGGACCCTCCTTTAAAGGAATACGTAAGCAGTGCAACCGTTGACACCTACATATTATTCTATAATGTGACCTACCCGAATTATCTCATCCTTTGTGTGTGAGCCCCGGTTTAAAATCCCCTTTACATCACCAACCTGAACCCGACCACTAATCCTATAATTTTCCCTCCTGTGTCTCGTGCCGACATTTAACTTCGCCTCTGCGATCATTCCCTTTAAACCCTATATCTGTGTATATTCAAATTATATTTCTTTTGTTGTTAGTAAAGCTATATTTGCGTTATTGTCTTTATTTTACAACCTCAAACGTGAACCAGCTACCTGTTAATCTTTGGCCAACTTGCACTCTGAATTATTTGATTTAAAAAGCCCCCGCCAACTTCGACCCCAAAGCTCCAAAAGGGCATATATATATATATATATATATATATATATATATATATATATATATATATATATATATATATATATATATATATATCTATATATATATATATATATATATATATCTATATATATCTATATATATATCTATATATATATATATATATATATATATATATATATATATATATATATATATATATATAGAGAGAGAGAGAGAGAGAGAGAGAGAGAGAGAGAGAGAGAGAGAGTCTGATCATTCCAAGACACCGAATTTACACATCTACCGGAGAGATTCGTCCGTATGGCAGAAACAGTGGCAGTAATAGCACCACTACGGTAGTGGTACGAGTGCCTTCAAGAGTTAGCGATACCAAATGGCACGCAACGATAGGGCACCTGTCACAGTAGAACGTGACTAAGAGTGTAGAGGTGGATCTTGAGGCTCCTCCCTCTTTTCTCCTCATCACACGTTCGACCTTGACCGCTCCATGGTCGGCTTGCTCTAAGGTGATGTCCTCTATGGAGTAGTCCACGAGTTCCCTCGCATAAACCACTCCTTTCACGAAGTTCATGGTAGAGTAAGGCGTCACACTCACCGACATGCCATCAAGTGTCCGAAGGACACTAATCATAGCCGCCTGGGAAGGATCCGACGCATTCGCCAGAAGGTTCCCGCCTGAGAAAGGGGTCGCCTACGGCTCTCTATTAATCAAGCTAGTTAATTTTCTCATCTGATGGATCATTTTGCCCATGGCAAACATGCTGGCATCTGTGCGGCGAATAACCAGAAAGCATTCGAAGCTAGAAGGCTCGAAAACGCCAGGGAGTCTCTCAGTCGGTGACCCCGATGTAATCGAGGCTCCGCTCTGCGCACTTTCGACTTTGATCTTTGTCTGGGACTCACTACCTGGGCCAGAACTGCCGATATCGGCTTAGTCACTTACCGAAACTGCAGAGAACCAATCCATCCCCGGGACTCCCACGGAGGAAAAGGAGCCCTGAGTCTTTTAATTCTTTTTCGTGTTTCTTTTTTTTTAGGAGAGGAGGGTAGGGAATGAACCCGCTTCTCTCCTCCGCCGGAAGGTGCCCTTAGGCCGGATAGACCGGCCTCAGCAAGATCCTTCTCTGAAATGGAGAGGGTCCTTTCTGTCAAAGGAGCACCAGCCGGGGGAGGAGGTCCCTCCTCTCCTTGTGAATCATCGGGGACCCAAGCTGCCTGACGAGAAGCTTGCATAGGGGCAAACTCAGTTTCGGTTTTTGGCACTGAGCCCGACTTCGACCCTATGAACGATCCTGCCGTCGGGGCCTGGATCACGTCCGAGATCTTGCCCAGTTTTGGGGGGCCTCCATTTGACAATCTCCCCATGATGTAGCACGGATCCGTATCGAGGCATTCTTATTTTTCTCCTCGGCCGGTGGGCCAAACTCGTTAAGGTAAGAAAGGGGGACAGGACTCAGAACACCCTCAAATCAGCGCAGAGGCCTGCAGAACTGCAGGGGGCACAGCCGAACGGGCACAGCTCTCCTTTCCCGCTCTAAGGTGCTTGACCTTATAGAGTCCCTCCCTCCGGGACTGGTCGATCCTGGGACCCCTATTTATTTTATTGGCAGTCCCATGTGAAAGGAAAGGGGGGACTGCCGCTGGTGTGCAGCTGGAGACATCTATGAGCGACTCCAAAGAAGAGGGTGAGGGGTAACCACCACACCTTTAGGTTTTTGAGAGGTATTACCTCCTCTCCGGTAGAATGCGGTTGTAGAGACACCTGGGAAATGCTAGAGGGAGCTGCTATGGGTGGTTCTAAATAAGGCAAAGGGGAATGTCGCATGCGAATGGTAAGGGGGGAGTCCATCCACCGGTTGAAGCGGTGCCTCGATTTTCCTCGTCTTCCTTGACACCTAGGGAGGGCAGGGCCGGGCTTGGAGTAGGATCTCCATGCTCATTACCACCATTCTTTTCACTTGTCACCATAGTCGTAGATAAAAAAAGAATGTATGGGAAGTAGATACTATAACTTCCCTATGCCTCGGGTGGTTAAGAGAAAAGTCTTCATAGGATCCTAAAATTCCAGAACTTGATCATTTACACATACTTAGCCCCACTGTTCCAGCTAAATTAGCATTTGACAACCCGTCATTCAGGCTAAATTGTCTTTAACAATAAAAAATGGTGCCGATGTAGCGACCTGATATGTGTACTGGAAGAAAGTGAGCAGATTCAACTGCCCGGCACACTACGTGCTTAATACTTACCTTAGCCACCCGGCTTTCGGCACTGGCAGCAGGGAGGGACCTCACGGTATACACTACCACTAGACAGGGGCTCATAAAAGGACGAAAGAGCGCCGGACAGCCAGAAACTCTGTGGATAGAAGAGCAAGTTTGGAAAGGGCCACGAGAGTATGTAATAAAGAGAAGTAGAGATAAGCGGGTCCACTAACAAGTAGGGTGGGTGATCACCAAGGCACTATAGCTAGTGGACCGATATCTGTCCAGGTGAGAACAGCCCTCTTGGTACAAAGTGCAGGTGAAAAAAAAGGTTGAGGGGATAGTCGCAATAATAATGAATAAATAATAAAATACATACAAAATAAAAATATTAAAATAAATAATAAATAAAATTAATAAATAATAATGAGAATGATGATGATAATGATGCTGATGGTAGTGATGATGATGATGATGAATATGATGATAAAAGGGGAACAGGATTAGTCAAGTCTTCACAGCTCCTCTTAGTTATCCCGAAGTACATGGCCGTTGCACGGAAGAACCTGGCCTCCGGATCTATCTGGAAGGAGCTATCTCGTGACCCTCTTCGAGGAAGAGGTAGCCACAGGAATGGCCGTAGGCTTCCTTGGAACAGACATCCGAGTGCTATTATCCGACGAACGTGCCATTGAAGGTGACGCCTTCGAGAACTCATTTGAGAATCATCGGTTCCGAAAACGAACTGTCCCTTTTTCTTGTCTCAACCTCTTCGCCTGGCAAGGTGCATTTTGGGTTGAAGCTCCCTCGTCTTTAGAAATTAGGAGTCCACTTATTACGCACCGTTCAGCTTTGACCAGGGATTTTTTTTTTTTTTAAGAGCTCATCTGGCGACTGCCTACTTGGGCATTAGTCGCCGTTGTCAACAACGCCTATTTAAAATAGGATGCAAAAAACTAAAAAAAAACTATAAAAAAAAGGAAAAAGGCAATAAGCAGGAAGCAAGCTCGGGCATCGGGGGAATGTCCGCCTCCCCCCAGCGCAGGAACGTGCGAGCTACTAAAATAAAAAAACCCAACTAGTTAAATAAAGGGGAGAAGGCCGGCCTCCCCCCAAAAGTCCATAAGTCCACCAGTCAATGTGCACGAAATCGTCCCGAGTAAAATGAGTAGGCGGTAGCGACCTCTCCAATCCCGGCACCGGGACAGGTAACGTGCGCGGAGATCGCCCAGACTGGGGCATTCAACAAGAATGTGCCAAACAGTTTGTGGGACAACGCAGTCTTCACATTAGGGCACTGCCGAGCACTCCATCATATGGCGGTGCATCCCGCGAGTGTGTCCAATTCGGAGACGGCAGAAAGCAACCTGAAGCCTTTACGGCATTGGGGGGGGATGGGGGGTAGGTCTATGGGAAAAATCATGACGCAATGGCACGCAACTTTAAGTTCCCTTCGACTTTCTCCCATCTTCTTTACCAAGCAGCCCGAAGAGCTGCCCGTATTCCTGCAATGTAGTCGGTGTGAGGAAGAGCGAAACGCTGGTCCGGTGTCAGAGTACTCACAGACTCTTTGGCACCCTCATCGGCGGGCTCATTCCCCGCAATTCCTACATGTCCAGGAACCCAGCAGAAGATAATCTTGGCATCCCCCGGCTTGCCAAAACCGTGGCGTCATGGATATTGCGAACAAGGGGATGCGAAGATTCCAATGCCCCAAGAGCACTCAGGGCGCTTTGTGAGCCGCTATAGATCACAATTAGATCTCCGAACCGGGCACGTCGCGCAATCTCTCGTACCGAGTGGTGTATTGCCACCAGCTCGGCCGTGAAGACAGACGCAGCGCCTGGCAGGTTCCCGCTGACTTCAAACAGAGGGGATACGGCGTGGAAGCCGACCCCCTCTTTGGACTTTCAGCCATCCGTATACACTGGTGTGATCCAAAAAGGTCGAACGCAATACTCCCGAGCAGAGGCGTGGCGACAAATAGCACAAGATGCTACCCTCCAGGGTGGCGTCCTGGGCAGAACCAGGGACGCCACCGGCCCTAAAACTATATCTAGCTCTCAAAGGAGTTTCCTAGCCCTAAACCCAAAGGGCTTAGGTTAAGACTGGCGTCTCTCGGCGTCATAGGCACCGTCGAGATCAGCTGCGGATGCAGTGAGAGCTGTTGGCGACTGAGGGAGGCGCTGGGCTCGTGCTTACATGCGAATAATGCAGTGTGCACGGCGAAGAGCGAGTGGCATCTCCCCAGCATCAACTAGTAGGCTTTCAATCGGGGAAGTGAGGAAGGCACCGGTCACCAGGCGAAGGCCAGTGTGGTGGACGAGGCCACCTTCCGGAATACACGTTTAGCTGCGGATGCTAAACTCACATCCGTAGTCGAGCTTCGAACGAACAAAAGATCGATAAAAAAGTAGGGCAGTAGCCCTATCAGCGCCCCAAGCGCTGAACGTCACGGAATGGATAATATCCATGGCACGGGCACAAGAGACCCTAAGGCTGCGGATATGAGCCTCCCAGGTGAGGCGTCGGTCAAATACAAGACCAAGGAAACGGTGCGATTCAACCACATCCAGGCGTACCCCATTAAGAAACAAGTCTGGGTCAAGGTGGAGCCGTGGATGGCGGCAGAAGTGCACCACCTTAGTCTTGGCCAAAAAAAAACGAAACCTGTGCGCTTCGGCATAGGCGGTTCAATGCCTGTTGGAGTCGACGCTCCAGAGTTGGCACCTGGGCCCCTCCAAAAGAGATCGAAGGGTGGTCCACGTAGAGCGTAGCGAGAACATCTTCCGGCAGCATCGAGGTGATGCCGCTGATGCTCAGGGAAAAGAGTGTGACACTGATGACACTTTCCTGTGAGACACCCTCCTCCTGCTCCATTGGGCCGGAGAGGGTTGCCCCATCCGTACGCGGAATCGACGATCTCGCAAAAATTTAGATATAAAAATTTGGGAGGCGTCCACTCGCCATCATCGTGTGGAGATTCTCCATGATAACGTATCGCCATGCGGTATCATAGGCCTTCTCCAGATCGAAAAACACCGTGGCGTAGTGCTGTCTACGGAGGAAGGCCTCCCAGACGGCATTTTCCAGTCGGAGCAGAGCATCCGACGTGGAGTGGAACTTGCGAAAGGCGCAGTGTGCAGAAGACAGATGGCATCCACTGTCCAGAAAAAAAGGCTGATCTAACATTTACCAATTTCTCCATCAACTTGCACACGCAAGAGGTAAGAGAGATTGGGCGGAAACCGGTCGGAGTAGAGTGATCTCTCCCCGGTCTGCGAAAGGCGAGCACAGTAGCGAATAGCCAGGAATCTGCGAGGAGACGCTCCACCCAGATCCTGTTGAACAAATCTGAGAAAAAGGCCATGTCTCGCTCATTCAGGTGTCGAAGCATAGAGTACGGGAGGTCATTCGGATCATGGGCGGTGTCTGCGCACGAAGCAAAAGCAGAACGCAACTCGCTCCGAGTAAACCTGTCGTTGAAGGGTTCTCCGCCTCTGAAGATAAAGTCCAGCCGGCGGCCTTCCACGATATCACGAAGTGCATTGAATGCTGGCGGAGCAGCTCCCCGTTAGAGAATGCGGAGAAAGCGGTAACGAAGGATTCCGCCACGGATGCGGGGTCCGAGATTTTGGTCCCATTCTCCTGGAGAACGGGAGGGGGGTGCTGCGAGAACTTACCCCGAATCCTTTTGACTAGCCTCCACACCTCTGCTAGAGGGTTTTTACTTATAAGTAAAGACACGTATGCCCGCCAAGAAGAGTGGGGAGGCGTGCTTCGAAATATACCGGAACCTAGCCCAAGCCCGACGAAATTCACCGACAGCGAAATCGTTCGGGCGGAGCTTATAGCACATGTAGTCATAACGCTTCTGTTTGAGGGCCGTCTCACACTCGGCTGACCACTACGGGATTGGTCGGCGTGCAAAGAGACAGACCTTCTAGGAATAGTAGTTAGGCCCGCGGCGATGAGGTTGACGGAGAAGAACTTAATGGCCTCATCTAGCGACCTAAACTCCTCGATTGAGATAGAGAATTCAGTCATTTCCTGAAATGCAGACCACCGCGCCCGCGCCTAGCACAACCGGGGTGGGAGCGGCCCCAGAGGGGGTATCTACCGTTTAGATCTCCGAGCAAGAGAAAGGCCTTCGGCAACCGTGCCACAAAGCGGCGGAAGTCCCCCGCGTCGAAGTCGGCTGACGGTGAAATGTACGCGGAAATAACAGTATATCTCCTATCCAGGTGTAGCTGCAGAGCTGCTGCCTGAAATGAGGTATCTAAAGTAAAGATAAGATCGGAGACATCGTAGCCGGTGCAAATCTCGCATCCTCCTGCCGGGCTACCATCCCGTGGCGGTGAGGTCGCAAAACCCTTATACCCCGGGAGGGTGGGCAGGGGCATGCGCCCAGCATTGCCTCCTGCAAAAAGATAGCTAACGGGTAACGGGAAGAGACGAGCCTACGCAGTTCCACCCAGTTGGCCCTGAGTCCGCGGCAATTTCATTGAAGGAATAAGCCCCTCCAGGCCTAGCTCGGAGGAGATGCGGGGGCCCTCTTCAAAGAGAAGACCTTCGCGGAAAGGGCCGTATGCTTTCCGGAGGCAGAACTCCGGGCACTGTTTCCTGGACAATGCACTGAAGGTGCTGTCGCCTTCGAGGACTTATTGGGGGAGGTTGGGCTCACCATGCGAGTCTTTTCCTCCCTTCGCCTTGAAACCTTATGGGGGTGGGGGGTCCTCTTTTCGAGATCCACCGTCTCCGAGCCACCCAGCCCACCACTGGGCATGGGCGAAGGAGCCGAAGCTCCTTTGGAGCTGTCCTACTTTCGGGGGGAAGTGGGGGAGCCCTGGTTTTAGCCGGGGCTGGGTGTTGACGCTTTGTGCCGCCAGCTTTACCAGGGAAGCGCCCCGGGTGGGTAGAAACCGCAGAAAGGTTCCGAATGGGCGCGGAAACAACCTTACTCGTAGGCCTGAAGGGACTAGGATAAAAATTGAGGCATAGGACGTCACGGGCAGCGCTGGGCGCGCCATGAGAGACGATCGGGAAATGAGAGACGATCCTTTGCCTGAACGGCCAGGATTTCCTGCTCAAGGAGATACGCAGCACATTGCTTCGAGGAAGTGGGGTGCGGCTCTCAGCAATTGACACACTTGACCACACACAATTTTGAATTATCGTTAGCGGTCTTGGAGTAACTCACACGGGTTTCGGGTAACCCAGACTTTGCACCTCGACAGGAGCGATTAGTATGGCCGAAGCGGTGGCAGTAATAGCAACTCCGCCGCAGTGGCACGAATGCCTTCATGCGTTTGCGATACCAACCGGCACGCACCGACTCAGGGAGCTTGTAACAGGCGAATGTGACGAAGAGTGTAGGGGTGTGTCTCAAGGCCCCTCCCTGTTTTCTCATCGCACGTTAGACCTTGACCGCCCCATGGTTGGCCAGCTCTAACAAGGTGTCATATATGAAGTAGTCCAAGAGTTCTCTCGCATAAACTACTCCCTTCACGAAGTTCATGGTAGAGTGCGGCGTCACACTCACAGGCGTGCCATAGAGTCTCCCAAAGGCACTAATCATGGCCGCCTCGGAGGGATTCGATGCATTCGCCAAAAGGCTCTCGTCCGAGAAACGGGTCACCGTCGGCTCTCTACTAATCACACTAGCTAAAGGTCTTCTCTGATGGATCATGTTGCCATTAGCCAACATGCTGCCATCAGTGGAGCGAATAACCGCGAAGCGTTTGAAGCCAGCGGCTCGAAAACGCCGGGTAGTCTCTGAATGAAGGTCCCCGATGTAATCGAGGCTTCGCTCCACGCACCATCACTTTTGGTCTTAGCCAGGGGCTCCGCACCCGGGGAGGCAGAGGGGCCGTATCTGCTGAACTTTGCTTGGTTGCTTCCCGAAGTGGCAGCAGACCCATCCGTCCCCGCAGCCCCCGCTGATGGAGAGGAACCCCGAGTCTTTTTCTTGTTTTTTTTTATGAGAGCGGTGAATGAACCCGCTTCTACCCTTTATCGGTAGGAGCCTCCAGGCCGGATGGACCAGCCTCAGCAAGGCCTTTCTTCAAGATGGAGAAGCATCTGGCGGTCGCAGGGGCACCAGCCGGAGGAGGAGATCCCCACCCTCCTTGTAGTGCCTTGGAGACCCGAGCCGTTTGAGGAGGACCTTGCATAGGGGCGGACTCGAGTTCGGTGCTTGGCACCGAGCCCGGATTCACCCCCATGGAAAGTCCTACCGTCTGATGCTGGGTTGCCTCAAGGACCATGTCTATCTCGGAGGGGGATGGGCTCTAGTTGGTCATCCTCCCCAGGACATCTCAGGTTCCATTGGCAGCGGTGTCACGAGTCTGGGGAGGCACAGGCCTTGACCCCCGCTAGGATTAATATTCTAGCCAGCAGGTCTTTTGAGGGAAGCGGCAGATGGGGCCTGGCTTCCCTCTCCCCCCTAAAGGGGCTGACCTACCAAGCCACTTCAATGGGGAGCTGTTGGCTATGGGCTGGCTGTTGGTTTTCTTGGCAGTCCCCTTTGAAAGTAAAGGGGGGACTACCGCTGGAAAGAGGGAGGTACTCGAAGGCACCTCCAAACAAGGGGATGAGTGGGAGTCCCCTACACCCGTAGGCAAAGGAAAGGAGTAAGCCTACTCTCCGGTTAAAGAGATTTGGAGGGTCCCCTGTGGAGCTGCCCTAGTGCGGCTCCGACGGTGGATTAGGGGAAATTGGAGAGAGATTTTCGTTTTTCTCATCATTGGGCATGGTGACCCCTATTTTTTTTACGGGATGAAGACGGTATTCACTCCTCGCAGTAGCCCACTCTGCAAGGTGTGCGTACGGGGCTGGCAGAGTCAAGTGCCGCCATTTAAGGCCATCCCTCTCGCCTGGTGACCTGGCAGCCCTTCAGCATCGCGGCTCCACCTTGAACAAGGCGTAAAATTGATAGAGTGTGAAGTGAAAAGGAAATGGAATGTGAGGAAGGAATGGGTGGAGATGAAGCAGGTTGTTGAAAACCCACCATCCCAAACCGGAGCTCAGGGGTTAGGGAACATTGTTCCCTCTCCCTTCAGCCTCGATCCGGGATAATTGGCTGAGAAGGTCAGCATCTACCCTGTGAAAATAGAGACCGACCAGAGAAAGTTGTAGGGGAATTGATGAAGTAGGGGAGAAATACAGGCTGTCTGAAAGAAGGAGAAGAGGCTAATCTGGGGCCGAACGGGGCGCTGAGTCCCGTCAGCACGGCGGCGAGGAAGGCAAATCGTCGCGCCCCTTACGGGGCATAAACATAAGAGAGATGGAAACTCCCAATCTGCTAAGAGATTCTTGGAGCGTTCCCTTAGAAACCACTTCAATCCAGAGGTGGAGCTTCCCAACGGGTGCTCCGAAAAGCCGCGAAAATATGGTTCTAGGGCTACCATCTACCGTTCAGGGTTGTTCTGTTATGGTTTTACCGGCCCACCCCAACACCAAGGTCGATCAAGGATTCTCTAGGAGGGATACTAGTCCTATTTTTTCACGGAACAAACCAACTCACGTGAAATTCCTGGATCATGTGACCAATGAAAAATAAAAAAAGCGGTGGGTGGGCCATGTCAGCGTCCAGCCGCTCCCGCCTGCCTCCTCGCAGATTTTCGGACTGCTCGGGTCTTTCCTCTCGGTGCGTTAATGTTTGGTGTTCGCACCTGTGCAGCGACGCACAACGACCAGAAGTTGCTGTAAGGCCGCATCTACTAAGTGATTAGCCAGAGATGGAGGGCGACAGAACGAATATCCTTGATCAGACGTACTGATCCTCGACTGGATCTGAAGATCTGTTGTGACAGACGCAGAGAGGAGAACCAAGACTTTTCATTGGCGTGGCAGTCAACAAGGCAGTACAGCCCATCTGCTAAAAGTAGTACTGCCTTATGTACCTGAAACCGGACGTAAAGAGGTGGTTAGCACATCACATGCCAGGAAGTGGTTATTGGGGTAAAACCGATCTTCTCATTAATCGCTCCCAACGCGCAAGGATTTCGCAAGTCATTGTCTCTTGCGACCTTCAGACGTTAAAGATCGTTGTTTATAGATGTTCCAACGCATCTCTTCTGACACCACATGAGGTATTTGGTTAGGTCCTTAAGCCTAGATAAATGGTTGATTAGATAGTCGTAGAAAAAGGGAATGCTGAGGGTACGAAGTGGAAGCACACCAAATTCCCACGGCCCCGTCAAAGAGTTCATGCCAACCAAGTGACAGGGTTTCCCTAATTGGCACTCAGGCAAGGAGGACGATCATCCCTTCCATGTACCATGTGTAACAGGTTACGCACGGTACCTCCTCCAGGGGAGAGAGATGGGGCATTTAAAATGCACTCAAAATTTTCTTATTCATGCCCATTATTTTCGAAATATCACCAAAACAGTTATCGTTTTGTTTTTTTGTTGACATTAGTTGACGAAGATGAGCTGCAGGCGCTCTGTGACGGTCCATGTCATTGAAGACTCCCACACAAATCAATATCTTCCCTTTCCTTGTAAAATAAGGGGGATCTTTCCTAAGATTTCTTTAAAAGGTTGAGGCGTTATCTATTTTACTTTATTTATGCAACTTTTTAACATAATAAAACCTTTCGAAATTATACCATTATAAATTATTTCGATTTTTTTTTTTAGATAATAAAAATGTAAAAACCTAAAAATCAATAACCATAACC
The DNA here is from genome assembly GCA_963969495.1 of Ceratothoa steindachneri. Taxonomy (NCBI): domain Eukaryota; kingdom Metazoa; phylum Arthropoda; class Malacostraca; order Isopoda; family Cymothoidae; genus Ceratothoa; species Ceratothoa steindachneri. The sequence continues at coordinate 30,512,684 of OZ018330.1, read as the reverse complement.
AGAATGTTAGAGGTTAAGTAAAGGGCGTTTACTTTTTATATATTTATTTAAATGTTCGTCCTGCCATGTTGTAGGATTTCAAGGTGACGGAATATTAAAAGGGGGTGTCGATTCTCAATGGGACAAAGCCCCAATTATGTCCCATGATTTGTAGAACAAAAACGGCTTTTAATATCCACTTACTTCTCTCATTTGGTTAAAGAATTTTTTTAAAAGGTCTACCTATCTATAGATTGGCACCAAGAGCATAAGTAGCCGCAATCAATTCCGAAAAATAATAGGTTATGCAAAAATGACAATAAAAACCGAAGCCAATAAACAAAAAAACAAAAATAAACCTAAAAGAAGAAATAGAAGAAAGCATGATCCAGCGTAGGAAGAAGGCCCGCTTCCTGTGGGGCCCAAACAGGCAGCAAAAAGTCCAATAGTCAACTGCCAAGAATGCCCAAATCCGCCTCGAGAACAGGGGACAAACGGGAGCCGACCAGCTCGGCCGTCCCGGTTTCAGGAGAAGTAACGTGCGCAAAGATCTCACAGACTGGGACACTGAACAAGAATATGCAAACAGTCGACGTTAGTAAGGTACAGGAGAGCGTTCTATCAAATGTGGGTTCGTCTCATGAGTGTACCATATTAGAAAACGACAGAAGAGACCAGAAGAGACCATTGGGGTTTATTCCACGGGAACAGTTGCGGCGTGATGGCACACAATTTTAACTTCCCATAGAACGTCTCCTATTTTCTTTGCCAGAGAGCCCAGAGAGCTGATTTAATTCCTGCCAGGTATGTAGTCAGTGTAAGGAAGAGCGAAACGCTGGTTTGGTCACCCAGTCGAGCTTTTTACTCGCAATCTCTACATGTCCAGGAATCCACCAGAAGATAATTTCGCCATCCGCACGAATAGTCCAAACCAGGAGATGCGATGATTCAAATGCCTAGAGAACACTTGGGGCGCTTTGTGAGTCGCTATAGATCATAATCATGTTTCACAACGGACACGACGCGTTATCTCTCGTACCAAGAGGTGGAATACAATCAGCCTTGCCGTAAAGATTGACTCATCACTTGGTAAGTCACCCTGATTTCAAACAGTGGGGATATGGCATTTGAGGTAACAGCCTCTTCGGGCTTGGAGCCATCTGTGTACACTGACACGATTCCAGTGTGACACGAACTTTAATGGAAATAGTTCGAAAGCAATACTTGTAAGCAAAGGCGTGGCGACAAATAGTCAAAGTTGGTACACTCTAGGGTGGTGTATTAGGCAAAACCACGGCCGCCACCGGCCCAAGGGATATATCGAACTCTGGAATAAATTTCCTAGCTCTAAACCAAAAGGGCTTGGAGTATGAGTGGCATCTCTTGGCGGCGTAGACATCGTGAGATCAGAGGTGGATCCAATGAGAGCCGTTGGCGAATGAGGGAAGCGCCAAGCCCACCCATACAATGTACTCTGCATTCAAGGTGCTGAACGTTATGTAACGAAGAATGTCCATGGCGCGGGTACAAGAGACCTTAAGGATTCGAGTATGGTCTTACCGGGTGAGGCATCGGTCGAAAACAAGACCAAGGAAACATGACGAATCCACCACTTCCAGACGAACCTCATTTAGGGACAAGTCCTTGTCAGGGTGGAACCTCGGATGGCGACAGAAGAGCATTACCTCAATTGTGGCTGAGAAACCGAAAAATGTGCGTGGTTTAGAGAAATTGGGCGGAAACCATCCGTGGTAGTGTGGTCTCTCTCTCCGGTTTGTGAAAAGCGACAACTATAGCCATTCATCAGTGTTCGGGCGATATGCTCTGTCGAGATCCTGTTGAACAAACCTAGTAAAAAGGTGATGCATAGCTCAGGAGTCGAAGCATGCCATAGGGACATCGTCCCGACTGGTAACTGTGCCCGCGCATAATGCGAAAGTAGAACACAACTCACTCAACGTAACCTGTCGTTGAAGAGTTCTTCACCTAGGGAGGTAAAATCATGTCGGTAGCCTTCAGTGACGTCATAAGGTGGATTGATTACTGGCGAAGCAGCAACCTGGCTAGAGAAGATGAAGAAAGGAATAGCAAAAAACTCTTGACATGGACGCGGGATCCGAGATTAGTCCCCTTCTCCTGGAAAAGAGGAAAAGGTCTGCAATAACTTTCCCGAAATACTTTTGAATCACTTACACACCTCTGCAAGAGAGGGTTTCCCGTTAAATGAAGACAGTATCCTTCGAAACATACCGGAACCTAGCCCTAGCCCGACGAGATTCACTGACGGTGAAATCGTTCTGGAGGCGCTTATAGTGCATGTAAGCATATCCCTTCTGTTTGAGGGCCGTATCACAGTCGGCCGACCAACAAGGAAGCGACGGGCGTAAAAAAACGACCAGATGTTCTAGGAATAGCAGTTAGGCCCACGGCTATGAGGCTCTCGGAGAAAAACTCAACGGTCTGATTCAGTAACCTAAACTCCTTCACTGGGATATAGGCATCAGTAATTTCCTAAAATGCGGACCACAACGCGAGCTCAAAGTACCACCAAGGCGCTTTATCGGGTGGCAGATACCCATAAAGGGATAATTGAATGGGAAAGTGTTCACCATCATGGAGGTCATCGACCACCATTTACCCCAAATCAGCCTGTGAATACGAAGAGAACAGAGACAGATCGAGACATGAAAATGAAGCGGTTCTCGGGCGGTGATAAATAAATACAGCTACTAGTACATATAGATCCTTGTCGATCAGGTTGTCAAGGATCTGACCCATGGGATTGATCGTGTAGTCCCACTAAATGGGGAGTCTACTGCCCAAATCAATGAGCATGACCTTGGAAATCGTGCTACGACGTGGCGGAAGTCTTCCACGTCGAAGTCGGCTGACGACAGAATGTTCGCAAAAATAATAGTATACCTATTAAACAGGTGTAACCGCACTGCCACTACCTGAAACGGGGTATTTTATAGCAAAAAGAAGAACAGAGACATCTTACCGGGGGTAAAACGCAATAATCCTGTCCAACCCCATCCAGTGGTGGTGGGGTTGTAAACCCCTTATAACCCGGGAGGAGAACGGAGAACGGGAGGAGACAAGCTTCCGCAGCTCCTCCAGGTCAGCCCGGAGTCCAGTGAAGGAAGAGATAGAGGTGCCTTCTTCGATGAGAAGATCCTCATGGGAATGGTCGTACGCTTCTCGGGTGCTGTTGGCTGAACAAGGTGCTGAAGCCTCTTTGGTGTTGTCCTCCTTTTGGGAAGCAGTTTTAAGAATCCCGTTGACGGCCTCACAACCACCTTGAGGGGGTTGTCCTCCTGCGAGTCTGACACGGAGGTGGTACGTGGTTGTTTCGCCTTTCGGGATAGGGTCACGCAGGGGGAGGGTTTTTTTTTTTTTTTTTTTAATTAAGGGGCTATCTGGCGACTGCCGACTTAGGCATTAGTCGCCGTAAACAAACAGCCTAGTTCTAGGCTACTTTAAAAATTAAACAGGAAACAATAAAAAAAAAGCAATAACAATAAAGAAGCAATAACAAAAACAATAACAACAACAACAACAAACTGGGTTAAATGAAAGGGAGAAGGCCAGCCTCCCCCCAAAAATCAATAAGTCCACTAGTCATGGTGCACGCACTCGTCCCGAGTACAAGGGACAGGCGATAGCGACCCCGCCCATCCCGGTACCGGGACAGGTATCGTGCGCGAAGATCACCCAGACTGGGACATTCGACAAGAATGTGCCGAACAGTCTGGGGGACGACGCAGTCGTTGCAATAGGGCGCAGGCGAGCGCTCCATCAAGTAGCGAGGGGGAGGGGGGTTTCTGGCTTTAACCGAAGCTGGGTTTGAACCCTTTGTGCTGCCAGTTTTACCAGGAGAGCGCACGGGAGAACAGGACCAAGTCTTTAGCCTTGCGAAAAAAAAACAAATATTCGTAGCCTGAACGGACAGGAATTACTTGTCTAGGAAATGCGCGCCATAATATTTTAATAAAACGGTTTATTTAGGATACAAACCGTCATTTCGACTGACAAAATACAATATTTAAAAGGTATACAGCGAATGGGAAGAGTATTTTCAAGAGTAGCGTAATGATAGTATTTACGGATAATTTACAGACAGTTTGCTTATGTTCAATACATGTATTCAATTACGTTTATTCTCCTCATTTATATATTTCACAATTGTTGGGATTGGGCTTTTCTGGTCCTGTTAGTACGTGATCTGATGGGGACGAGGAGGTTGTGGGAGCGAGTGGTGTGGCGAGGAGGGGGAGCCAGAGGAGGCAGGAGGTGACGGTGGGGAGGGTTGTTGAGCAGGTGTTTGCCGAATTGGATTATTGCTTTTTGATAAACTGTAGCGAGGGGAGAAAGTCCCAGGGTTATGAAGGCATTATCATAGCCGTTGTAGGAGGGGCCAAGCACGATCTTCAAGGCTCTTCTTTGCACTCTTTCTAACCTCTCTCGTTGTGCTGCGTTGAGGCTGGAGGACCAGGCTGGGGATGCATACGTAAGCATCGGCAGTGTAAAAGTACTGTATATACTGGAGAGCTTGGATGATGGGACTCCCAGTGACTTGAGGCGGCGCCGGATATACAGCTGGAAGGAGGCCGAGGACACAACGGTGTTGACGTGCGAGTCCCATGGCAGCCTATCTATCATCCATGGTGACAGCGAGAACCCTGGCAGATCGAACAATTTCCAGGCTGTGGTCCCCCAGCGGGAGGGTGGGAGACTGGGTCGGGGTGTTAGCGAGATCAAAGTGGAGCGTAACAGTCTTATTGTGGTTCACTGTCACGTGATTATCAGCTGCCCAGGTGAGGAGGTGATTCAGGGAATCTTGAAGTGGCTGGTAATTGGGGTCAGAATTTTGAATATGGTTTAGCAAAGGTACAGTCATGTACATATTTCCAACGGTCTGGGATATTGATAAGAGCATCATAAATTAGTACTAGGAACAACAGGGGGGCCAACTGTGGTGCCCTGTGGAATACCGCATGTAAGGGGCAAGAGGGTGGACGTTGCTTCCCGTAGCCGAACAGCTTGTCGGCGGTTGGAAATAAAATCAGCTAGCCAAGCCACCAGACACTCACGCAGTCCCATGGTTGTTGCCTTGGTGATCACGGTCGTATGGTCCACCAGGTCGAATGCTTTCCTCAGGTCTATGAGTGTAGTCAAAACAGAGGTTTTGCGTACTTCTAGGCCTCCGTATATGTGATCTAGGAGGCTGAGCAAGTAGTGTGTGATTGAGGTAGCACGAATGTTCCCGTACTGCCGTGGGTATATTTTGGGGGGCGAGGTCCGTGTAAGCCCAACCTGTCACAAAACTCTCGCAGATCAAGCTTGGAATGGGCATGATTGACACAGGGCGGGTCTCATCCAGGGTGGTGGGGGAAGGCTTCTTAGGCACGGCAGTTACGTAGGATGTCTTCCAGTCACTGGGTGATTTGCACTGTTGAAGAGAGGCATTAATAGTGGAAGTAAGAGGTACGGAGAGCTCGGGGAAAATTCCTTTAAAAAAGGCATAGGGAGGTCAGTGGGAGTTGTAGAGCGTTTGGTTTTTAATTTCTTAATTTTCTACCAAACCTGGAACTCTTGTACAGTAGGCGCTGTGGTTTGCATGGGGGAGAAAGTGGGTAGTAAAGACGGTTCAAGAGGGGGGAGTTGCTGACAGATGGTGGAGAAGTGGTTGTTTACCTAGTTCACAGTGTCAAGGGTTTTTTTTTTGGTTTTTTTTAAGAGCTCATCTGGTGACTGCCTACTTGGGCATTAGTCGCCGTATTAAAACTGGCCTAGTTCTAGGCTCCTTTAAAATAAAATTAAAGAGACGAAAAACACCACAAAAAGGGGGAAAGGAAGCAAGCTCCTGCGTCGAGGGGAGGTCTCCCCGGCGCAAGAGCGTGCAACCTAAAGGGAAAAACAAACAAAAGCAAAAAACAAAACAAAACAAAAAAACAAACCCTGCTTAAATAATAGGGAGAAGGCCGGCCTCCCCCCAAAAGTCAACAAGTCCACCAGTCAATGTGCATGCACTCGTCCCGAGTACAAGGGACAGGAGGTAGCAACCCCGCCCATCCCGGTACCGGGACAGGTAACGTGCGCGAAGATCATTCAGACTGGGACATTTGACAAGAACGAACCGAACAGTCTGGGGGACGACGCAGTCGTCGCAATAGGGCGCAGGCGAGCGCTCCATTAAATAGCGATGCGTCACACGAGTGTGTCCGATTCGGAGACGACAGAAAGCGACCTGAAGCCGTCGCGGCATTGGAAAATAGGTCCATGGGAACAGTCGAGGCGCAATGGCACGCAACTTTAAGTTCCCTTCGACCGTCTCCCATCTTCTTTGCCAAGCAGTCCGAAGAGCTGCCCGTATTCCTGCCATGTAGTCGGTGTGAGGAAGAGCGAAACGCTGGTCCGGTCGCAGAGTCTTCGGGGACTCTTTGGCACCCTCATCTAGCGCGCTCATTCCCCGCAATTCGTACATGTCCAGGAACCCAGCAGAAGATAATCTCGACATCTGCCCGGCTCGCCAAAACCGTGGCGTCACGGATTTCGCGAACCAGGGGATGCGGAGATTCCAATGCCCCGAGAGCACTCAGGGCGCTTTGTGAGTCGCTATAGATCACAATCCAGTCTCCGAACCGGGCACGTCGCGTAATTTCCCATACCGAGTGGTGTATTGCCACCAGCTCGGCCGTGAAGACAGACGCAGCGCCTGGCAGAGCCCCGCTGACTTCAAACAAAGGGGATACAGCGTGGAAGCTGACCCCCTCATGGGACATGGAGCCATCCGTATACACTGGCACGGTTCCAGCGTGACACAACGGTGTGCTCCAGAAGGTCGAGCGCCAAACTCCCCAGGGCCGTACAAGCTTTGGGAGCAGAGGCGTGGCGATAAATAGCCGAAGATGCTACCCTCCAAGGTGGCGTCCTGGGCAGAACCAGGGGAGCCACCAGCACAAGAGCTATATCTAGCTCTCGAAGGAGTTTCCTGGCCCTAAACCTAGAGGGCTTAGGGTATGACTGGCGTCTCTCGGCGGCATAGACACCATCGAGATCAGCTGCGGATGCATTGAGAGCTGTTGGCGACTGAGGAAGGCGCCGGGCTCGCGCGTACAGGTAAATAATGCACTGCACGCGGCGCAGAGCGAGTGGCATCTCCCCAGCATCGACCAACAGGCTCTCAATGGGGGAAGTGCGGAAGGCACCGGTCGCAAGGCGGAGGCCGGTGTGGTGGATCGAATCCACCTTCCGCAATAAACGCTCGGCTGCGGATGCATAAAACTCGCATCCGTAGTCGAGCTTCGAACGAACCAAGGATTGATAAAAAAAGTAGGGCGGTAGCCCTATCAGCGCCACAAGCGCTGAACGTCACGGAACGGAGAATGTCCATGGCGTGGGTACAAGAGACCCTAAGGCTGCGAATATGAGCCTCCCAGGTGAGGCGTCGGTCGAATACAAGACCAAGGAAACGGTGCGACTCAACCACATCCAGGCGCACCCCATTAAGAAACAAATCTGGGTCGGGGTGAAGCCGTGGATGGCGGCAGAAGTGCACCACCTTAGTCTTGGCCAAAGAAAACCAAAACCTGTGCGCCTCCGCATTGCGAGAGACGCGGTTCAATGCCTGTTGGAGTCGACGCTCCAGAGTTGGCATCTGGGCCGCGCCAAAAGAGATCGAACATCTTTCGGTAGCACCGAAGTGATGCCGTTGATGCTCAGGGCAAAGAGTGTGACACTGAGGACTTTTTCCTGCGGGACACCCTCTTCCTGCTCCTTTGGGTTGGAGAGGGCTCTCCCCATCCGTACGCGGAATCGACGATCTCGCAAAAATTCAGATATAAACATTGGAAGGCGTCCCCTCGCCCCCATCGTGTGGAGGGTCTCCATGATACCGTATCGCCATGCGGTATCATAGGCCTTCTCCAGATTGAAAAACACCGTGGCGTAGTGCTGTCTACGAAGGAAAGCCTCGCAGACGGCATTTTACAGTCGGAGCAGAGCATCCGACGTGGAGTGGAACTTGCGGAAGCCGCACTGTGCAGAAGACAGATGGCCTCCGCTGTCCAGGAAAAAGGCTAGTCTAACATTTACCAATTTCTCCATCAACTTGCACACGCAAGAGGTTAGAGAGATTGGGCGGAAACTATTCGGAGTAGAGTGATCTCTCCCCGGTTTGCGAAAGGCGAGCACAGTAGCGATTCGCCAGGAATCTGCGAGAAGACCCTCCACCCAGATCCTGTTAAACAAATCTAACAGAAATGCCATGCCTCGCTCATCCAGGTGTCGAAGCATGGCGTACGGGACATCGTCCGGACCATGGGTGGTGTCCGCGCACAAAGCGAGAGTGGCGCGCAACTCACTCCCAGTAAACCTGTCGTTAAAGGGTTCTCCGCCTCTGGAGGTAAAGTCCAGCCGGCGGCCTTCCGCGACATCACGACGTGCATTGAATGCTGGCGGAGCAGCATCCCGGCTAGAGAATGCGGAAAAAGAGGTCGCTAAGGATTCCGCCACCTACGCGGGGTCCGAGATTGCGGTCCCATTCTACTGGAGAACGGGAGGGGAGTCCTGCGAAAACTTGCCCCGAATCCGTTTGACTCGCCTCCACGCCTCTGCTAAAGGGGTCTTCCCGTTAAGTGAAGACACGTATGCCCGCCAAGAAGAGCGGCGGGCGTGCTACGAAATATACCGGAACCTAGCCCTAGCCCGACGAAATTCAGCGACAGTGAAATCGTTCGGGCGGCGCTTATAGCGCATGTAGGCATAACGCTTCTGTTTGAGGGCCGTCTCACACTCGGCCGACCACCATGGGAGTGGTCGGCGTGCAAAACGGCCAGACGTCGTAGGAATAGTAGTCAGGCCCTCGGCGATGAGGTTGCCGGAGAAGAAGTCAAAGGCCTCATCTACCGACCTAAACTCCTCGACTGAGATGGAAAATTCAGTCATTTCCTGAAATGCAGGCCACCACGCCCGAGCCAAGCACCACCGAGGTGGGCTCTCAGGCGGCAGTTGTTCTGAAAATGATATTTGAATGGGAAAGTAATCACTACCATGGAGGTCATCGACCACCCCCCAATCAAAATCAGGCTGTGCATCCGAAGAGCACAAGGATAGGTCAAGGCAAGAAAATGAAGCGGTTCTCGGACAGTGATGCGTAAACTCATCCACGTTTAGGACACCCATCTCAAGCTCTTCGATCAGATCGGCAAGGACTTGTCCCCTGGGATTTATGGAGTAATCTCTCCAGAGAGGATGCCTGCTGTTCAGATCTCCAAGCAAGAGATAGGGCCTCGGCAACCGTGCCACGACGCGGTGGAAGTCCCCCGCGTTGAAGTCAGCTGACGGTGGAATGTACGCAGAAATGATAGTATACCTCCTATCCAGGTGCAGCTGCACAGCCACTGCCTGAAAGGAGGTATCTAAAGAGGAAGGAAGAACGGAGACATCATGCTGGGTGTAAACCGCGCATCCCCCAGCCCAGCCATCCCTCGTTGGTGGGGTCACAAGACCCTTATCCCCTGGGAGGGCGGGCAGGGGGCACGTGCCTAGCATGGTCTCCTGCAAAAAGAAAGCTAACGAGGAACAGGACGAGACGAGTCTCTGCAGCTCCTCCCAGTTGGCCCGGAGTTCACGGCAATTCTATTGAAGGAATATGCCCTCCAGGCCTAGCCCGGGGGAGACGCGGGGGCCCTCCTCGAACTCAAGACTCTCACGGGAATGGCCGTACACTTCCCAGGGGCAGAACCCGGGGCGCTGTTGGCCGGACAAAGCGCTGAAGGCGCTGTCGCCTTCGAAGACTTATTGGGGGAGGTTGGGCTCGCCATGCGAGTCTTTTCCTCCCTTCGCCTCGAAACCTTAGGCGGGCGTTGCGGCTTCGGAGGCGGAAGGCTCTCTTTTCGAGGAACAACCGTCTCCCAGCCACTCGCTCCACCTCGGGACGTCGGCGAAGGAGCCGAAGCTCCTTTGTTGCTGTCCTCCTTTCGGATGACAGCTTTAGGAACGCCGGAAGATAACCTAGCGACCATCTTCAGGGGTGTTGCCTCCTGTGAGTCTAACGAATTGGTTGAGGCGCGTGGCCGTTTCGCCTTACGGGAAACGGTCACGCTGGGGGAAGAGGGGAAAGCCCTGGTTTTAGCCGGGGCTGGATGTGAACCCTGTTTGCCGCCAGCTTTACCAGGGGAGCGCCCGGGTTAAGTAGAACCCGCAGAAGGGCTCCGAATGGGCACGGAAACAACCGTGTTCGTTGGCCTGGATGGGCCAGGAGCAGAGGGTGCCTTTCTAACTAGTGAGGCATATGACGTCCCAGGCACAGCCGGGCGCGCCAGGACCAAGTCCTTAGCCTCGCGGAATGAGAGTCGATCCTGGGCCTGAACGGCCAGGATTTCTTTCTCAAGGAGATATGCACCACATTGCTTCGAAGAAGCAGGGTGCGGCTCTCCGCAATTGACACACTTGGCCACACACGATTTGGACTTATCGTGTGCGCTCTTGGAGCAATTTACACAAACTTCGGGTGACCCTGACTTTGCACGTCTACAAGAACGATTCGTATGGCCAAAGCGTTGACAGTAATAGCACCGCCGCGGCAGTGGCACGAATGCCGTCACGCGGTAGCGGTACCAACCGGCACGCACCGACTCAGGGAGCTTGTTACAGTCGAACGTGACGAAGAGTGTAGGGGTGGATCTCGAGGCCCCTCCCTGTTTTCTCATCACACGTTCGACCTTGACCGCTCCATGATCGGCCAGCTCTAAGGTGATCTCCTCTATGGAGTAGTCAACGAGTTCCCTCGCATAAACTAGTCCTTTCACAAAGTTCATGGTAGAGTGCAGCGTCACACTCACCAGGGTGCCATGAAGTGTCCGAAGAGCACTTATCTTGGCCGCCTCGGCGGGATTCGCCGCATTCGCCAGAAGGCTTCCGTCCGAGAAACGGGTCACCTTCGGCTCTCTACCAATTGCACTAGCTAATCCTCTCCTCTGATGGATCATGTTGTCCTTAGACATGGTGCCATCAGTGGAGCGAATAACGAGGAAGCGTCGAAGCCAGCGGGCTCGAAAACGCCAGGTAACCTCTAAATGAGGGGCCCCGATGTCATCGAGGCTCCGCCCTGTGCACTTTTGGTCTTAGTCAGGGGCTCCGCAACCGGGGGGGCAGAGGGGCCGGATGTGCCGATCTTGGCTTGGTCGCTTGCCAGAGTGGCAGCAGACCCATCCGAATCTTCTTTGTCTTTTTGGCCTTAGTCTTTTTCTTTTTTGGGCGAGGAGGGCGGCGAATGAACCCGCTTCTCACCTCCGCCGGAAGGAGTTCCCAGGCCAGATGGTCCGGCCTCATTCAGGTCCTTCTCCGAAATAAAGAAGGTCCTGGTAGTCGTGGGGGCACCGGTCGGAGGAGATCCCTTCCCTCCTTGTACTGCTTCGGAAACCCTAGCCGTTTGAGGAGGACCTTGCATAGGGGCGGATTCGGGTTCGGTGCTTGGAACCGAGCCCGGATTCCCCGCCATGGAAGGCCCTACCGTCTGAGGCTGGGTTTCCTCAAGGACCATGTCTATCTCAGGGGGGGCCTCCAGTTGGCCATCCCCCCGGAGACATCGCAGGTCCCGTTGGAAGTATCGTCACTAGTCTTGTGTGGGGAGGCACAGGCCTTGACCCTGGCAAGGTTCAATATTCTTGCCAGTAGGTCTTTTGAGGGAAGCGACCCAAGGGGCCTGGCTTCCCTCTATCCCCTAAGGGGGTTTGCTCTACCGAGCCGCTTACACGAGGAGCGGTCGGCAATGGGCTGCCTGCTGGCTTTCTTGGCAGTCCCCTTGGAAAGAACAGAGGGGAATGCCGCTGGAAGAAGGGACGTGCCCGAAACCACCTCCAGAGAAGGGGGTGAGGGGGGGGGGTCCCCTACACCCGTAAGCGAAGGAGAGGAGTAAGCCTCCTCTCCGGTTAGAGGGATATGGAGGGTCCCCTGCGCAAGCACAGGGGGGGGGACCTCCATTTTTTCGGTGGAGCTGCCCGAGGGCGGCTCCGTTGGTGACACAGGGAGAATTAAGAGGAGATTTTTGTGTTTCTCATCATTGGGCATGGTGACCCCATTTGTTTCACGGTATGCAATCGCTCATCACCTCTTGCAGTTGCCCGCACTGCAAGAGGTGCTTACAGGCCTGGCAGAGCCAGTCGCCGCCATTTGGGACCACCCTTCCCTCCTGGTGGCCTGGCAGTCCATCGGAATGGCGGCTCCACCTTAGACGCGGCGTAAAGCTGAGTGTGAAGAAAAAAGGAAAAGGGATGTGAGTAAGGTATGGGTGGGGATTAAGCAGGTTGTTAAAAAAAACATTCCAAACCGGAGCTCAGGGGTTAGGGAACGTTGTCCCCTCCCCCCTCAGCCCCGATCCGGGACGGTTGGCTTGAGAAGGTCAGCATGTCCCCTTTGAAATTAGAGGCTGACCATTGAAAGTTGTGAGAGAGGTTGTATGAAAAGCGACGAAGTAGGGGAGAAATCGGGCTATCTGAAGGAAGGAAGAGAGACTAAGCTGGGGCCGGACGGAGCGCTGGATCCCGTCAGCACGGCGGCCAGGATGGCAAATCGCCGTGCCCCTTACGGGGGCCGGTGTCAAAGGGGGGGAGGTGGCTAATGCAAGGTGGGGTACGGGAGGCTTTGTTCAGCCTGCACAAGTTCTTTATTTAATTGAACCATTTGCTACTGTGAGATTCTTTTAGGTGTTGAAATTTGCTTGGGTAGTAGTTGAGTTTTGCATATTTAATCTCATTTATTACTTTGTTACGGAGAGGTTTGTAGAGGGATGAGTTGTTGAGGTGGGCTCGGTTTCTTTCCTGCATTAACCTTTTTATCCTGTTGCTTATCGATGGAAGGTCATTGGGGTGTTGCCGGATTTTTTTTTTAAGGGGCTATCTGGCGAATGCCCACTTAGGCATAAGTCGCCGTAAACAAACAGCCTAGTTCTAGGCTACTTTAAAAAATTTGAACAGAAAACAACAATAAAAAGAAATAACAATTAGGAAGCAATAACAATAACAATAACAAAAAATAACAAAAACAACAACTAAACCTAGTTAAATGAAAGGGAGAAGGCTGGCCTCCCCCCCAAAGTCAACAAGTCCACCAGTCAATGTGCACGCACTCGTCCCGAGTACAAAGGACAGGCGGTAGCGACCCCGCCCATCCCGGTAACGGAAACAGGTAATGTGCGTGGAGATCGCCCAGACTGGGACATTCAACAAAAATGAGCCGAACAGTCTGGGGGACAACGCAATCTTCACATTAGGGCGCTGACGAGAGCTCCATCAAATGGCGGTTCGTTCCGCGAGTGTGTCCAATTCAGAGACGACAGAAAGCAACCTGAAGCCTTCGTGACATTGGATTTTTTTTGTTTTTTGTTTTTTATCTTATAGAGCCCATCTGGCAAATACCCACTTGGGCATAAGTCACCGGAAACACGACACAGCCTAGAACTAGGCTACTTTAAAATAAAAATATGAAAACTTAATGATATAAATTGGAAAAACTTAATCAGGAAGCAATCTTCGGCAGCGGGGGGAGGTCCCCCTCACCCCGGTGCAGGAAAGTGCAACCTACAAACAAAACAATAACAAAAAAAAGAACCTTAAATAAAGGGGAAGAAGCCCGGCCTCCCCCCAAAAGTCAACAAGTCCACAAGTCAATGTGCACGAATCTGTCACGAGTACAAGGGAGAGGCAGTAGGGACCCCGCCCATCCCGGTACCGGGACAGGTATCGTGTGCGAAGATCACCTAGACTGGGACATTCGACAAGAATGTGCCGAACAGTCTGGGGGACGACGCAGTCGTCGCAATAGGGCGCAGGCGAGCACTCCATCAAATAGCGATGCGTCACACGAGTGTGTCCGATTCGGAGACGACAGAAAGCAACCTGAAGCCAGCGCGGCATTGGGGGATAGGTCTATGGAAACAGTCGTGGCGTAATCGCACGCAACTTTAAGTTCCTTTCGACCGTCTCCCATCTTCTTTGCCAAGCAGTCCGAAGAGCTGCCCGTATTCCTGCCATGTAGTCGGTGTGAGGAAGAGCGAAACGCTGGTCCGGTCGCCGAGGCCTCACGGGCTCTTTGGTGCCTCATCGGCGCGCTCATTTCCCGCAATTCCTACATGTCCAGGAACCCAGCAGAAGATAATCTCGACATCCTCCCGGATCGCTAAAACCTTGGCTTCACGGATATTGCGAACCAGGAGATGCGGAGATTCCAATACCCTGAGAGCACTCAGGGCGCTTTGTGAGTCGCTATAAATCACAATCCGGTCTCCGAACCGGGCACGTCGCGTAATCTCCCGTACCGAGTGGTGTATTGCCACCAGCTCGGCCGTGAAGACAGACGCAGCCCCTGGCAGTCACGCTGATTTCAAACAGAGGGGACACGGCGTGGAGCCGACCTCTTCTTGGGACTTGGAGCCATCCGTATACAATCGCACAGTTCCAGCGTGACACGAGGTGTGCTCTAAAAAGGTCGAACGCAATACTCCCGGCGCTGTAGAAGCTTTGGGAGCAGAGGGGTGGCGACAAATAGTTATGCAATGTCGAAATGTTGAATACTATATCGTTGGCTTAGCTAGCGTATATGATACAATATTCTTGACGCATAAGTTTTGATTAATTGAAGGAATTTTTAATTAGGAACAATGTAGGCCAAAGGAAACACTTCTCACGTGGGATGGACAATAAATGCAACGAGTTTTTAATGAAAATAATATTTATATTAGAGATTAACAAAACAGATTATAATAAGTTGAATTACGTTAAATTAGGCAAGGTTAAACTTGAGTTGAAAATAACTTCACATGACGAGATGATGTGTGCCGTATCAATTTTGTAAATAGATGTTGAATTTGGAAATGATTTTGATGTAGTGGCTATAATTAGTGAATTAGGACTGTAATGAAAGTGTGAATGGGAATTAGGATCTCTCTCTAGTATGGGATGATTTTAGAGAATAAGTGAAGATGGAAGTTTTTAACTGATCTTAATATGCCGGCGACGAGAATACAAGTGAGAGAGTGGTTAAATGAGTGTGTTTGTATGTGCGTGGAATTCTAAGAGATGTTTTTTTGTATCTGAACGTTAAATGAAATCAGTTTCTCGTCACGGAATGATTGAATTATTAAAGATCACATAAAATAAATGAATGATTGAATTGCAAAAAGTTATGCATAAAATAATTGAATGATTGAATTGCAAAAAGTTATGCATAAAATAAATGTATGATTATTAAGTTATACATAAATTACATGAATGATTTAATTAACATCGTGCGGACCATGGGCGGTTTCCGCGCACGAAGCAAGAGCGGAACGCAACTCATTCAGAGTAAACCTGTCGTTGAAGGGTTCTCCGCCTCTGGAGGTAAAGTCCAGTCGGCGGCCTTCCGCAACATCACGACGCAGCACTGACAGCCTCCGAAAGGGGTTATCGATTTCGCACCAGGTGAACAGCGAAACATACCCCGTACTAAACTCTTACTAGTTCCATTCAGGGTGGCCAGGATCTCGGCGTAGCGTTCAATGGATATCCCGCCACACCAAGAGACGACCCAAGGCTTTGTGTTGGGCTGGCAATGAACCTGGAAACAAGGCCCGTCATCTCGGACAGTTGCTACCAGAGGCACACCTCAACGGTCACTGGGAATGGTCAGTAATTACGCGCCAGGGAAGGAGTTAACGGGGCACTTACCCTCATCCCATTCATCGCGCTCCGGCGCCTAGGAGCCCTCTAGTCCTAGTCTCTCGCAACCAGTGAGCTTCGATTGCCGTTATTTTTAGAGGTTCTAATGCGTCTCTTCTGACGCATGAGGTAACTGTCAGGTTCTTAAATTTAGATAGATGAAGGATAAAGCTGAAAGGATAGAATTAAGGGTTTTTTATATAGATCAGTCGAAGGAATAGAGAAAACTGTAACAGGATACAGGTTAGAAGAGTAGAAGATGGACGCACTTTGTTTGGAATCTCATTCCCGACATAGCACGAACAATCTATGGTACAGGCAAGCTTTCTACCCCACGACAATGGAGCGTCTCTCCCTCGAAAGGAGGGGGGGGGGGGCAGACTCTCATGGGTCAACAGATTAGAATCATTATTAGTTGTTCATTACCTCAATTTATTCCCATAGTAACGTCACGGAATCTAGTTTACTCGCCTTAGTCCTGCCACCTTTAGACTCGATACTTCGCGTAAAACAGAGAGCCTACACATTGGCCGCAAGGAATTCGAGACGTTTCCGCTTGCTCCTTTCAGTAGGCCAATTTAAGAATAAAGTTATATTTTCTTTGCTGCGTCCTTTACTTACCCCGATTACCGAACCACCTTCGGTAAGCCCAGCTTAAAACATAACCCTCTCGAGAAATCATAAGGAGTCAGAACCAATTCGACAGAGGCGTAAAGTAGGCCCACTGCCTAAAGTCCTCCTCACCCTTCAAACGTAATAGCAACGAGGACTCTTCAATACACGCCCTTATAATTACCGACCACGCTCTTACAAACAAGTAACCTATACCACTTACACAAACCGGTAACATCACCTGGTAACAACGGTAACTTACCCACCCCCATACTCTTTTCAGTTAATAGAACCTCTAACCACTCTTTTTCTCGAGTTAATAGCACATGAAACTACTATTTTCCGAATTAATAACACCTGAAAGTACCTTTTCCGACTTATTAACATCTGAGAGTGCTCTCGCCTCAGTTAATAGGACAATTACCATAATCGTGCCTTGCAATTTTTGAGAGGAACACTCTGGAAATTTAAGAATTACTTGCTAAACAGGACTATTGATAGTCAGAGACGCATCATAGAAATAGATGAGGGTTATTATTTGATTCAGGTCACAACAAGAAACAATACCAAAAATACATATCCGAATGACCTTTTGGTGCTTTCGAGTTGCCTACTAGTTGATTAAAAAAGGTAATACTTTGGAATAGGAGCTCGGTTTTTTTAGGTACTTTTGACCATAATGATTTGACCAATTGCGGGATGTGGAGTCAAAGTCTCCCAACAAAACAAAATCATTTTTTTTTTTAGGAGCCCATCTGGCGACTGCCTACTTGGGCATAAGTCGCCGTACTCACTAGGCTAGTACGTAGTACTAGGCTAAATTAAAATAACAATAAGCATAAAAAACAACAAAAAAAACAATTACAATAAAAAAAGGAAAAACGAAAAGGACAGGAAGCACACTCGGGCGTCGGGGAAGGCGCCGGCGCAGGAAGGTGCGACCTAAATAAAACAGCAACAACCAAACAGTTAGATAAGGTGGAGGAGTACAGCCTCATCGAAAAAGTCAAAAAGTCCACAAGTCAGTATGCACGAACCCATCCTGAGTACAAGGGGCAATCGGTAGCGACCTCACTCGTCCCGGTACCGGGAGAGGTAACGTGCGCGAAGATCAGCCAGACTGGGACATTCAACGAGAATGTGCGGAACAGTCTGGGGAACAACGCAATCGTCACAATAAGGCGCAGGCGAGCACTCTATTAAATGGCGGTGTGTCCAATTCGGAGACGACAGAAAGCAACCTGAAGCCGTCGCCGCATTTGTGGGGTAGGTCCATGGGAACAGTAGCGGCGCAATGGCACGCAACTTTAAGTTCCCCTCGACCATCTCCCATCTTCTTTACCAAGCAGCCCGAAGAGCTGCCCGTATTCCTGCCATGTAATCGGTGCGAAGAAGAGCAAAGCGCTGGTCTGGTTGCCCAGTCCTCGCGGTCTCTTTGGTACCCTGATCGGCGCGCTCATTCTCCGCAATTCCTACATGTCTAGGAACCCAGCAGAAGATAATCTCGACATCCGCCCGGCTCGCCCAAACCGTGGCATCACGGATATCGCGAACCAGGGAATGCGGAGATTCCAATGCCCCGAGAACACTCAGGGCGCTTTGTGAGTCGCTATAAATCACAACCCGGTGTCCGAACTGGGCAAGGCGCGTAATCTCTCGTACCAAGCGGTGTATTGGAACCAGTTCGGCCGTGAAGACAGACGCAGCGCCTGGCAGAACCCCGCTGACTTCAAACAGAGTGGATACGGCGTGGAAACCAACCCCCTCTTGGAACTTAGAGCCATCCGTTTACACTGACAGGGTTCCAGCGCTCCACGAAGTGTGCTCCAAAAAGGCTGAATGCAATACTCCTGGCGCTGTACAAGCTTTGCGAGCAGAGGCGTGGCGACAAATGGTCAAAGGTGGTACCGTCCAGAGTAGCGGTCCTGGGCAGAACCAAGGGCGCCGCCGGCCCGAGAGTTATACCTAGCTTTCAATGGAATTTTCTGGCCCTTAAGCCAAAGGGTTTAGGGTATGACTTGCGTCTCTCGGTGGCATAGGCACCGTCGAGATCAACTGTGAATGCAGTGAGAGCTGTTGGTGACTGGGGGAGGTTCCGGGATCGCGCGTACAGGCGAATAATGCAGTGTGCATGGCGCAGAGCGATTGGCATCTCCCAAGCATCGACAAATAGGCTCTCAATGGGGGAAGTGCGGAAGGCATCGGTCGACAGGCGAATGCCGGCGAGGTAGATTGAGTCCAACTTCCGCAGCACACGCTCGGCTGCGGATACATAAAACTCGTATCCGTAGTCGAGCTTCGAACGAACAAAGGATCGGTAAAAAAGTAAGGCAGTTGCTGTATCAACGCTCCAGGCGCTGAACGTCACAGAACGAAGAATATCCATGGCACGGGTGCAAGACAACTACGAAGTCAACAACAAAGTTAGCTAAATTTGTTAAAAAAACAAAAGCGTACAGAAAACGAAGAGGTAGCGAAGGCAGAACTAATGATATCCGCTTTCATTGCCGAACATCATGTCATTTGGTCAGACAAATCATAACATAGCATAACATAATTTTACAGATGACAAAACCCGTCCACAAAATGCATCCATAGGATTGTGTCAGATCATGCATCTACAATTTAAACAATCCATAGGATAGTGTCAGATCATGCACCTACAATATACAATTTGAACCATCCACAAGAATGTGTCAAAAACAAAACGCATCATCAATAAGTCTCGTCAAAATCCAAATCACACATAATATACACTAATAAAAAACTGCATCCCCTGAAATGAGTCCAGTACACCCCCCCCCCCCAAAAAAAAAACCCACCTTACCCCTCCCTCCCCATATAATCATCTAATCTGCGTTTGAAAACATTCAAGTTTGGACTGTCTACTTACAGTCCCAGGTGGCAAACTATTCCAGTAATCTACCACTCTATTGATGAAAAATATATTTTCAACATCCAACCTGCACCTCTGTTTTTTAATGTTTAAGTGGTAATCCCTAGTCCTATTACTACCTTCCGACTCAAATAACTTGCTAAAATCCAACTTATCCATCCCAGAACATATTTTAAAAAGCTCAATCATATCTCCCATGTCGTGCAAGAAAGCCTTTCAAGACAGCAATCCTGCAAAAGCACTAACTATACGAGTAACAAAAGCTTCTTATCTTATCCAAGAAGGATTTGCTTACCATGAAAAAATTGAAATTGCTGATATATGCAAAAAAAAGTAAAATTCTCATCGATAAGAGTACTGAGATATCAGTATCTCAGGTATTAACTATCGTTATTAGATATTTTGACGTTCAAAGGGGTAATGTAATTGATAATTTACTTGACACATTTTATGTTGAAGATGAAATGGCTAAAGGATTATACGAGACTGTTAAAAAAACTCTTAGTGAGAAAGGAATCCCCATGTGTAATATTAAAGGTTTTGATAAGTGATAATTGTTCAACCATGATGGAAAATAAGAGCGGATTTCAAGCATTATTAAAAACAGATATTTCATCACTTTTTATAATGGGTTACGTATGTCATTCATGCAGTCAAAGTGTTGCCGACCTATCTTTAAACTTTCATAAGAGATATGTCTTCTTATTTCTCACGCAACAGCAAGGGAATGAAAGATTTTACTGCTATGCAAGATGTTACAAAGACAGAAAATCACAAAATACCTAAGCTAGCTCAGACTCGTTGGTTATCTCGCGGAAATGTAATAAAACTTGTGCTTGAGCAATGGGATGCATTACTGCTTTATTTTCAATCTGAATCTAAGGTTAACAAGATTGATGGGGCAAGGCAAATGTTCTTTACGAAACTATGAAAAATAGGGGAACAAAACACTTGCTTCTCCTTTCAAACTATATTGAATTTCAATCTGAACATTTCAGACTCCATGTGCTGCATTCAATGGTATATTCTGAATACAAAAACATTATAAGTTGTTTCATTAAGGAATAAGTCATTAATTCCACAAGAATATCCGAAATTGCCCCCAGTTACAAACAGTTACATAAACAATTGAATGATTTATATTTGGGTGGACGTTGCACGAGGCTATTTTCGTTGGCGCCAATTGGAGAAAGTGGTGAAACAAGGTTTAGGACTGATTGTTTAAATTTCTTGGTTGCCCTCTGCATGCAAATTAAAAAAGCGATTTCCACTAGAGGAAGAAGGAATTGTTGCCAGTTTAGGAGTTTTAGATCCCGCTGCAGCAAAAGATATGACAAAATCTCCTAGTTCAATAATGAACGTGCACTGCATTTTCCCCACCTTGTTCCTGAAGAGCCTGCATTCATCATCCAAACTATCTATAGTTTGGATGATGAATGCAGGCTATTTCGACAGTTCACAGATGTCACTGTTCTATAAATCTATTCCTGTTCTATTTCGACAGTTCACAGATGTCTATGTTCTATAAATCTATTCCTGATTTCTGGCATTCTCTGCCTAACATTAAAGACGGCTTAAACAATTCAAAGTTCGGAATTCTTTCTGATTTCATGACCCACCTTACTGTTTTACCACATTCTTCAGCATGTGTCGAAAGAATATTCTCACTTGTTAATCATGTCAATACAAAACAACCAAACTCGCTAAAGACAGACACTGTTTAGGAAAGGCAGTTGACAAAATAAGCATTGTCGAGGGGTCAGCAAAACTGTTACACATTGAAACCTAAACCAGAATTGGTGAGAGATGTAGTGGAAGGCGCTTGTCACCAGCGTTATGAAAAACGTTTCAAACATCAGAAAAATCTTCGTGAAGTAAATTTGTGCCCTGCAGAAGTAAATTCGGAATAACTGAAATTTTGATCTTTATTTTAACTCATGTAAGTATATTTATATTATTGTATGTAAAATCAAATTTCTAGTTTTTTTTGTAGGAATATGTTTTTTTTTCATGTGCTGCCTTGGTTTATTTAAAATCATTGAGTGTCAGCCATACTTTCCATCGATATTCGCTAGTTTTGAAGATGGCTTCTGTATGTACTAGTTGTTTAGTTAATTTGCGCCTTCTTTTGGAATTAATTTCAAAGCGCGAACGATTAATACTGCTTTTAAGAGAACATAAACTAATTTAAGTGACAAGGCCCTTTGGACATTGTAATAAGCCCCCTTACTTTAAATAATTACCATCGCCAAGTAGAAAAAGTGATTCACTTGATCTATTAGTTTGTGAGTAATAGTGACTTACCTATGAACGGATCAGCAGAGGAGTCGAAGTCTCACAAACAACAATTATCGATTGGTTTAGGTTCTCGAGGCAGGTGACTATTTACTTTTGAGAGAGGAATAGTGAAAGAAAAAATCCAGCGGTGTGAGGAAAGTGGTCGGAATTGACGAAGCGAAATTCGGAAAACGTAAATACAAGGAGAGATTTGTTCATGGCGTTTTGGTTTTCGGTGGAATTGAACGGGATACCCAAAACTTGTTTATGGTAACCGTTCATAATCGGCCGAAACTCTTCTGTCAGTCATTAATTAAAAGAGTCGATTCTACCCTGAATAATGTAAGTAGAGTTTGGACGTTTTAATGTTTTTTATTGTGTACACGGGAAAAAATGGCGCCTCAAGAATTTAAATTTCAAACGAAGTAAGAACGTATTTATCCGCGTTAAACGAAATGTTTACACTCATTATTAGAGAAAAAGGCGAAAAACAACCGAGCGTCTCTTAACTAATAAAGAGTATCCGAAAGGTTTGTATAGTTTCACAAACTGGTAGTTTGAAAATAATAAAATGATTAAACCTACTCCTAGGTCTGGTGATTTTTTCTTGAAGTATTTTAGGTTATTTATCCCAATATGTATATTTATTTTTGGTGGTCGTAAGGCGAAATACGGCAAAATCGGGGGTTTACTTCGATTTCGACGGAATCGGAATTAAACTGTTTCGCCACAGTTTGAACACCTTCCCACCGCCAAAAAAGAATGGATTTGGACAAAAAAAAAGCGACAGAAAGAAGTAATAAAATAGATAAATATGGAATACACAGTCACCAAGCTCAATGCAATTTAATGACTTCATTTTTAGCTCCTCCCCGAAGGTGCACAGCACTGCATAAAAACAATAAACATTGGAGCGCCTTATAATCTTGACTGTGGTCGAGGTCGGGCGTGCCGGAGAGTGCTTCCTGGATCAACCAGTAAATAAAGGAGACTTGTGTGGTTTGAGATCAAGTTAATTCTGTTTTATGCCTAAAAGTTTATCTTTTAAAAGTCGGTCGCCAAATTGCGAAGACTGTGCGCAAAATGTGATGGTCGTAGCGGTCAAAACAAACCGGCGGCGGCAGCGCAGACGGTGCCTAGCAGACAGCAGGTAAACAAAAGGAACCCGAGAAGTAGTAGGGTAATTAAAGGAGCAAGTAATGTTATTGAAGAGGATTCTCATACTGGTGAGAGTGAAGAAGACTCTGCCCTGTGTGAAAAGTGCAAGAAGAGAGTAAACGATGATGATAATGCTCTCTGCTGCGATGCCTGTAAGGTATGGTATCATTCTGGCTGTTTAAAAATTCATGTAAACAAATACAAAGCCATAATTGAAGTACATAACCTTGCCAGATGGTTTTGTAAGGATTGTGACAGTAAGGTAATGTCATCACTACGGAGAATTGAAAAATTAGAAGAAAAACTAACAGAAATAGAAGAGAATATAGTATCTCATGGGGATAAAAAGATTGAAGAAGTTATGACTGAAAGGATGGAAAGGGAGAAACGTAAGAATAACGTGGTTATTTTTGGAATAAATGAGGTTGATGAGAGTGGAACTAACCCCCGAGAGAGGTCATTCTTTTATATGTACATAAGAGAGTGAAAACAAATTTGTGTTTTGAGATAAATAGCATTGCCTATGACGAGAGTTTCTGGTGTTGGATTAAAGACAGTGAAGACAAGGTACCGATACTGTTTGGAGTGGTGTACAGGAGGAACTCTCTGGGGGAGAGAAATGATAACGTACTTTTTGAAATAATGTCGCGAGCAAGTCAGCTTGGCAATAGACACTTAATCATAGTAGGAGATTTTAACTTGCCAGAAATAGTTTGGATAAAAAGCTGGCAATGTTACATCACAAAACTAAGAAAGATATGCGCATAAATTTTTGGAAGTGGTAGATGACAATTTCTTAACACAGCATGTAAGAGAGATAACAAGAGTGAGAGAACAAGACCGACCAAGCACAATTGACCTTGTTATTACCAAAGATTGGACCTTCATAAATAATTTAAATATAGAAGACCCTTTGGGGAGAAGCAGTGATCACGCAGTAATAACTTTTGAATATGAAATAGATTTCCTATATAGAAACAAGATGATACCAAGAGGGTACAATTATTTTAAAGGCGATTATAATGGAATAAGGAGTGTTATGAAAAGAGATTGGAAAAGCCTGGTAGAAAATAAGAATGTAGAAGATGGATGGAATACTTTTAAGACAATATATGAAGAATGCGTGATGCGATTCATACCAAAACTAGATATTTGGAATAGGAGGGAAAAACCACCATGGATGAACAAGGAAGCAAGCAAAGCAATTAAGAATAAAAAATGCGCATGGAAGAGATTTTTACAGAGGCAAACCCGGGAAATATATAGGCAATACTCCAAAGAGAGGGATAAGACCAAGAAAATAGTAAGACGGATAAAGTGCCACTATGAAAAATGACTTGTTAATGACATGATAACTAATGGAAGAGCTTTTTTCAAATACGCTAACAGGAAGGGTAAAGTTAGAAGACTAGTGATCAATCTATTGAAATCCGACGGTACCACTGCACAAACTGACCAAGAAAATGCTGAGGTACTAAATGAATATTTTGCATCTTTGTTTACCAGCGAAGGAAGACATAGATGTAATAACATTGAATCAAGGAATGCACCATCTGTATGGGGAAGTAACATCAGAACCCTTTGATTTTGAAGTGGAAGAACCTCTTTTCCAACTGGAAAACAGTGTACAGAGACAAGAGTGAAGAAAGAGTTGATAACTATGAATATATATAAAGCAACTGGACCAGATAACATGCAGCCAAGAGTGCTACGAGAAGCTCTTAAAGAGGTGTTAGTGCCTATAATATTACTTTTTAATAAATCATTAATTGAAGCCAAACTACCCCAGGACTGGAAAAATGCCATTTTCACAGCCATATTTAAAAAAAGAGAGAAGAAATTGTAGTGAAGATTATGGAAAAAAATGTGAGAGATAGCTTACTGGAACACTTAGACAAGAATAAAATAATAACATCATTTCAACATGGATTTGTGAGTGGAAGATCATGCCTAACAAATATGCTGGAAACCCTGGAAGACTGGACTTCGTATTATAATAGTGATGAATCTTTTGATATAATATATTTGGATTTTAAGAAAGCCTTTGACAGCGTTGCCCACGAAAGACTACTTCACAAGTTAAATATGTTGGGAGTGAAAGAAAATGTTCTTGGATGGATTGAAGGTTTCTTGAAAGACAGGAGGCAATGTGTGTCTGTGAATGGAGTAAAATCACACTGGATAAAAGTAAGAAGCGGAGTCCCACAACGCTCAGTTTTAGGCCCTGTACTCTTTGTCATATACATTAATGACTTAGAGCATAACATTGAATCAAATTGTAAAATTTATGCAGATGATACCAAAATTTACAGCAAAGTAACCCACAATGAAAATGCATTAAATGAAGATTTGAAGAAATTAGAAGAGTGGTCAGACACATGGAAACTAGACTTCAATGCAGAAAAATGTAAAGTAATGCACTGTGGCCATGGAAATATAATTACACCCTATAAACTAATAAATAAGGAATTAGAAACAGTAAGTAAGAAGAAGGACCTAGGAATAACAGTCACACATTCCCTGAAAAGTGAAGAACATATAGATAATATTACCAACAAGGCGAATAAAATGGTTGGATTGATTAAAAATGCATTTGAGTTCCTGTGTCCAGAAACTTTCAAAATTCTGAACAATACCTTTGTAAGACCACATTTGGAATATGCAGTATAGGCATGGTCACCTTATTTGAGAAAAGATATAGAAAAAATTGAAAAAGTGCAGCGAAGAGCAACAAAACTAGTACCAGGCCTACAAAATATGGTAAATATGTAGATTATCGGCGCGAACGATGGGACATACTATTTCGTCCGTGTTCCAAAATGTTTCACGTTTTTGGAGTACATTTAAGTTGACGGCTCGTGTGGGGGTAAACACAATGGGGGGGCCTACACTACGATGATCCTGAGTTTCATTAAATTGGGGGGGGGTCTGGGGGGCACAGCCCCCCAGTATATAATCCTAATTGCTTATAGAATAATAATTCGAAAAGGGCTCAAACGCGCATGAATATTCCGACACGAGTGAACGATAATATTTACACACAAATTTTTTTTCGGCCGGGCCGCTAATCTACATATTTTCACAAAATATGACATGAAGATAGATTAAGAAGCTTAAACTTAACAACGTGGGGATCTAATTGAAACTTTCAAAATAATTAGAGGTTTTGAGAACATTGATAGTTCCAAGTTCTTCCAAAGAAATGAAAATGATTTAAGAGGGAATAACTACAAGATATTCAAGAAACAAACGAAAACATTAAGAAAAAAGTTTTTTTCCCAAAGAGTGGTCGACCCTTGGAATGCCCTACCTAATTGTGTAGAAAATTCGACCAAAGTAAATGAATTTAAGAAAAATTATGATAATTATATGAACAATCTAATGTAATATGTAGGCTCCAAGAGATAAGTTTGATAGGCGAGCCTTTATACTTTAAAGCACCAATAGGTGCATACACAGTCTCGCTTATTATATTGGTAAGTTAAGTTAAGTTAATAACGTCTGGCAACTGCATTTCGCGCTCGTTGGCGGTCTTAATCTTTAGGAATTACGTAGGTATTTCTTGAATCGCTGGGATCAATCTCTTTTGCAGAGGGTTATGACATTATGCCAACAGAGCTAGAACGGCTATGAATGACAAGATGGCGGCGAATTTATTTTATCTTTTATAACAGCATAAGTACTTAATATGTATAATTACGCTGCATAACTACGGATATGTATTATATAGCATTAGTGTTTTTTTTTTAAATAGATATAAATAACTGCCTTCGATTGTGATGGAGTCGTTAATCTGTAGAATTACCTAATTTTCTTTGTCCTTCAACCGTTCAGTTCTTCCAGGCACCATCGAACGTAGATTAGTATCCCAAAGGAAATTAATTATAAATGACAAGTTTCTGCAATCAGTGAATAACAAATAATGTAGTTGAACATTTCCAACACGTCCGGAAAGAAACTCAAATAGGCAAAGACTGCACAGAACACGACATACAATTCACAAAACGAATATAAACAGTCCGTGTTATGAAGGCATTCGAGAGAACGGAGTAACACAAACATCTATAATGAAGTCCAAAGGTAAACTGAAATATACAATTGAAAATTTGAAGAATTGCTTTGTAAACGAATATGAAAAACCAGCAATGGCTTCGCCCCTCCCCCCCCCCCATGGGGGCAGCTTGCCCTTCGCTACTAAGATTAAATTTAAAATCTAAAATAAAGCAGCCATAGTTAAATTTTTATAAATTTTCTGAACTTCGACAATTATAATAATTTTAAAAAGGAACTCTAAACTAAATTTCCCCACTTTCCAAAAACCACGTTGCTAAAATATAGTTATAGAAGATATATAAAAATAAATTTTCTGAACTTCACCATTTGTAATTCTTTGGTTTTAAAAAATTCAAAAATTTTCGATACCTATAACCGGTGTTCCAATAACTTGGACCGATTTTAAATGTCAATTAAGTTTAAGCATCTAATGATTTTTTTTCTTTTTCTTTCAGATTTAACAACTTTAGTCCTTGGCAATTTCAACCATGGAATGATTTACAATCGAACAGTGTGTTAAAGTTATCGAAGCCTATTATGAAAATGGACGTTCAAACAGAAATGCATTTCGGGCACTTCGTGATTTTTTTGGTCAACATAATCGACCAACCGAGAGTGCAATTGGGAAAATTGTTCGTAAATTCAAACAAATGGGGTCAGTGGCAGATATGAAAATGCCATTGCGTGCTCGTTTACGCCGTTCAGCTGAAAACATTGCTGCAGTGCGCGCACATGTGGCCGAAGATCCAGACACCTCTATTCGTCATCGCGCGCACGAATTGAACCTCCCCACAACAACGTTACATCGAATTTTGACAAAAGATTTGTCTCTACACACTTACAAAATTCAATTTACACAAGAACTGAACACTGCTGACCATTTGAAGCGCCGTACATTCGTCAATTGGGTGCACGAGCAAAGACAAGCCGATGATGATTTTTCGCAAAATACTATCTTTAGTGATGAAGCCTATTTTCATCTTAGTGGATTCGTTAATAAGCAGAATTGTGGCATTTGGGCTGATGAAAATCCCAGGAAGATTGTTGAAAAGCCACTGCATCCATAAACGGTCACTGTTTGGTGTACTTTTTTTGCTTGCGGAATCATTGGGCCGTATTTCTTCAAAAATGATGCCGGGAATTCTGTTAGGGTGACAGGCGAGCAAAACTGTGCCATGATAACCAACTTTTTATAGCCTGAATTGAATTCTATGGATGTCGAAGATTCGTGGTTTCAACAGGACGGTGCCAATGCCACACAACCAATGTAACAATAGCTTTATTGAATGAGAAGTTCCCAGGTCGCATCATCTCTCAAAACAGCGAGATCAATTGGCCACCACGATCGTGTGACTTGACGCCTTTAGAGGTTTTCCTTTGGGGTCATCTCAAAAGTAAGGTCTATGCTAACAAGCCAACAACAATTCAACAGTTGAAGGATGAGATAATAAGGTATATTGGTGAGATCGAGGAGCAACTATGTAGAGACGTCATCAAAAATTTTGACCATCGAGTGGAGGTGTGCCGCCGAAGCCTTGGTGGACATTTAGGCGATATTATTTTTTACACATAATTGCCAGGACTTATATAACATGATCCAATAGTGAAATCAATAAATTTTCACCAATAACACTGTTTTATTTACTACTAACTTCGATCCGTCTTAATGGAACACCCATATTTATTTCTGAACTTTGATAAAAAAAAACTAAGTATAACCAAACTAAGATGAAATTATTATTCAAATACTAAAAAAAATCCCCTTATTAAATTATAGAATTAGTGATGATGAAGTGATGAAGAACTTGAAGTCGCATTTTCTTGTCCTCGCGGCTAATCTTTATTACTAGGATGGATATGTATGCAAGCTATGGACACAATCGGGAATTTTCTAACAATCGTTGAAGGGGGATTTTCTTGAATTAAGGAAAAACAATGTTTACGTTATAATTCAATCCCTTCGCAGAGTATCACGAGATATCTCGTCTTTATATCAAACCCATTAGTCGCCCGAGGGCCTTCATAAGGCATCGATTCAGTGCTACGTAATCGCCCGAGGGCCTTTTGTGGCCTTTCACATATATATTCATATTTGCCCTGATAATTATGATAATTTGTAAACAAAAAATTCAAACTTTTATGTTAGTGATTAAGCATCTAATTAAAATACATAAATCGCTTAGGTCAGGCCTTCTTTGTTTCTAAACCGAGATTTATGAATGAGAGTAACTTGACTCCGTTCTAGTCCCCTGGACCGTACGGGTTTCTATCCAAGGTGTTGAAGGAAGTGTGCGATGAAGTATCACGACATCTGTGCTCTATCATTAACATGTCAATCCGGACCGGATGCGTTCCTAGAGACTGGTGTGAGGCGGAGGTGACTCCGATCTTCAGAAAGGAGACCCCAGCCATCCGTCAAACTACCGACCTATCAGTCTGACTTCGATAGTCGGTAAACTCATGGAAAGCATGATGGTGGACAAAATAACGTCGTATTTAGAGTCAAAGCTGTTATTGAGGAGTTCCCAGCACGGCTTCCGAAGGCAACAGTCATGCCTGACGAACCTTGTGGAATTCTTCCACTTCGTCTTCAGGGAGCACGATCGGGACAAGGCGGTAGATGTGGTGTACTTAGACTTTCAGAAAGCCTTTGATAAGGTACCACACCGCCGCCTTCTCCGGAAAGTGCGAGCGCTGAGCATAGACGGAAAAGTAGCCAGGCGGATAGAGAACTGGCTAAGTGGCAGACGGCAACGGGTGGTGGTGAATGGACAGGCTTCTGAGTGGGTTTCCGTCACTAGCGGGGTGCCTCAAGGATCTGTCCTGGGACCACTACTATTCATCATCAACGTCAACGACATGAACGGTGACATGGTTGCCAAGATTTCTAAATTTGCCGACGATACCAAGCTTGGTATGAACGTTGCAAAATATGGAAATACTGCCCGCCTGCAGGAAGATCTTGGGAAGATTGGGGAGTGGTCGGACACGTGACAAATGCCTTTTAACGTGGGGAAATGCAAAGTGATGCATATCGGCCACAGAAACCCTCAATCTCAGTATATCCTTAAGGGCACTGCTCTTGAATCCAGTGACACTGAGAAGGACTTGGGTGTAACTATCACTAGCGTCCTCAAGTTCTCGAAACAGTGCATCGAGGCAGAGAAGAAATCCCAAAGAATGTTAGGCTACATAAAGCGCCAGTTTGGATACCGTAACAGGGAGATAGTACTTTGTCTGTACAACTCCCTCGTTCGGCCGCACCCGGAGTATGCCGTACAATTTTGGAGTCCTTCGTTTCGAAAGGATATCGCAAGGTTGGAAGGCGTACAAGCTAGGGCAACCAAACTGATTCCCTCTATCCGACATAAAAGTTATGAGGATAGACTAAGGGAATTAGATCTGTTCTCGCTGGAAACCCGGAGACTGCGTGGTCAGCTCATCGAAGTTTTCAAAATACTTCGAGGGTTCGACAATGTTGACTACCGGGATATTTTCACACTGAGTGAGAACTTTTTCACCTACAGTATCTGCGGTAAGTGGAACGCACTTCCAGTGAAAGTTGCCAACAGTGAATCTGTTGACCAGTTCAAGTCAAGACTAGACAAAGTCTTGAAAAGTGGCCGTTTAGGGACGCAAAACAATTGAGCAGCCATGTGCCCGCTCGATTGCTAGTCAAAAGGTACCCTCTTTGAATGGACCGTAAGGTCTCCTAGGGTACTCTCTTTCCTTGTAACCACAACATGACCGCGAAAAGAGGCTGATTTATTACTCACATCTGTGTAAACACGCTGTTTTTGATGACTCTTCCTTATTTTTTAGTTAAATACACTTGTTTTTCATTTTTCATCCAATTAAAATGAGGAAATGCCTTAAGTTAGTATGTTGTGGCAAGCATACAAAGCAGCATCCTATTTTGTCAGGAAAATACAGTTTTATACGTCAAAAATAAGCCCTGAGCAAATTTTCCTGAAATTTAAGATATAGAATAGTATCCCATGAAGAGCAGCACTATTTTCTATAATTAGAAATAGGTTTTAAAGCGAAACTGATTTAAAAAGCACAAAACAACCATGGGCGTTGATGAAAATTTGTGTAAGAACTGAGAATTATCAATCATAATTATAAATAAGTAGAAGGTTATTAATAAATTTTTAATTATATTAATAGAATAATTCTTTTCATTAAAAATGATATATTATCATCATCATCACTAACTCTATAATTGTATAATGGGATTTTTGAAGATGGGTGAAAAATTAATAAATGATTTTTTTACTCAGTGGACTTATGTTATTTTTATCAGTTATTTCTAATAATTATTTTATAATATCAAAAAACAAAATAGTGAACTTCAGAAATAAATATAAATATCAAAATTTTGTGAAGATTTTTTAAACCCAAAGAATTACAAATGGCGAAGTTCAGAAAATTTATTTTTATATATCTTCTATAAATCTATATTTTTGCAACGTGATATTTTGAAAGGGAGGAAATTTATTTTAGAGTTCCTTTTTAAAATGATTATAATTGGCGAAGTTCAGAAAATTTATAAAAATTTAACCATGGCTGCTTTTTTTTAGATTTTAAATTTAATCTTAGTAGCGAAGCGCAAGCTCCCCCCGTAGGGGGTGTCGTGGAATAACCTTTTGTCGAGTAATATACTTCTTTGTTGAAATATGCTTTGATCTAAGAGTGCGAATTTTGTTGTTTTTAAGGAAGAGCCGCTTCAACACGTAAGGATATATAGAAATGCCCAGGAATTATCCCCAAATAAACATATATTTTAAATTTAACAATTAACAATGCCAAAAAAACAGTAAACACATTTATATCCTCTTCCTACGCTAACCGAGACCAACCCGGTGGGCAACTGGGCCTATCACAATATCTTCAATGACAAAAATAAACAAATAGGCTACACGTAAACATACCAATTGCTGATTAGTATTTTTATCCCGACCCTTTTAGATTAGCGTTAAACATTAAATTAAAGTACTCTCTTCTACTATCAAATATGACAGGAGTTCACGCACAATTGTTTCTATTCCCTTAAATCGTGAAACGTACTAAACTCATACTAGCGCAATATGAATATAAATGTTCTTGCTAACTTACATGACAAACGTCCTTCGGGATTGCCGGATGTCGTTGGAGGGCTTATCTCGCGCTTCGAAAATTTGGAGTGGCCGATGTTAGAATTTCGTCGAGATGGGATGGAGGAAGCGAGGTAGGGTGATGTCAACTTCTTATTGCAAATTTGCCTCCGGTTACGTTAAGAAGACGGAGAGAGTTACGGTGCTCTTCGCTCCAAGAGTCCTCTTCTGAATAATATTGAAGCATCTTGGTGTCTTATTCTTTAACGCCGGGTGCCCAACTAGTTTTGAGGTATACGGGGGAGATTTTTACCGTAATTAACGAATGGAACCTCGTTGGGGCTTGGTTCTTCTCCTCTCACTCTCACAGAGCTTGAGCTGTGAGAGTCACTCGAGTGTGAGCAGGTTATCTTTTCTCCAGTCAGACTTCTTCAAGTTTGTAAAGGATTCTTCGGTAAGGCACCGATACAAAACTTGGCAATTTATGTTAATTCGGCACTGGGGGAAGGATCGATCTTCTCAATCTGATCCATTATCGTCTCTCCTCGAATAATCTTGACTGGCTGAAGGATCGATCTTCGCGAACTGATCCTAAGTCGTTTTCACCGAATAATCTTCACTAGCTGAAGGATCGATCTTCACGAACTGATCCTAAGTCGTTCTCACCGAATAATAATCTTTTCTCTTTCCTTCAGGGGTTTATTTATAGGCGGACCACCGCCCCATCTAAGGGGGAAAGGGTGACACCGCAGAGGGGAGCGCGAATGGTGAGTTTGCATCTGGGAGAGCGAGAAATGCAGAGATTGGCACTGAGGTGCCCAAGTCGGCTTATTAATTAGCGAGACCCTCAACCACCGCACTCCTTGGCGTGCCTTTTGACTGGCACCGCTTTTTGGTGATATAACCACGGGCCTACGGATCTCGTAGGTAATTGGATTTTTAGAGCGTCGTTTAATGGCCTTTGGTGGGTGCCTTAACACAGATGGTCGCTCCAACTACCTATGCGGCGGGGAGATGAAACAGGGTAGGCAGTTACAGTTATTCGCCGGCTACCGTTCCCACGAGTCTCCTCATGGGGCTCGCTTCTCCGGCTTTCTCCACAATGGGAAGGGGGGGACTTTAAGGTATATGTCCGCCTGGCCCTCCGGGAGGCTTTATGTTGCCATTGCTCTACAGGGGGGAATGGCGAATCCATTGCCTGGTTTGATTTATAAAAAAGGATTTAAATATTTTATTTTAATTATTTTCGATAACGTGTACCATTTGTAATTTTGCAGAGGGCGAGTTCGAGAAAAAAGGCCGGGCGACTAATGGGTTTAAAGGTTATTTGGAAGTTGAGATTTTATGACCTGTGCTACCCCCTCTTCTCTTCTAGGGAAGATGGGGCTCGCTCTGTACCGCGCGAACCCAGGGTCTCCCTCAGTCGCCAACGGCTCTCATATCATCCGTTGTCCATATAAAGGGAGCCTATTCAGGCAAGAGATGCAGTTAATGCCCTAAGCCAGAGATGGGCCTTCCTGGCCATTAAATTCGGTTTTCTGAATGAATTCAAATTTTGGAGATCAATCATTTTATTGTTTTCGTACATAAAGTACTCGAAAAAAAGTTATTAAAGGTTAATTAACTTTAGAATTTATCATTTTCTTCTCATTTTTAAACTGATATATAGTCTAAGTAGTTATTTATATAGACAAATAATGGTTAATTTGCAGTATATTTAGAATTTTATTAATGCGGCCTACAGCTAACATAATGCGGCCTTCAACGCAGGAAAAGTTTCCCCACCGCTCCCCTGCCTCTGCCCAAGCTCCTGCCCTAAACCTTTCGTTGGCCGGTGACGCCATTAGTTATACTCAAGACCCTTGGAGGGTACCAAAGGGCAACAGTGGGGTTACTATCTTCGTATTTTTTGGAGCACATTTCGTCATACTGGATTTCGAAATTTAAAACACAATAGCAACGAGGTCGCATCACGCCGAAGGTGAGTAAGGGGAGATGTGTAAAGAAAGTAGTGACGGTAAACAAAGAGGAAATAGCGTAAGGATATATATCCGCAAGTCCTCCTAAATCCAATGGGGCCAGGAGGGTGCATAACTGCAGGTATTGGGACTGGGAGGGCGCGTCGTTGCTCCAGGTTTCATTTGTAGGAGAGGCAACACCACTGATATACCATCCACCCCGGTACGGAAGATAAAAGATGTGGAAGGATGTTGGGAGGGGGCATTTAATAGGGGTGCAAAGGATGACCGGAGAGGAAGTACCAGTTTCACTCGGGTTTCTGGGGTCGAAGGGGTGCCACTCTTCCAAGTACCAGGTGTTGCAGTGTCAGACTGAAGGCGCAGAGGGGTTGGCTTCAATGCTCCCCTCCCATACAATTTGAAGCAAGTGAGATTCTTTAGTGCGATAGTGTGTATCTTCACAGTCGAAGTAGTGGGGGTGATTGCGCGCCGTTGTCGGTTTGAAGCGGTATTAAAATTAAGAATGAGCCACAAAGGGCGCTAAGTGCCTTTGGGGGGAGGATGGGATCTCCGCAACTTCGCAGAATCCGTGACGCCAGAGCTGCTGTAGGACGGACGAGTGTTGAAATTGTCTTTTGCTGGTTCTGAACATGTGGGAAATGAGCCACCTGAAGAAGCTACCAGACTGTCTACACAGACTGTTTTCCCCAAACTACCTACATGGCATGAATCAGGACACCCCTTGGTATATTGCTGGCAAAGGAGATGGGAGACTGTTGACGGGAACTTAAAGTTCACCTTTTTCCTGATCCTACAACCTCCTCCACGGCTTCAAGTCGCTCTCTGTTGCTTAAGAATCAGACACTAGCGGGTCGCGCCTGAATATGTTGGAACGGTCCACTGGGCCTTTCTGTCAAGGGCCCCTCAGTCAATAGGGCACTTTTTAGTTTAATGTACTAGTCTGAGGAGCTTCGTTGAATGTCCTACTCTGTGGGAAATTTGTTGAGTGTTCTACTCTGGGGGAGATTCGTTGAATGTCCTACTGTGGGGGGCGGAGCTTCGTTGAATGTTCTACTGTGGGGGGCGGAGCTTCGTTGAATGTCCTACTCTTGGGGGAGATTCGTTGAGTGTCTTACTCTAGGGGAGATTCGTTGAGTGTCCTACTGTGGGGGAGATTCGTTGAATGACCTACCATGGGGGAGCTTCTTTGAGTATCCTACGATGGGGGAGCTTCGTTGAATGTCCTACTCTGGAGGAGTTTCGCTGAATGTCTCTCTCTCTCTCTCTCTCTCTCTCTGGAGGAACTTCGCTGAATGTCTCTGAGGGAGCTTCGTTGAATGTCTTACTCTGCGAGAGCTTCGTTAAATGCCCTACTCTGGGGGAGCTTCGCTGAATATCTCTCTCTGAGGGAGCTTCGTTGAGTGTCGTACCTCAGAAGATTCGTTGAGTGTCCTACTGTGGGTAATATTCATTGAGGGTTATACTATGTAGGAGATTCACTGAGTGTATACTCTGGGGGGAGATTCGTCGAATGTCCAACTCTCTGGGAGCTTCGATTGTGTCCTACTCTTGAGGAGATTCGTTGTGTGTCATGCTGTCGGAGATATTTTTGAATGACTGAAACTTGCAAAGATTCGCTGAATGTCCTACTCTGGGGGAGATTCATTGAGTGTCCTACTCTTGAGGAGATTCGTTCAGTGTCATACTATGGGGGAGATTCGTTGAATGTCCTACCCTGAGGGAGATTCATTGAATGTCCTGCCCTGAGGGAGATTCGTTGAATGTCCTATTCTGCGAGAGTTTCATTGAATGTCCTACTCTAGAGGAGCTACGTTGAATCTCCACACTGGAGGGATTCTTTGAGTGTCCTACTCTGGGAGGGATTCGTTGAGTGTCTCTCCCTGATGGAGCTTCGTTAAATGTCTTACTCTGGGGGCGCTTCATTGAATGTCCTACTCTGAGCGAGATTTGTTAAAGTTCCTACTCTCGGGGAGCTTCGCTGAATGTTTCTATCTGAGAGAGCTTCGTTGAATGGCCTAATCTGGGGTAGCTTCATTGAATGCCCTACTCGGGTGAGCTTCGTCGAATTTCCTACTCTAGGGCAGCTTTGCTGAATGTCATATTTTACAGGAGTTTCATTGAATGTCCTACTCTGGGGGAGATTCGTTGAATTTCCTACACTGGGGGAGATTCTTCGAGTGGTCATACTCTGGAAGATATTCGTTGAGTGTCTCTCCCTGAGGGAGCTTCGTTGAATGTCCTATTATGGTGGAGCTTCGTTGAATGTCCTACTCTGAGTGAGATTCGTTGAGTGTCCTATTCTGGGGGTGATTTGTTGAAGGTCCTACTCTCGGGGAGCTTCGCTGAATGTTTATATCTGAGGGAGCTTCGCTGAATGTCTCTATCTGAGGGAGCTTCGTTGAGGTTCCTACTCTTGGGGAGATTTATTAAGTGTACTATTCTGGGGAAGATTTGTTGAGTGTCTTACTCTAGGGGATATTTTTTTACTGTCCTACTCTAGAGGAGATTCGTTGAATCTCCTACTCTGGGGGAGATTCTTTGAGTGTCATACTCTGAGAGAGATTCGTTGAGTGTCTCTCCCTGAAGAAGCTTCGTTGAGTGTCTCTCCCTGAAGGAGCTTCGTTCAGTGTCCTACTATGGGGGATATTCGCTGAATGTCCTGCACTGAGCAAGATTCTTTGAATGTCCTATTTTGTGGGAGAATCTTTGAATGTCCTACTCTAGAGGAGCTTCTTTGAATGCCCTACTCTAGGAAGCTTCATTATCTGTGCTACTCTGAAGGAGCTTCATTAACTGTGCCACTCACGGGGAGCTTCGCTCAATGTCTCTCTCTGAGGGAGCTTCGTTGAATTTCCTACTCTGGGGGAGCTTATTGATTGACCTGCTCTGGAGGAGCTTCGTTGAATGTCCTATCCTAGGGAACCTTTGTTGAATGTCCTACTATGAGAGAGCTTCGCTGAATGTCCTATCCTAGAGGAGCTTTGTTGAATGTCCTATAAGGAGGGAGCTTCGCTGAATGTCTCTCTCTAAGTTAGGTTCGTTGAATTTTCAATTCTGGGGAGCTTTGTTGATTTTCTTGCTCTGGGGTAACTTCGCTGAATGTCTTACTCTGGTCGAGTTTCGTTGAATTTCTTACTCTGGGAACTTCGTTGAGTGTAGTACTCTAGGAAAGATTCTTGCAATGTCCTAATCTGGGTGAGATTTGTTGAGTATCCTATTCTGGGAGAGATTAGTTGTGTCCTGCTCTGTGGGAGATTTGTTAAATGCCCGAATCCTGCAGAGATTAGTTGGATGTCCTATTCTGTGGGAGATTCGTTTAATGTCCTACTCTGGGAGAGCTTCGTTGAATTCCCTATTCTGAAGGAACTTCGTTGAATGTCCTACTCTGGAGGAACTTCGTTGAATATCCTAGTCTATGGGAACTTCGTTCAATGTACTACTTTATGAAGGCTTCGATAAATGTCCTATTCTGGAAGAGATTCGTTCAATGTCCTACTCAGGGGGAGATTCGTGGTTTCCTGCTCTGGTGAAGATTTGTCAAATGACCTAATCTGGTGTAGATTCGTTGAAATTCCTACTCCGGGAGAGATTCGTTGAGTGCCATACTCTGGGGCACATCGTTGATTGTCTTCTGTGGGAGATTCATTGAAAGCCCTACTCTGGCGGAGATTCGCTGAAACACCTACTTTGGGGGAGATTCGTTGAGTGTTCTACTCTTGATGAGATTCGTTGAGTGTTCTACTCTTGGGGAGATTCGTTGAGTCTGACACTCTGGGCGAGATTCGTTGAATGCCTTACTCTGGGAGAGCTTCACTGAGTGTCCTACTCTGGGAGTGTTTCGTTGGATGTCCTACTCTGGCAGAGATTCGTTTAGTGTCCTACTTTGGGGAGCTTGTTTGATTGTGCTACTCTGGGGGAGCTTCGTTGAATGTCCTACTCTGAGGGAGATTCGTTGAGTGTCCTATTCTTGGGGAGATTTGTAGAATGTCCTACTCTGGGGAGATTCGTTTAATGTCCGACTCCGGGAGAGTTTCGTTGAGTATGCTACTCTGGGGGAGCTTCGTTGGATGTTCTAATCTGTGAGATTCGTTGAGTGTCTTACTATGAGGGAGATTCGTTGAGACTCTTGTTCTGTGGCAGATTCGTTGAATGCTCTATTCTGGCGGAGATTCGTCAATGTCCTACTCAAGGGGAGTTGTGTTGAGTTTTCTACTCTAGGGAGCTTCGTTGAATGTCCTATTCTTGGGTAGCATTTTTGAGTGTCCTACCTTGGGGGAGATTTGTTGAGTTTCCTACTCTTGGTGATATTTGTTGAGTGCCCTACTCTGGAGGAGATTTGTTGAGTGTCGTACTTTGGG
This sequence comes from Ceratothoa steindachneri, assembly GCA_963969495.1. Taxonomy (NCBI): domain Eukaryota; kingdom Metazoa; phylum Arthropoda; class Malacostraca; order Isopoda; family Cymothoidae; genus Ceratothoa; species Ceratothoa steindachneri. The sequence continues at coordinate 30,474,575 of OZ018330.1, read as the reverse complement.
CGATTTTTCAATACTCTTGCTCTCGGGGAGCTTCGTTGAATGTCCTAGTCTGAGGGAGATTCGTTGAGTGTCCTATTCTTGGTGAGATTCGTAGTATGTCCTACTCTGGGGGAGCTTCATTGAATGCCCTACTCTAAGAGAGTTTCGTTGAGTGTACTACTCTGGGGGAGATTCGTTCAATGTCCCACTCAGGTGGAGAATCGTTAATTGTCATAATGTGGAAGAGATTCGTTGTTTTCTGCTCTGGTAGAGATTTGTCAAATGCCCTACTCTGGTGGAGATTCGTTGACTGTCCTACTCTGGGGGAGATTCGTTGATTGCCCTAATCTTGGGGGAGCTTCGTTGACTGTCCTACTCTTGGGGAGATTCGTTTAGTTTCCTTCTCTGAGGCGCTTGTTTGAATTTCCTATTTTGGGGGAGCATCTTTGAGTATCCTACCCTAAGGGACATTGGTTGAGGTTCCTACTCTTGGGGAGATTTGTTACGTGTCCTACTCTGGGAAAGATTCATTGACTGTCTTACTCTAGGGGAGATTTGTTGAGTGGCCTACTCTGGAGGAGTTTCGTTGAATATTCTCTATCAGGGAGCTTCGTTTAGTGTCCTACTATGTGGGAGCATCGTTCAATGTCCTTCTCTCGAAGAGATTACTTGAGCGTCTCACTCTAAGGGAGACGCGTTGAGTGTACTACTATGAGGGAACTTCGTTGAGTGTCCTACTCTGGGGATATTCGTTAAGTGTCCTACTCTGGGGGAGATTCGTTGAATGACCGAATCTGGGGGAGCTTCGTTTAATCTCTTACTCTGGGGGAGATTCGTTGAGTGTTCTATTCACGGGGAAATTCGTTCTGTGTGTGTCTCTCTCTCTGAGGGAGCTTCCTTGGATGTCGTACTCTGGGGAAGCTTCGCTGAATATCCTAATCTGAGAAAGATTCTTTGAGTGTCCTATTTTGGGGGAGAATCTTTGAATGTCCTACTCTAGAAGAGCTTCGTTGAATGCCCTACTCTGGTGTAGTTTCATTAACTGTGCTACCTAGGGGGAGCTTCGCTCAATGTCTCTCTCTGAGGGAGCTTCCTTGATTGTCCTACTATGGGGAGCTTTTTTTATTCTCCTGCTCTGGGGGAGCTTCGTTGAATGTCCTACTCTGGGGAGCTTTGTTAAATGTCCTACTTTCTGGGAATTCCGTTGAGTGTAGTACTCTGGGGAAGTACTACGCCGATCCGAGAGGATTTTGGGGGGCAGGCCCACACAAGAAAAGATGGAAATAAGGGCTTCGGCGGAGGAGATACTATCGATCTTCTTGAGGGGCACAGCCTCGGAGAATCGGTTGGCAAAGTCGACCAGCGTTAAAACGTAACTATGGCCTTCGCTCGACGAGGGGTGGAACGGTCCGATTAGGTCGATAGCTACTCGGGACAAGGGTTTAGAGATTAGTGGTCCCGTCTGCAAAGGCGCAGGTCTGACTCGTCATTTTATTGCCGTCTTTTGGTAAATGTCGCACGAACAACACTATCGCAGAATTTCGTCGGTCGCGCCAGGCCAATAAAAATATTTGAAAATCCTCTGAACGGTCTTCGTGTGACTAGAGTGACCAGCAAATAGGCTATCGTGAGCTATTTGCAGGATTGGAGGGTCGTAGGAGTGGGTTACGCATATTGTGCGGGACTCTGTGTTGTTTTCTTCGGTGCACACTCGATAGAGGGGGTCGTCCTTGTTGAGGAAGGAAATCCCCTTTTCCCCTCTGGACCACAAGGGACGAAGATATTCACATTCCTTCTGGCTTTTGGCAAAATCATGGGTCATCGCACTCTGGAATTCGGGGGCACACGGGGGTTCCAGAGGTGTAGGAGCTTTCAGTTCCTTCTTCGCGCGGGAACGAGTAGTAACAGGTTGAACCACGGGGGCGGAAGAAACCCGGGAGGACTGACCAATTAGGACTGAGCAAAACTTGGTGGGTGCTGCAATGACTTCAGCCCACCTAGTAAAATACGCGCACTCAATGTAGCAGTGTACAATGGGGAATTTATTGGCGCGCCCCAAGAAATCATACACTACGGCAAACTTATCGTGGTCCGTAGCCACAGGGGGGAGTATTTCATCGGATACAAGAATGCACGTGCACCCTGTATCACGGACGAGGGTGGAGATCAGGAACCCATTCACTGCTCCAGTTTCAAATTGGAGGGCCTCATGGGGTACTTTTATCGAACAAAAAGTTTACCTGGTGGCCAGCAGTATTCGGCGGGTTTGAAGAAGAGGAGGCTTCATTTTGCGACGGTGTTGACGTAGAAGTGCCACTGGCATGGTGTGCCTAATGAGAAGGAGGGGTGATTCTAAACTGCTAGTTTTGAGGGCAGTTGGACCTCACGTGACCCTGAATTCCACAGGAATAGCACACGATGGTTCTCAAGGGGAACGACGAAGCAAGGGGGTTGAGAGAAAAGGGCTTAACATCACGGTGGTCCGACGAGAAGAGAGCTTTGGGTTTGGTGGGCCCAGTCACCTTAACGAACTTATTCGCATTATTAGGAACAAATTGTTTTGCTGGTTTTGGATTTAGGACATGGGGATTCTGAATTCTTCCCTTCCTTTGGATAGCGGTTGTGGCTAGCTGCGTAGACGTTTGCCTCATCGATGCATTCCTTGAGAGTACGGCACCTCCGTTCCTTCACAAAGGATCTGATGTCCGGAGGGAGCGACGCAAGAAATTAGTCCTTGAGGACGAAATCGACCAGGAGGTCGTATTCCAGAGGCACCTTGGACATGTCAATCCAAAAATTAAAATGACGCTGTAGGGAGTAGCCGAATTGTCGGAAGGTCTGGTTTGGTTTAATGTGACAGTGCCTAAATTTAGCTGGTAGAAATCCGGGGGCATGTTGTAAGCAGCGAGCAACTCGGCTTTTAACGATAAGTAATCAATTGTTGCCTCTGATGGGAGGGAGATAAAAACATTCCTTAGTTGGGAGCTCAACAGGGGCAATAATTGTGCTACGCCGTCTGTCTCGATGTCTCACTGGTTCACCTCGAAAATCTTTTCTTTAAAGACGGGTAGTTTTATGGTTGCAGGCTGCCGTGCGTCTAGTCTAGAACTTGAGGAGTTTATGGAGAGCGTCTTGCTCCTAGCTCTGCTGAGTTCCAATTCGTGAGAACGAATTCTCTCTCTTTCTTTGCGTTCCTTTTCTTCTCTTCTTTCTTCTTCTTCCTGGATGTAGGCCATTGGATCTTTGCTGAGTCCAAGTGACTCACCTTGGGCCTTGAAAATTTCAAACGGCGAAATGCTGCTGGTTTTATGCGATGGGCACAACAACAAGAATTAAATTAACGCACGACAATGAATATTAGGCGAAATTATGGATTTCTTTACGCACGATCTGGAGTGCGAATGGTATTGCTAAACAAACGAAAACACGAACAACAAAAGGGGGAGGGGGAACACTCGCGAGAAAGCTTTTGCAGTCGAGATTTCACTGTGAATGAGACGAGATTTACAACACTCCTAGCACAGCAATTCAAAGAATAATACTATTTTTCTATACCTTCATTTTACGGCTCGAGATGAAGCCTTGAAGGACAAAAATTCAATTCTATGGGGGAATAAAATTAAAGGTTAAACACGGTCACTCGACAATCAATCCACACAAAAAAAATGGGAACGGGAACAAATACACTTCACACAAATAGGTATGTAATGGTAATTTATCACCTTTAAACTCCAGAACCGGAACCAAGATTAGCCAAAAATTAACAATTTAACCAAGGTTAACTAATAGATTTTTCAAATTCCAATCAATTGATTGACCAAGATTAACCTCAATAAACATGGTACTAGTTTAATATATAATATATCTTACTATATGTCGTAGAATAGGGTCAAGTTAACCTTTTCTGCTTTCTCAGCCAAGGTCGATGACGGGTATGTGCGTGGGAAATTTATAATACTAGCAGAGTGCGAATTAACTAAATGTAGGTTGGCCAAACAGTCGATTATTTTGGAGGTTCCGGGACAATAGAAAAACGGATACAAAATAACTTTACTAATAAGCAAATTAATATTACTTTACAAGGTTAAATAGGGTTTTAAAACAAGTTATATACACATTAGACGTGCACGAGTCTCGGCAGCTAAAAGTGGAGGGAAGACTTGACAGGGACGGTCGCTGTACAAACAAATGAACAATATTGATCGAGGGTCGCTCGAATGACCTTGAGCGTATACGAAGACGACGGTGGAGGCTTACACTGGGTGGTGGTGGTAGAGAGAGCACTTGCACAGGAGAGTTGCGCGTTGCTGTTACCTCGGAGATTTGGTCCGAGGGAGTAATCCTTCCCTTGGCGCAAAGTTCCAATAATAGTCTCTTGACAATCACTATTACGCGATGAACTTAGATCTTCCCTTCGGGTTAGAACACGAATCTAGACTGGGTGCGTTGCGTTCGAGGAGCGGATAGAACGAGTGCGGGGTAGACTCACGCGAATTAATCTAGAATACCCGGAGCTTGATGTGTTCTGCGAGAATTGGCAAGTCCAACGGGATGTGAATAGCAGGCACTGACGGGGAGGGAAGACGGCAGATACTGCCTTCCAACTCTGGCACCGGAGGATTTATAGTGGGGTCGAATGGGGTTCCATCCCCCCTCCGTCCGAAGGGGAGGGTTCCAGGGTCCGATGCATCGGCAGGCGAAACTTTCTCCGACGCCAGATGGGACCTTTTGGTCTCTCAAACTTGTCACGGCTTTCTGCGATTGTGGGATTTCAGGCAACCACGGCGTCTCATGACTTCGCACTTCCATTAGCGCAGACAAAAAGGGTCGACCAAGTGTTTGTTGTCTCTCTCTCCATTGAAGGCGCGGCAGCGCGCATCTTTCTCTCTCTCTCTCTCTCTCTCTCTCTCTCTCTCTGATCTAGGACACAGTACGCTTGGGTATTTCTAGCTAAAAAAAAGAACATCAATTATAGAATCACACAAAATCAGGTTACTATCAACTCTCTTATTTAAATCTGTAAAGTAAAAAAAAAAACAAGGTCTGCTGACCAATAAGTCTCGTGCTCTCACTTATTCTGATTTATGACCTTACGACCTTCAAAACTTTAAAATAATTCCCGGAGTAACCATGGGAGGACCATGGTATAGCCACATACCTTAGCATAGCATAGTAGAGTACATCCCAGCCTAGCGTAGTATTGTCTACCATAATATAGCGTAAAGAAAGCCTAGCCTAAACTTGCTTAGTATAGCATAACGTAGTATAAGCTACCCTGTATTAGCCTAGTATAGCCAAACCTAGCCTAAAATAGAATAGCCTAACTGTGCTGGGTCTAACCTAGCCTAGCATAGCCTGCTTTATCCTACCTTAGCCTAGCTTAGTAGACCCTAGCATATTATATTATAGCCTAGCGCAGCCTAGTCTAACAAGGTATGGCTTAGCGTGGCATGCCAGAGCCTTGCTCAGTATTGTCAAGCTAGAATAGGCTACTATAGTTTAGCCAATATATCTTTGCATACTATAGCCTAGCATACTATAGACTAGTTTGGTATAGCCTATCTTAACATAACCACACCTAACATAATATAGATACACGTATCATATTATAGCCTAGCTTAGTATTGCATACCATACCCTAGACTAGAATAACCTTGCATAGCTTAGCCTATTATAACATTGGTTAGCTAGCCTATCGTACCCTAACATAGTATTACCTAGCGTAGCCCTCCCTAGCCTATTATACTTTAGCAGAAATTAAATAAATGGCTAAAACATAAATTAAATAAGTGGCTACAACATAAATTAAATAAATGGCTAAAGGCAGAAATTAAATAAATGGTAAACATAAATTAAATAATTGGCTACAACATAAATTAAATAAATGGCTAAAAGCAGAAATTAAATAAATGGTAAACATAAATTAAATAATTGGCTACAACATAAATTAAATAAATGGCTAAAAGCAGAAATTAAATAAATGGCTAAAACATAAATTCAATAAGTGGCTACAACATAAATTAAATAAATGGCTAAAAGCAGAAATTAAATAAATGGTAAACATAAATTAAATAATTGGCTACAACATATATTAAATGAATGGCTAAAAGTAGAAATTAAATAAATGGCTAAAACATAAAATAAATAAGTGGCTACAACATAAATTAAATAAATGGCTAAAAGCAGAAATTAAATAAATGGTAAACATAAATTAAATAATTGGCTACAACATATATTAAATGAATGGCTAAAAGCAGAAATTAAAGAAATGGTAAACATAAATTAAATAATTGGCTACAACATAAATTAAATAAATGGCTAAAACATAAATTAAATAAATGGATACAACATAAATTAAATAAATAGCTAAAAGCAGAAATGAAATAAATGGCTACAACATAAATTAAATAATTGGCTGCAACATAAATTAAATAAGTGGCTAAAGGCAGAAATTATATAAAGGACTAAAAGCAGAAATTAAATAAATGGCTAAGGTAGAGATTAACTAAGTGGCTAAAAGCAGAAAATAAATACACAGCTTAAAAAAGCAGTAACATAAATGGCTAAAACGGGAATTAGATAAATGGCTAAAAACATAAATTAAATAAATGGTACAGGTGTATTGTCGTTTTTTAATTCTCAGATGTGACAGAATGAAATGAATTTTTCCGCCTTTTTAATTCGTTCTCTTTCTAGCTTAAACCGATAAGGTAACAGGGACATTAGAATCATATATATATATATATATATATATATATATATATATATATATATATATATATATATATATATATATATATATATATATATATATATATATATATATATATATACGAGGGGTGGTCAATAAGCTTTGCAATTCGGATATAAGGAAACGAGATATGAGGAAAAGTGGTTTATTATTTTTCAATATAACTACCCTCGACTTAAATGAACTTGCGCCACTTGTCCCTGAGGCTTCGAATTCCCGACAACCAGAAATCTCCCGACTGCTGTTCAATCCACTCCTGGACGGCGAGCTGGACATCTTCATCGTCCCCAAACCGGCGTCCACGCAGTGCAGCCTTGAGCTGGCGGAATAAAAAGTAGTCGCCAGGGGCCAGATCTGGACTGTAGAGGGATGGTAGAGCTCCTCGAATCCGCACTCGCGCAAGGCAGCTTGTGCAACTCTGGCCTTGTGGACTTTGATGGCGTTGAAGTCGATCATGGGGCGTGAGGTTTCTAGGGACCCAACGGGTAGAGACCTTAGTCATGGCCAAATTGTCGTGGATGATGTTGATTACACTTCCATGTGATATTCCAAGTTCTCGCTCGATTTCTTCGACCTTCACCCGTCGATTTTCGAGGATCATCCTCTCTACACGGGCCACATTGTCCTCGTTGGTCACGTCTGACGGGCGTCCTGGACGGGGGTCATCTTCAAAGGATTCAGAACCATGGCGGAACTCCCTATTCAGCGAGTAATGGTTGCATAGGAAAGGGCGGTGTCGGTGTACACTGCAACCATGCGTTCATGGATCTCTTTTGCATTCTTGCCTTCCGTGGTCAAAAATTTGATCACTGCGCGGTGCTCAACCTTCTCCATTGTTGAAAAATTTGTGACTGACGATCTGCGATCAGCTACTGCTTCTTAAATAGACGAGGCAGGAGCGTGCGGCTGTAGGTCCTTACTTGTCATAACTTGTCCTAACCTTCCCCCCCAAACAGCCATCCCTCTTCCTCTGTTTTGCCCTACCGATTCGCAAAACTTATTGACCGCCCCTCGTATATATGCCGTCCTGGCCAGCCTCTATTCCGCAGGTTAGCCTCCGGCCAGCAGCTCTAACCTCCTAGCTGGAGGAGGTGGGGACCGGCGGTGCCCTCACTATGTGAAGCGTTGCCGATCGATTACTAGACTTTTAATTATGCCTGCCTCCCTTTTCCCCTCACCACCACCTCTCATCCTTTCCCTTACTTTCGTTCTATAACTCAAATACGAAGTGTGATTTGCCACGCTGAGGGACGCCTTGGTCACTGGGCTCATGAGGTGGCTCTGAGTGGCACCACTACGGTCCCGCCGTCACCCGATGTATCCCCCTCAGAAAGGGAAACTGGGGAAGGTGTTTATGCATATATCCCATTTCCTATCCTGGGTCTCGATCCGCGATGATGATTTTTTTTTTTAAAATGGCTCCAAATTGGTTTCCTGCAGATAAAAATAGAGTAACTACCTCAACTCCCTGGATTAGAGAACCAGAGGAGGGTTCAACTTACACACACATACTTCCCTTCCTTAACAACTCCTATTTCCTCATATTTGGTTGCTGCGCCACTTTCCGCGGCCCAGCCAAACAAAACCGCTTCTGCCCCTAGTTTCCCCTCTAGCTCCGTTCCGTTATTCTCTCAACATCTCAACCCCATCCCACCCTTAACACCCCTCCCCTACACCTCTGCCCTTCATAAACCTCTCCAACTAAGCCAAAAAAACGCACACCTCTAAGCATCCACTTAATATTCCCCGCCTATTTTCGAACTCAGCCTCGATAGTTCTCTCCACCATAGACCATTTTCTAGTTCTGAAACCAGCCTCCACATTAGCCTCCTTGCCTTCAACCTGAAGCGTCTTTTCTGACGATCCACACGAAAATCTCACTAGACAGGTTTATGTCTGGCCCCGGTGATACGGGTCCTTAATCCCAAAGTCGCGTTCGACTGACTTAACTAACGCCCTCAGAATTAATATTATGTGAGGTCTCCGTGCCCCAGCAGCCCCCTTAAACTGCCACCAAAGGTCTTCATGACATACCTGTAGAGTATATTTCAGACGGCCTATCTCCTCGGGTAGTCCCGAAAGACGGCAATACAATAGTGATTACCCCGAGGCTGTTACTCACCTTCAGATCCTCGGTTCCACTCCCTACATGTTAAAGGTAATATATGAACCTTAGATCTATAGACTGGGTGTCTGCTTTTTTTTCCTTTTTTTTAAGAGCCTATCTGGCAAGTACCTACTTGGGCATAAGTCGCCGCACTCACGACTGCCTAGCACTAAACTACTTCAAAATAAGAATCAAAAACAATAACAACAACAATAATAAGGGAAAATCGTAACAAGGAGAAATCAAGCTCCTGCGTCGGAGGGAGGTCCTCCCAGCGCAGGAACGTGCGACCTCGAGGACTCTTTGGCGCCATCGTCGGCGCGCTAATTCTTCGCAATTCCTACATGTCCAGGAACCCAGCAGAAGATAATCTCGACATCCGCCCGGCTCACTAAAACCGTAGCATCACGGATATCGCAAACCAGAGGGTGCGGAGATTCCAATGCCCTAAGAGCACTCAGGGCGCTCTGTGAGTCGCTACAAATCACGATCCGGGCGCGTCGCGTAATCTCCCGTACCGAGTGGTGTATTGCCACCAACTCAGCCCTGAAAACAGACGCAGCGCCTGGCAGAGCCCCGTTGAATTCAAACAGAGGGGATACGGCGTGGAAAACGACCCCCTCTTCGGACTTGAAGCCATCCGTATACACTGGCACGGTTCCAGCGTGACGCGAGATGTGCTCCAAAAAGGCCGAACGCAATACTCCTGGCGCTGTACAAGGTTTGGGAGCAGAGGCATGTCGACAAGTAGCCAACGGTGGTACCCTAAAAGGCAGAACCAGGGGCACCACCGGCCCGAGAGTTATATTCAGCTCTCAAAGAAGTTTCCTAGCCCTGAAGCCAAAGGGCTTAGGGTATGACTTGAGTCTCTCGGCGACATAGGCACCGTCGAGATCGGCTGCGGATGCTTTGAGAGCCGTTGGCGATAAAGGGAGACGCTGCGCTCGTGCGTACAGGCGAGTAATGCACTGTGCACGGCGCATAGAAAAATGGCATCTTTCCAGCATCGACAAGCAGGCTCTCGATAGGGAAAGTGCGGAAGGCACTGGTCACCAAGGAAAGGCCGGTGTGTTGGATCGAGTCCACCTTCCGCAATAGACGTTCAGCTGCCTATGCATAAAACTCGCATCCGTAGTCGTGCTTTGAACTGACAAAGTATCGATAAAAAAAGTAAGGCCCTATCAGCGCCCCAAGCGCTGAGCGTCACGGAACGAAGAATATCCATAGCGCGGGTACAAGAGACCCTAAGGCTGTGAATATGAGCCTCGCAGGTGAGGTGTCGGTCGAATACAAGACCAAGGAAACGGTGACATTCCACCACATCCAGGCGCACCCCATTAAGAAACAAGTCTGGGACGGGGTGAAGCCGTGGATGGCAGCAGAAGTGCACCACCTTAGTCTTGGCCAAAGAAACCCGAAACCTGTGCGCTTTGGAACGCAACTCATTCACAGTAAACCTGTCGTTAAATGGTTCTCCGTCTTTGGAGGTAAAGTCCAGCTCGCGGCCTTCCGCGACATCACGACGTGCATTGAATGCTGGCGGAGCATCACGGCTAAAGAATGCGGCGAAAGCGGTCGCGAAGGATTCAGCCACGGGCGCGGGGTCCGAGATTGCGGTCCCATTCTCCTGGAGAACGGGAGGGAGGTCCTGCGAGAACTTGCCCCGAATCCTTTTGACTCGCTTCCACACCTCTGCTAGAGGGGTCTTCCCATTAAGTGAAGACACGTATGCCCGCCAAGAAGAGCGGTAGGGTGTGCTTCGAAATATACCGAAATTGACTGACAGTAAAATCGTTCGGGCGGTGCTTATAGCGCATGTAAGCATAACGCTTCTGTTTGAAGACCGTCTCAAACACGGCCGACCACCAAAGGAGTGGTCGGCGTGCAAAACATCCAGACATTCTGGGTTAGTAGTCAGGCCCGCGGCGATGAAGTTACCAGAGAACTCAACGGCCTCATCTACCGACCTAAACTCCTCAACTGAGACAGAGAATTCAGTCATTTCCTGAAATGCAGGCTACCGCGCCCGCGCTAAGAACCACCGAGGTGGGCTCTCAGGCGGCAGCGGCCCAGAAAATTATATTTGAATGGGAAAGTGATCACTACCATGTAGGTCATCGACCACCCCAATCAAAATCAGGCTGTGCATCCGGAGAGCACAGAGATAGGTCAAGGCAAGAAAATAAAACGGTTCTTGGGCAGTGATGCGTACACTCATCCACATTTAGGACCCCTATCTCAAGCTCTTCAATCAGATCGGCAAGTACTTGTCCCCTGGGATTTATTGAGTAGTCTCCCCAAAGGCCCTCCAAGCCTAGCTTCAGAGGAGACGCGGGGGCCCTCTTAGAACAGAAGACCCTCACGGGAATGGCCGTGCGCTTCCCGGAGGCAGAACTCCGGGCGCTTTCACCTTCAAGGACTTATTGGGGGAGGTTGGGCTCGCCATGCGAGTCTTTCCCTTCCTCCGCCTCGAAACCTTAGGCGGGCGTTGCGGCTTGGGAGGCGGGGGCCCTCTTTTAGAGGAACCACCGTCTCCGAGCCACTCGCTCCACCACTAGGCGTGGGCGAAGGAGCCGAAGCTCCTTTGTTGCTGTCCTCCTTTTGGGGGACAACTTTAGGAACGCCGGAAGATGGCCTAGCGACCAACTTCAGGGGTGTTGCTCCTGTGAGTCTAACGACTCGGTGGATGCGCGTGGTCGTTTCGCCTTACGGGAAACGGTCACGCTGGGGAAAGAGGGGGGAGCCCTGGTTTTAGCCGGGACTGGGTGTGAACCCTTTTTGCCGCCAGCTTTACCAGTGGAGCGTCCGGGTTGGGTAGAGCCCGCAGAAGGGCTCCGAATGGGCGCGGAAACAACCGTGCTCGTTGGCCTGGATGGGCCAGGAGCAGAGGGTGCCTTTCTAACTATTGAGGCATATGACGTCCCAGGCAGAGCCGGGCGCGCCAGGACCAAGTCCTTAGCCTCATGGAATGAGAATCGATCTTGGGCCTGAACGGCCAGGATTTCTTTCTCAAAGAGATATACACCACATTGCTTCGAAGAAGCAGGGTGCGGCTCTCCACAATTGACACACTTGGCCACACACGATTTAGACCTATCGTGTGCGGCCTTGGAGCAATTTATACAGACTTCGGGTGACCCCGACTTTGCACGTCTACAAGAACGATTCGTATGGCCGAAGCGGTGAAAGTAATAGCACCGCTGCGGCAGTGGCACGAATGCCTTCACGCGGTAGCGGTACCAACCGGCACGCACCGACTCAGGGAGCTTGTCACAGTCGAACGTGACGAAGAGTGTAGGGGTGGGTCTCGAGGCTCCTCCCTGTTTTCTCATTACACGTTCGATCTTGACCGCCCCATGGTCGGCCAGCTCTAAGGTGATGTCCTCTATGGAGTAGTCAACGAGTTCCCTCGCATAAACTAGTCCTTTCACAAAGTTCATGGTAGAGTGCGGCTTCACACTGACCGGGGGGCCATGAAGTGTCCTAAGTGCACTTATCTTGGCCGCCTCAGCGGGATTCGCCGCATTCGCCAGAAGGCTCCCGTCCGAGAAACAGGTCATCTTCGGCTCTCTACCAATTGCTCTAGCTAATCCTCTCCTCTGATGGATCATGTTGCCCTTGGACAACATTATGCCATCAGTGGAGCGAATAACGAGGAAGCGTTTGAAGCCAGCGGGCTCGAAAACGCCAGGTAACCTCTGAATCAGAGGCCCCGATGTTATCGAGGCTCCGCCCTGTGCACTTTTCGTCTTTGTCATAGTGAGGGGCTCCGCACCCGGGAGGGGGGCAGAGGGGCCGGATGTGCCGATCTTGGCTTGGTCGCTTACCGTAGCATCAGACCCATCCGTCCCCGCAGCCCCCGCATATGGAGAGGAGCCCTGAGTCTTCTTTATCTTTTTATTTTTCGGAGAGGAGGGTGTGGAATGAACCCGCTTCTCACCTGTGCCGGAAGGAGCCCCCAGGCCAGATAGGCCGGCCTCAGCCAGGTCCTTTCCAGAAATGGAGAAGATCCTGGTAGTTGTAGGGGCACCTGTCGGGGGAGATCCCTCCCCTCCTTGTACTACCTCAGAAACCCTAGCCGTTTGCGGAGGACCTTGCATAGGGGCGGATTCAGGTTCGGTGCTTGGCGCCGAGCCCGGATTCCTTCCCATGGAAGGCCCTACCGTCTGAGGCTCGGTTGCCTCAAGGACCATGTCTACCTTAGGGGGAACCTCCAGTTGGTCATTCCCCCGCAAGACATCGCAGGTCCTGTTGGCAGTATTCTCATTATAGTCATCTGGTTTGGGGAGGCACAGACCTTGACCCCGGCAAGGTTAAGTATTCTTGCCAGCAGGTCTTTTGAGGGAAGCGACCGAAGGGGCCTGGCTTCCCACTGCCCCCTAAGGGGCGGTCGGCAATGGGCTACCTGCTGGCTTTCTTGGCAGACCCCTTAGAAAGCAAAGGAGGGACTGCCGCTGGAAATAGGTGGTGCCCGAAAGCACTTCTAGAGAAGGGGGTGAGGGGGAGTCCCCTTCACCTGTAAGCGTAGGAGAGGAGTTAGCCTCCTCTCCGGTTAAAGAAATATGGAGGGTCCCCTGGGCAAGCACAGGGGTGGGGGACCTCCATTTTATCGGTGGAGCTGCCCGAGGGCGGCTCCGTCAATGTACATGGAAAAATGGGGAGAGATTTGGGTTTTTTTTTTAGATTTGCATACATGGGCATGGTGACCCTTTTTTTCTACGGGAAGCAATTGCTCATTACCTCTCGCAGTTGCCCGCACTGCAAGAGGTGCTTACAGGCCTGGCAGAGCCAGGCACCGGCATTTGGGACCACCTCTCCCGCCTGGTGGCCTGGCAGTCCATCAGCATGGCGGCTCCACCTTGAACACGGCGTAAAATTGTATGAATGTGAAGAGGAGAGGAAAAGGCATGTGGGGAAGGTATGGGTGGGGATGAAGCAGGTTGTTTAAAACCAGCCACCCCAGACTGGAGCTCAGGGGTTAGGGAACATTGTTCCCTTCCCCTTCAGCCCCGAACCGGGACGGTTGGCTGAGAAGAAGGTCAGCATCTACCCTGTGAAATTAGAGGCTGACCAGAGAAAGTTGTGGGAGAGGTTGTATGAAAAGCGAGGAAACAAGTGTTTTGAAGGAAGGAGAAGAGGCTAAGCTGGGGTCGGACTTGGTGCAGAGTCTCGTCAGCACGGCGGCCAGGATGGTAAATCACCGCGCCCCTTACGGGGTGCTTAGCAAGGAAGAGGAGCGCCGTCCAGGTGTGATCAATGCAGTACCGAGGAGGCTTACAAGTGCTATACAGGGTGTTCCTAGTCTGGACACAAGAAATATCATAATGGTCTCGTTTACCAGTCCTTAGCCCCCTTGACATCTTTTTCCGAGATTATTTTTAAAGGTGACCTCAAAGAGAATTAAAAGACCCGAGTGAACAGCTCATCATAAATGAATGCGCTCAAATTGGCGGAAATTTGGGCTCGATACATCGGATGAATCTCGTCCTTGTCTTTTAGAAGGAGAGTCTAAGGTCTGGACACATGAAATAACACAATGGTCTCCTCGTTCATCAGATTTTACACCGCTCCCTGAATTCTTTTTCTTTGGTATGCTAAAGATTAACTCACTGAATATTAGATCCGAGCGAACAGCGAATCATAAATGAATGTGCTCAAATTGAGGGAAATTTGGAGTTAATGAATACTTCGCACGAATCTTGCTAAACGCATCGAACTTTGCATCACAACTGGTGGAAATCGCATTCAAAATGTTATTTATTAATATATCAAATAAAATGTAGTTCATTTTGTTATTGAAAATATGCATTTTGCCTGTGTCCAGACTTTAGAGACTCCCTGTAGTATCCACATTCCATTGTTGTATACATTTCAACTTAATTTTATAAAGTTACACATATAGTGTGCTACTATGAGTAGGAGAAAACGACCACGTGTCGTGTGAATTCAAGAATGATGCTGAAATGGCCAATTGACACGATTCTTTTTAGTGATGTTAAGGCTATTTCATACATGTGGAGCCTCCTCTAGGTGTATATATACCCTGTTCAATGTAGAGGAGAATTTCCATTTCTATAGAAACCGTATTTCTCAGTGTATATTTTTTTTTAAAAGAAAAGAGAACATTTCTTTTTCTTTATTGCGGAGATAAAAAAAACACATTTATTTGTCTTTTCGATTGTTTATTAAGATGATAAACCAACTACAAACGAGATAAAGATAGCAGAACCTAATTCATATATTCAGTAGAATGTGAAAAAGCCTTTGAAGATTAAGTTATTAAAAGTGTGGGTTTAGTTAGAAAAAAAAAGAAAAGAAGAGGAAAGTCTCATCTATAAATATATCATGCACCTACTCTTCTTGGAGAAGAAAAAGGATGAGCAAATATTCAAATTTTTATCAACAAGAAACTTAAATCCGAGGGGAAAAAATATAACTCTCGCGATGAAATAAAGCAAAAAAAAAAAAAAATCCAAACGTGATTAAAGAAAAAGAAAGAGAACAAACTGTAATGCATTAAACACTATTGCCAAACATTCTGTAAAAGTAATCTCTGAAACGTGAAGCGTTGTAATATAGTAGTAACCAGAACGCAAATAAAAACAAAGCAGATTACTAACAAACTTATCAGTCAATCATTTTGGCACTGCATACATTGTATGTTTTCGAATTATAATTATTATTATTACCACCACATTATTATAATTACAAGTAAAAAAAACAAACCCCATTGAAATCACACTGAAGCTATTTAAGTTCGGAATGAAAGATTTATCATTACAAATATGGAATGTTAAATAGGGTGTTTTACAAAGGTGTGTGTACCAGTGGTTTAGAGATGTAGGGCTGTATCAGGTGTATGGTTAGATAGGGGTGTGAGTGGGCGAGGGTAGATAATACATATAAACTTTCACTTACAATGCTATAACTTTTATAACTGGAGAAAAAGTCTGTTATTACATATGAGCAGAAAATCCCTTAACATTAATAAAAAAAACTGCCAAGAAGAGAGGCGCATGAAGGGTAAAGGGATAATAAACGAAAAAAAATGACTATAACAATTTTTCAATATAATAAAAATAGACACTAAAAGCTTTTATGATGAAACGACACACAGAACGCAAAATTGGGTTCTTACAATCCGACTTGAAACCAAAGATAGTTCCTTCACAGATAATTTAATTACCCCCTCCCCCCCACCACAAAGTTCACTAAAAAACGCCCACACATACATGCAGGTGAGTTATGATCACCTCGTTCACATTCGACGGAAGAAAAATTCACGGTTCATCCAAACCACTGTTGAATATAAGTTCTAAATTTCTTTGGCCTTCAACCGTTCAGTTCTTCCAACCACCAACTAACCTGAACTTATCACTCCGAAGGAAATTATAATTGATTTATCAGTTTCTGCGATAGCAAATGTTGTGGCTGAACAGACTCAAACACCCACGAAAACAAACTCAAATGGATACAGTGTACTGACAGTAATTCAAAAGATGGATGAACACAGTACCACCCACCATAAACACGCCTGACTGTTAGAACTGTAAATATATATATATATATATATATATATATATATATATATATATATATATATATATATATATATATATATATATATATATATATATTTATTATTGCACTTATCACAACTAAAACCGAAATAACAGAATTTCATTGTGTACTAAAGGATACATCTATAATGTTCTTTATTGAAACACACGACCTAAAGCTATATAGGAGCAGAATTTGCTAGTTTCTACACCATACAGAAAAAAACATTGAGCAATGAGAATTAAATTATTATTATTATTACGTTCAATGATTATGTATCGAATAAAAAAACATGGTTTTAATAACGGCGAATTCGAACAGATATGCTTCAATTTCAGGACAAGTTGTTGAGTGCTTTTAAAAAATAAATGCACTGACGTGCTAGAAAATATTATAGTCAAACAGACTGATTCTGGGTGCTAGTACACAAATATCCCATTAACCACCTTGGAGAGTTTAGAAAAAGACTAAAATTCAATATATTGATTATATGTAAACTTGCTAGAAAATTCTTCTTCAGCACGAGATTGGAAAACACTATGCTAACAAATTGTTTATATCGTGCAAAGATCAGTGGAAAATATGACTATCCATAAGTCTCGTAGACTGATCAATTATTGGACAGGCCATCTTGACTATTTTCCACGCACTGATGGGGCAAATAATCAGTTTATTGCAGGGTAAGGACGGTACAGCTTTATAGATACCACTCACAAGATATGTTATTATCTACAAAGCATTTTCTAGCATTCACATAAACGTATTTACGAGAGTTAACAAGATGATAAGTATACAAATTATGTCGCGGGATTTCAATATTTTCATCAAATACCAAAATGTTTAAAATAGAAATATAATGGAAGAAAGTTTTATCTATCACACTGATTTTATTTTACAATCTCTTTAAATAAAGTTAAAATGATCTATACACAAATAAATATAGCTAAACATGAAAATAAAATAGCGAAAATTAAATTAACAAAGGAATTCTCAATTGAGCTGTTTATTGAGCATAGGATTCTTGGTCAATGCATATTTCTTTTTTATGAATATATCCTATTTATAAATTAACAAGATAAAGAGATGTTAACTTATTGTTAAACCCTAATTTAAATATTAACTTTGGTAACGCTTTTCTTTTCTAACGTTCAAACATTAACGGCCGAGGATAACACGGTAAATTCATTCCAAGTTTTAATCCGAAGTCCCAGTAAATGCAACGTTCCAGGCCAGATTTTCTGCCCATTTGAATTCTTCGTAAACTAAAACGCTGTATTGAGCCCAACGCAAATACATGGAGATGTAGAAAACAGGACGATACAATGCCCTATATTAATTTGTTGCGCTCGCAATATGCCAAAGATTGGTATTGGCAGCTACGCAACAAAAATGTGGCTGCAATTGTCAATACTTCACATCTTACAGGAAGGCAATAAATTGAGCACCTAAACTCATTTACCATTGCGCGAGGCTACTCTCCCTACCATTAAAGTAACCGACGCCGTTAAACCGCTGTTGTCGTCTTTTTAAGTTAAGTTTACGTTTCCCTTAAATGCACTTAAAGGACTCCAAATCAGAAACACTACACTACCGCTCAACTTTATATTTCATGAATTTCAGAAACCGTACAGATTTTCAAGCCTGTCCCATTTCGAGTTTGGGACCACTCATTCATTTCCTCGGATCTCCCTCACCTTGTAACAATACAAGTAGATATATTTAGTTTTAAGCTGAAGGCTGTCTTTCAATATACCAAAATTTCCCAACAGGATTAAAACACTCGCACTAAAATTGGCAATTCAAATTGGAATCAACCAATTTTTTTTCCTCTCAAACTTTCACATTTCCCCACGGTAAACATTTTCTCTTAATACCATATGTATATATTTGTATACACCTACGTCGATACGTATCTACAGTATTTTGTGCGGCACACGATAGCTTAAATACCTCCGGGGTAAAACTTTATATCTAATCGATAAATAGGTGGTAATTTTGCCGAATCCTCTGTCAAGATCGAAATTCGATGTAACCGAGGGAGACAGAAAACGAGTGATCGAAATTCATCTTGGTCATTCTCACTTGTTGACTCGTGGGAAGTGCCACTCACAACGAAAGTGTCCGTAAACACACTGGCCCTCGGTTGGGGGGGGGGGGGCTTATTCTATCAGAAAGTAGGGGAGAACAAGACATTTTTTTTTTACCTTTTTGTTTAAGATTCTGACCCAATTCAAGAGAGAATGGAAAGAGGTAAGAACTTGACTCATATTTTGGACCCGATTATGTAAATTATTATTATTATCTTTTGTTCATAGCCAATTTAAGGTCACTTGGACTTACGAAGATTCTAATGCCAAGGAGTGGGGGTGGGGTGGGGTATCATTGCCCTCCCCAAGCCTCCCATAACACCTTTGTGTTCCAAGTTAAGGGTACACAGCCAATCCCAAGTCATTTCCAGAAACCAAATCACAGTCGAGATTTACCCTTTCTCACTATGACATAATGACGTCATCATTTTTTAATTAATAAAAACCACATCCACATAATTATAAAATCCATTCAAACAAATGGTAAATCCATTAAAAAACCCTCTAGAATCCCACATGGTTTTTACCTTCTAAATCCTAGATATGGAAAAAGTTCCCAAAGGAGATTTGAAAATTTCGATAAAATCACATTCAATAACACGTTGAATGCATTTTGGTACACATAAGTACCACCAAGCGCACTCAACGCGTTAACAAGAATCGGTTGATGTCAAAAAAACCCGCCCCCTGAACACTTCTCCCCATAATTTCTTTTTGAGGGCGGGACATTAAATTAATTCCTTAATTTACAGGTATCACCATTCTAGAACTATTATACTTTGAGCCTAACCAAACCCACGGTTTTCAGCTAAACCCACCTGATTATCGTCCAAAATCGCACAGCCTTTGACAATCGGGGATTACCTAGATAGAAAAAAAAACTTAATCTAACTCTAAGACTACTGATCAACAAGGCAGCCTTAACATCTACTTCCGACAGATAATTTCATATACAAAGCCCCCTCAGCTCGATTTCGCTCGATCAAGAAATACTTACGGGAGACAATTACAATGCAATAAACCCAAGTCTTTTACTATTATGCGCATTATATATAAACTCGTATATTTTTAGATGAGCCGACTTTATGGCAGTAGATTTTCATATAAATGATAGCAATATTAAAAATATAAGGACATTTAATACTTTGGAATTTAATGGCAGTTTCTACTATGAACCAGTAATAAAAGTGACTGTAAAAACGGAAAGAGAACGCGGCTAAAATTATTATAATTGCACCATAAAACTATTTCTACCGAAGTTTAACGGTAGAAAGGGACATTAGCCAAAATAATTACAAGGGTCTTCGAAATTGTTGTAACTTAAAGACATACCATATAATTAATTGAAAGAAAAAGAAAAGCTGAAAATTTTGAGGAGCAAACAGAATGCGCTGATATATCTTTGGATATGTAAATTGCTGTATGATATCAGTTCTTGTTGTTTTTTTTAAATCTTGAAATAAAATTTAAATATAATCATTCTAGACAGAAATTTCCTTAAGTGCTAAAATTACAAAAATACGATTAATACATATATACACCGATACTAACGGGATGCAGACCGCAAGATGTATATGGATGTATACAATTATAAAGTTGTATATTTTGAGACACGGCCAGTTAGAAGGGGGGTTAATTTAAATACTGAATTTGTCTAGATTAGTAACATGGTGCAATTGAAGTTGATGTGAGCAAAAAACTTATATTCTCTGTTAACTATATATATATATATACATGGCATATCACATTTTTCTATTCCGAACTAAGTAAATTAATGATACACCATTGCACAAAGATTTTTAAAAGACACAAACAATGAATTAATTATTAAATATTATTGTATCAGTCCTAAGCGACTGATAATAGGTAACGGGCCTCATATTGTCCAAATATCTGAAATTCTGCGGGTTTCATAGTGAACCAAGGTTCTTTATACAAGAGCAATGGTTATAATGACATTCTTAAAGGAAACCCAGCAGGACAAAATAGCTTTCAAGTATTTCAAACATTTTCTAGCAATTCGTCTACTAAGGAGGATGTATAAAAAATTCATGGACTATTGACATGTAGACCTATTATTAATAATATTTACATGAAAAAAAAATCCTATGGAGCCAAAAACGCCCACTAAACACTCGCTGTCAAAAGGCGTTATAGACGCGGTTGAACGGTTGACAAACGAAAATACACAAACTGTAGACCCTGTAAACTGCAAGGCAGAGTTGGAACCCTTAATTAAAGCAAATATCCAGCGACACTTAGCAAAGTAACGAACGGAAAGTCGCAGCCTGAAAGGGGGCAAGAAAGGAAAGCGGAGACGAGGTAATCAAAAGAGTACCAAACGTGTTTGAAACATGTTATGGAAACCAGGAGGTGAGACGCGAAGATATATCGTCGGGTGAGGCTACGACGATCAAAAATTAAATTGAATGAAGATAATAAAAAGAAGATCAACCGAATTAACCAATCCCAGATGGGAAAGATGTCAAAGTAATTTTAAGTAAGCAATAGTTAAGCGGGTTCGTGTATCGTATACCGTTTTACTGATAAATAGAATATATATATATATATATATATATATATATATATATATATATATATATATATATATATATTATATATATGGACGAAGATAAAAACGCTCAAAAGAACAATTAACAAAACAAAAATTCACTTGGTGAAAAGTACAAATACGAACCACCTATAAACTACCAATGGTATATATTAAAAGAATTGATCTAATGTTTTCAAAACTACTGTAAGTGCTTTAGCTAACGCCACCTGATCTCTGTATTTGAGAGATCCCAAAATTATTATGATTATGTCAAACTTGGAAAATCGTCGTTCTCAGCAGCGACTCCTCTTAGATACAAGTTCAATTAGTCCAATTCACAGCCCAACCATAATATAAAATTTTAAGATGATAATCTCGGAAACATAGAAATATGACTTAGAGCGTAGGATTAATTATTATAGCGGTAGGTAAATATTAAGATGACAAAATAATTATCATTTTAAGTCATCTTGTCTTAGACAAGTTTTTTTTTCGGCCTCCGTAAAGTCGGTATAGTTCCAGTCTTATAATTGTTAGTAACCACTAGGCAATTACCACAGCTTATTCCTCAATGTACAATTATGGTAAGGAAAAGCCAACTTGGCCGAGAAGCGGTTTTGGGGATAAACTCAAAGGATTATACTAAAAAAAAAACGTTTAACAAATTTAAATAAAAATTCACTAATGATATATTGGAAGAGTATCACATTTTCGGTTACCTAATCACATTTTAATGAAACCAAATATATTTATAAAACGGATTATGACATTGCATATTATGTAAAAAAAATCCGTCCGAATTTAGTTACAAAACCTAAGCTTAAAATTGTGAAATGTTTGCAAATCTTTCCCTTAAATTTACTTTTAGGGGAGCCCGCAAAAAAAATATATATATATATATATATATACTGATTCTAATCATTGAATTGGAAAGACGTTTTAGCCCCAGCAAAGACAATGAATCATTGCGACTAAAGAAAATAATTAATAATTTTCAAATAATTTAAAATAGATCTATAAAAGTGTTACTTAAGGATGCTAATATTATATAATTTCTAAAAAAAGAAGCAACATCTATGCCTAAAACTGGATGGCAAAAGCAGAAGTCATTAAGGTATTATAAAACAAACAATTGATAAGGAGAAAGAGAAACTGACCTATGGTGTCGAAACTTTGTGAATAAATGAATAAACACAAGAGATTAAAGTGAATGTGAAGAATGTTGATAAATTAAGTAATCTCGAAAGGATAAGAAAATGTATAATTTGAAATTTCAAGTCTGGCCATTAAGTTATAGGTTTAACCTTTTTATATATATAGTCTTAAAAATTGGAGGCACCGATGGGGTGCCAAGTCTATTTCTTCAGTATCTGCCATGATCGCAAATTTAGTACATTTGGGTCTAAATTTTTTTTTTTTTCTACGGATTAAATAAAATATAGCCTTTGGTGTTAATATTTTAACCCTTGATCTTAGACGAATCTTATTTTTAGGTTGTGATTTTAGACTCCCCTCTTTTTTAAACTAGATTCCGTCCGAGTTTTTCTTCATTTAGTAACTTTATCATCAGCTTCTTCATTCTCTTCGTTGAGTGGAACGCGAGTGCGTTCCACTCAACGAAGCTGATTACCACCATGGTAAATGTGTCTGGGAGGAGAACACAGCCGTAAATTACACCGCAAAGAGAAATGGAGTAATATGTAGAGTAGTAGAAAAGGAAATAAGTAGCCACTAGGATCCCTCAACGATCACGTGGGTCACAGTGTTTGGTACAGCAGGGGATACAGGTAGGAGGGAGATTGCGGGATAGTCTGGTGTGACCCTGGTCGAGGCGGGTCAGTACTACCTCATTTATCAGTCACGTGACGTGAGTAAATTCAGGGTAGGCAGACACTGTGAAGCTGCCGCAATTCATCATATGAAGAGCCCCTTTATAAAGTAAATTGTCGGCAAAAGGTAGGAAGTGTTAAAATTAATTGCAGCTTCACAGTTTCTGCCTACCCTGAATGTACTCACGGCACCTTCATTCATTATGGTGAAAACAGTGAAAAGATGCAGTCGAGGGTTTAATGCAGTAAGGTTTGGTGAGAGGCCGTTTCCCCAAGGTAGAAAGCCATTGTGCATTAAGTATTTTCTTCACATGTGAAAAGTGAAGTTGGGCTGGCCGTGCTAGTGTGGAAGATGAACGAGTAGCTCAGGCAGCCGCTTCAATGACGGCAACCCAACGTGGGATGGCAAACTGAGGAGAGTTGATAAAATTACTGGACGCCAACGAAAGCTCATTATAAGAAGAGGCGGATATCGCAGATCAAAGCGTGTGGCGCATTCAAGAATCCATGAAAAGGAATAGAGACGAGACGGATGGGCCCCCCGGTGTTTATAGCTCTGCTATGAAGAACCCCCGTGGAAAGCAGAACCGAGACACCGTCTCTCCTAAGACGACAACAGAGGAGCGGGGGGGAGGGGGAAGCATTGGTGAAGATGGGAAAGCCCTAAGAGTGAGTAAGCAGAACTTTGATCGGGGAAACGCTGGCAGACATCAAAGATCCGCCAACTTGCAAAAGGTAGTTGTAAATTCTCGCGGAATTCACCATCAACGGAGGAAGAGCCAAGGAGAGCTGATAGTCGAAGGGCAGAAAAGAGCGGTGCCATTTAACTCGAGAGATGTCATGGGTCTTCAATGAAGAGGGAAAAGTACACCAGCATAAAATTGGGGGGTGGCTATTTAGAGGTTGCTAACGGATACCTTTGTGAACATGTCATGCCTATCTGATAGGGAAAAGACTGATCAATGAAGATGAGCTGAAAGCTGCTGAAGCTAAACGAAGATCCCAGTCTAAAGTTGGGTTGAGGAGGATGCGGAGTGTCGTGCAATGTTCAGCCTTCATGTACTATATGACACGTTCTTTAAGAGGGTAAGAGCGAACAGGGTGGTGTCACTGAGGTAAAAGGCGTCATTCATTAACCTGATTTCTTCGCCGAGAAAGGGCTCCAGGACATAAAATAGGGATCGAACTTTAATGTGTCGCTAGAGACGGAAAAGGAGAGGGGAGACTCGTGAGAAGTAGCCCACTCAACTGCCACAGTGATGACAAGTTGGACCTGTCTGGCGTGAGAAGAAATTTACTGCAGTAGTAGATCGCTACACCTTCAGTTTAGACTGTGCTGCTGATGGAATGTGTAATCGAGTTGATGACCGTGTTCATTACAAATGCAAAGAGGAGGGAGCTCAGGACCAATCCATGGGCGATGCCTTCCGGCGAAAAGACTGGAATATGAGGAACATCCCGGTTCTTGGAGGAATGGCCATGCCGGAACTGGGAAATGAATATGGGAGAAATCCACGGAGGCTAAAGTAACAAATAGAGGAACGGCGGATAATAGTGTAGGTTTTGCAGATCTTTTAATACAGCCAACATGATACTACAGCACGAGAATGCATCCTGGACTTGGATGACTACAACGGCGAATGAGATCAGGGTTACTGCGGAATTGCAGGAATCCACCGTAGCCTTCAGGAAAGAGGAAATAGGATTCGGCTTGTAGTGGAGAGGCAAGAAGCCACTATCCTCAACAAGATCATGGCAATGGGAGGGTAGGATGATCCGACCGGGGGGTCAGAGTCAAGCTTGAAAACTGCATTACGCCAGGCCACGGGGAGAATTGCCCAAGCCAAATCTGGTTACAAAGATCATGGAGGTAGTACGAGATTGCCTCAAGGGCAGGAGAAGTGGGTCGACATAAAGGGGGCATCGCGGCTCATATATATAGAAATTCGGTTATAATTCTCTTCTCTTGATGGGTTTAGAAGGATGGGAAAATGGGATGTCCTATGACTTTGAGATTGAAGCGAAGTAGAAGGGTAGCCTCTCAGCAAAGACTGCTCCCTAAAACGGATGACCCATCACGCCGTGGGCCAGTCGTAAGATGTGGGTAGATAGAGGAGGTAGAAATGTTAAGAGACATAAGCGCTCCAGGTGAGCTGCGGGTTTATTTGAATCAGGATTTTAGGTAATTAATTTTATTGTAGATACGGTTTTCATAATTATTGGCAGAATCCATATGTAACTTTTCTAGATCTATTTTAGCCTTATTTGAAAATAAAAATTATTGACCTTGTTTCTAGTTTGTGACCATGGTCTTCGTCGACGACGCGACGTAAAGGTTTAGGTAATTAAATGATTAGAATATATATATATATATATATATATATATATTTTGAAGACCAAATATACAACTAAACTTTTATACTAAATGTGAAGTATTCTAACACCAATGTCTTTAAACAAAATAATTTAACATTAGAGTTTAATTACCAAATAACCACAGCCAAAAATTAATTCAATTTCCATTCACATTCATAACATAACAACATACATGTCCAATGTAAAAGTCTATAAATGTACGAAATTCCAATACATTTAAGGGTAGTAAATATGTTGCAAACAACTTAGGGAATGCAACCATACCATTTTCATAGCCACAAAATGTTTTAATGTTTGTTGATATGTTCAGATTATGTGGAAAAACTATAAAACAAAGGCAGAGTTGGGGTAATAAATGAAATGTCTGGGGTTTTCACCAAACGCTGTAGGAAAAAAATTACCCTGGGAGAAAGAAAATCTAACGAAGTAGCCTTACACAATTCTAATTATTGCTTTTTAATTATCAATCTTTGTATAAACAATAAATTTGCCCCTGTTAATTTAATCAGGAAGACACCGAGATAGTATTTTTTTTTTAAATTTGGGGTCAATTTTGTTTAGCGTGTGTCTATGGTATGTTAAGAACATTTACAATGTCGATGAAAAATTTAATTTTAATAATCTAACCACAGCCGTTATAATATAAAAAATTCCTCCTCTATTTCTCTTTCACTACTGATATTCAGTAAAATCGGGAATTAGAAATTTAGTATAATATTTCGTCGAAACGGCGTCAAAAAGATGAAAGCAACCGATATAAAATGAAATTCAGGAAATTATGATCAACAATAAAACTTTGAAAAATAACAAAATCCAGCAAAATAGTTGCAGTCATTTAATCAAAGTTTCATCTTCACAGCAAAACTTTCATCTTGCAATTGCACAACTTTGCATGCATTTGGTAAAGATTCTTTTTGGATGCCATACATCTACACAGAATTTTGGTTCCAAGCTTTCACGATTCAGAAAAATTTTGCTCACATTAAAAGAAACTTTTTTTTTTTAAACGAAACAGGGTTAACGAGATGGACAAAGGGGGGGTGATTTAGAGTGAAAGGTAAACATGGAGGTTTGTGAGACAGGAGTGTGTGCACGAGTGTGAAGGATGTGCAGTTTGAGAAGCACAAATAGGTTATATTACGCGGTGTGTGTACATGCAGGGCATTTATGTGTGTGTGTGTGTGTGTAGAGGGGTTTTCTGCCCCAGCATACAGCACCCTATCACAATGATGACCAATAACAGGCAAAAGGGTAGTTTTATGATTAATAGGGCATAATGGGGTAGGCTATTCTTACTGGCGCTGATGTGGCGTCGACCCCACTTTTTGACAAGGGGTTGAAAATCTTCATCACGAAAAGATGATGATGTCAGAGTGCAAAAAGATAAAAATAAAAATAGGATGAAACAGGTTCGAAGTGTGTTGGGATAAAAGGACGCCCGGAAATCGACTAATCAATGAAAATAAAGAATCCTTCGTGAAATGGAAACAGCATTACGGAAGAAACGTTTCGACACCTTTAAAATCAAATTATCCACATTAAATCATCATAAATTACCCCCAAACGATAAGGATGATAGCAAGAAATTACTACTTTCTGGATTATAAACATTAATCACCCACCATTCAGTGTTAATCTAGCGTTCATTATCCCGCGCAGGAGGATAATAGCAGTAATATTTACAAGTCTATTCAAGATTAAACGGTAAAATTATTTAAATAATGAAATAGGATTTAATAAAATTGAATATAATATAGAAGATTCAATGTTATATAAAATATATATTTGTATAATCGTATAAGTAGGCACATATATATATTCATTCTTCTATGTATATATATATATGATATGTCTTCTTCAAGCGCTAGGAGGTACTGGCGATTAGTACACAAATGATTCGAAAAACCGAGCCCAGTTATGAAGCGGCAAATACCGGTATTATAGGTGGATAAAACCGATTTTAGAGAGAAAAAAACTCGTGGAAGGCGGGTTTGTGGTTGAAAACAGAAAGATTGCCGGGAAAAACAATTTAGTCGGAATGACCAGGTAAAGGTCAAGCAGAAAAAGACTATGGGGTACAGAGGACAGACATCGTTGAAGCTTGAAAACCGGTTTTAGATGAAGTAGTATCAACCACCGGTTTTGAGAGGGAGAAAAAAAAAAGAAACGGCTGTGACGAAAGTCGCTTCACTGATGGCTGGAATAATGGGGTTGGTTGCGATGGTTGTGGTTGGTTGTTCTGGTGGTCCGATGATTTAGAAGGTCGTAGGGTGCTTTTGCGGCTGGGCACAGAGTAACCATCATTTCTTAAGGTTGGCGGCTAAGCGATAGGAAGAGGGCCCGCCCTTGAGCGCGCTCACCCCACACGTTTCATCCGGTGCCAGATTCCCCTCCGCTGAATGGGGAGAACCCCGTCCTCCGGAATGATTGGTGGCGTGGGGGGAGAGAGGGGGATTGCTACTGGAGATGGGAAGAGGGAAGGCGGACGAAGAGGAGGAAGGGGGCAAGCAGAGGGGGGGAAGCTCCTTGGGTAGCGTCTCGTAGTCTCCCTTCTCGGCCGCTTCAGAGGAGAACTCGGCGTCGGAGTCTGGGTGCAAGGAGCCCTGGGGAGGAGAGAGGACTTCCCCGTCGGGGTTGGGACCCTGGGAGCGGGACCCGCGGTCGTTCGAGTGCGTGTCGGCACCGTATCCGGACGAGAGGTCCGGGTAAAGGGCAGCGAGGGCGCTTCGGGTGTCGGGGGTCCCACTTCGAGCCAGCATCGAGGCTGCCCCGAGGGCTCCTGCGTCCTCCCGCGTGTGTACTTTCATGTGGATCTTGACCTGCGGGAAAAACGGCCATGACTACTGGGTTCCGAACCCCACACCGGGACTAGCTGAAAGACAGGGTGTTAGACCCTATGCCTGTATTGAAACACGATCCTGTTCCCCCTCGCGTGAAAATTCTCAATAGTCAAAAAATGGAAAAAAAATCGAGTTGGCAACTCAATGAAGATTCGAATTACGTCATCGTCGTGTCCAAAATTGGGCTCCTCGGCAGAAGGAAGATATTTTTTACCAAATAAACCAACACGAGGCTTGTGCATTCATGTGTACGGAAAAATACAGCTTGGTGGTTGGGGGCTAATAGGAAGGAGTGATAGTTCACCCACTGGGAAAAAGGGGGCGGGTGTTGTCGGTGTGTTGGTTGAATAAGATACATGCTGGTGATATGATGGGGTTTTATCGGTGGGGAGGGGGGTCATTCTGGGTATTGTTTGGTGGTAGAGTATTTAGGTGTCTTTGGGTGAGGGTGATGTGGTTTATTAGGTTGTGGTGGGAATAGGTTGCGGAACAGGTACTGGAAGTAGTGTGGCGGGGCTACTTTGTTGTGTCTAAGTGGTAGTTGCAGTAGGATGGGTTTACTGTTATTTTAAGGTGTTGAGTTCTGAGCATGTACAAGTGAGCGTTGAGTTGGAGTATTTTTGTTTCGGTGTGTAGATGAAGTGGAGTTGGTGTGGTTCGAGTGCGTTATTCTGAGCGGTTTGGAGCTGGTGTGGGATTTGGTGAGGGTTGGGTTGGGTCATGCTGGTGCAGATGAATTGCTTGTATAGTGTAGCAAATCTACTTCTGTTGTCCGAATGTGATGTTTGGTGTGATTCTCGTGGGAGTCTGATTTTAGGGTGTTTGCTTGATTCGTGGTAGTCTGGTGTGAACAATGTGATGGTTGAATTGGGGGCTGAGGCTGTCATGGGGAATTGTGTGCTCTGCTTGCAGCGCGGACTCTTGGGTGTTGTGCAGTGATTGAGATGTCCTCCGCGTAGGTGTTGGTTTTAATGATTGGAGATTTTGGTTGTGGGATGTAGATTGTGAAGAAGTTGAAAAGTAGAGGTGAGTATGGATCCTTGGGGGACGCCATAGTGAAGCGGCCGGGGGCGTGATTTGTGTGTTGTGTCACTTGGCCTTAAGTGCCGAAGATGAAGTTTGTTAGCCCTTTTTTGTTGTTGGTGAGGCGGTGGTGTTCAGGATTTTTTGTGTTTTGGGACTGTTTAGGAGGCTTTGTTTATGTCTATGGCAATGAGGATTGTGTGTAATGGGGTTGGTGCTTGGTAAAGCCGTCGAGTATGTTTAGCGTTAGCTCAGTAAGGAGGAGTGTGGTTGAGCAGTCATTTCGGACACCATGTTATGTTTTTGAG
The DNA here is from genome assembly GCA_963969495.1 of Ceratothoa steindachneri. Taxonomy (NCBI): domain Eukaryota; kingdom Metazoa; phylum Arthropoda; class Malacostraca; order Isopoda; family Cymothoidae; genus Ceratothoa; species Ceratothoa steindachneri. The sequence goes on along the minus strand of OZ018330.1, from coordinate 30,445,161 downwards.
ATTGGGAGATATTTGTACTTATTCTTTTGTGTATTGGTTTTTCAATTGTTTTCGGTTGTGTGCACAGTAGTGAGATGCGGTGGTATAAATGGGGTTGCGTTGGGTGTCTGCCTGACTTGATTATCTGTATAGTGATAGCGGACATTGGAGAGTTGCTATAGTATTTACTATTTGAAGGGTATGTTGGAAATGTTGCCGGGCCGGTGGTTTTGGGAGTTTTTCAGATTGAATGTGCAGAAGATGGGGAGATGAGTCACAACTTTGAAGACTAGTTCGGGTAGGTGAAAGTGGAAGATACCAGAGATAGTGGCATTGTCAGGGAATGAAATATCTGAAGATGGAATGAATGAAAGCATGCTATGAAGATGTAAACAAAAAAGAACCCCAAGTGTGAATTCATTCACCGTCACCAGTCAGCTAACGTGCTGTTTCTGCAAGACTCCTCTGTCACAAACTTTAAACTTATGAGCTCACCTTTGATTCTGGATGAATCCTCTGCCACCCATCTTACATTTGTGTGCTAAATTGTTGACTCTGGGCGAATCGTCTGGCGCACAGTCTATATTTGTGAGCTCACTGTTGATTCAAGATGAATCCTCCACCACACCCTCGAAACCTGTGAGCTCAGCTGTTGACTATGGATGAATCCTCTACCTCACACTATACATTTAGGAGCTCACCTGTTCACTGAAATGGCTCAGTCACACCTTTTAAGCTTGAGAGGTCACCTGCTGACACTGGATGAATCCTCTGCCGCACACCTTTGAATTGAGGTCATCTGTTGACTATGGATAAATCCTCTACTTTACACCATACATTTGGGAACCCACCTGTTTACCGAATGACTCTTCAGCCACAGTTTTTTAAGCTTGAGAGCTCACCTGTTGACTTTGGATGAATCCTCTGCCGCACACTTTACATTTGTAAGGTCTCTCGCCCGTATGAATTCGGATATGGGTCTTGAGGTGGTCTTTCCGCTTAAATTTCCGCGCGCAGAACTGGCACTTATGAATGCGGGTTTCGCCGCCTACCGTTGGTGACCGATCGAATCGCCGTAGAGGTTCGATAATGGAGAACAATCGCTGCTGGACCAAACACAATCATTAGATCACCCGAGACTTTATTCACACGCGCCCTTGGCACGTTTCGACGGCTCTTTAGATAGGATTCGTTTATTCCTGAAAATCACTCTTGGACCTTCATTTTAATCCTAGGCTTCCCTCTCTAGGATCTTAGCAGCAGGACTTAGATTTAACCTCTGTTCCGAGCCATAGGTTCTCCTTCAACCGCTATTTTTTTAATATAAAACGAAAACCAACGAGAACATCCAGCAGAAATGTGATATTCTTCCAATAAATCATTCGGACTTTTTATTTACATTTGCTAAAAATTAGCGCTTTTGGAGGATAAAATTTGCGTCTTTTGTGGGTAAAGTTGGCGCCTTTTGGGGGGGAAATTGGTGCCTTTTAGGGGTAAAATCTTACTTGATCATAATTAGACCAAGCGGTACAAACCCCTACTTTGGCAACAAAAAAAAAATCATCAACCGCTTCCCCATAACTTGGGATGGCGCATATCAACGCTGCTACTGGCATGACCGGACCGGGTTTATGACAGACCCGCCCATTACCTTTTACGACATGCAGCGGAAGATGGCATGGGTATTCTTCCTGCTACATTGACACCATTTAAAGCGGTTTTTAGAATTATGGGCCCTCGCAGAGCGCTTGTACATCACTGTGATAAGGTTTGACGGGAGAAGAGCGCAAACGGCCGACAGTTTATTCCACGTCTTATGAGCACAGATTGAAAAGACACAGCCACACGAGACAAAGAGGTAGAGTCGAATGGTAAGATTATTAGGGATCGGGAGAGGTTCAGTGAAGAAGACGGTTAAAAAATGTTGGCGTGGGGGGGATAGGGGATGGCAGGGGTATTAATTAAAAAAAAAACCTGTAAGAACCTTAAAAAGAGTGCAACGGTGTTTAAACGAGAAAAAAAAAACCCTGGAGAAGTAGAAAACGGTATTCAAGGAGTCAAAGAGGTCAGAGAGTAGAAGCAGAGGGTCTACTAAGAAAGGACTTGGAGTAGTCAATGCGAGATGTAATGAAAACGTGTATGGCGATTTCTAAACTTCTATAATCAAACTGTGAGCGGATACGGCGAAGATGTCGAATGAAGTGTGAGCGGATACGGCGAAGATGTTGAATGAAATGATAGCGGATACGGGAAATATGTCGAATGAAGTGTGAGCGGAAACGGCGAAGATATCGAATGAAGCAGAGAAGGCGAGTTTGGAGCTAACCCTGAATATCTAAGGCCACATACAGGGATTTAACAGTGTTACAACATGCCACTGGGCACCTTCCTCTAAGGTTGAGGAAAAGAGCCAATAACTTTATATGGAGCAAAGTCTGTCCTCGTACCAAACTAAAAAGCCACCCGTTTTATCGTGGGTGACTTTAATTAAATCGTTCTCAGCATTATGTGATGATCTCGAAAGCAGAGGGGTTCTAAGTAAGTCAGGGGACGAGGTGGGGATAATTGAGTGTGGTCAGCAGAGGAATGAAATACCAGGCCGAGTCGTCGGATGAGAATGCTAAGACGACTTTACTTTCCAGCCTCCACATCTCTTTTGCGAAACTGGTTCCCCCCCAGGAAGAGTACACAGGTCCTTGAGGTCGGAGATGTGCCTGTTGCGTGAGTGTCTGATATTCGGGCAGTTGAGGTGTTTGGTGTTGCCAAGGCAATGTTGGTGATGGGGTGATGTTTATTGTTTGTAATATTGGAGTAATGCGGAATGGCCCGACGTTCGTTGGGGCAGGATGACTGTGTGTGTTAGGTGTAGTGATTTCTCTGGTATAATGGGGGGGGGGCGTTTAGGATGTTTGGTGGTAGAGTATTCAAGTGTCTTTGGGTGAGGTAAGTGTGGATCTTTTTTTTAATGGGTTGTAGGTTGGTGATGGTAGGGCTAAATTGCAGGACAGGTGTTGGTAGTAGTGTGCTGGGGCTTTTTATATGTCTAGGTGGCGGGGACGTGGTTGTAAGGTGGAGGCGCGACCCTCGGGCTGCCAAGAAGAAGATACGAAAACGGAGCGACCCACAGGATTAAGTTGCATTAAGGGCAGATTCATAGCGGAAAAGGTACAACCGAAACCATTCAAAGAAGGCTCGTGGAAGACCTAGAAATTGGTAGTAAAGAAGAAGTACAGTGTCGTCGAAAGTGCCGAAGGCTGCCCAGAGACCAGATTGGCCTGCGTCAGTAATTAGACGAAGAGTAGCGTTAAATATAGCAGATTCAATGATGTCTGTAGCTTTAAAGTCAGGGTGAAAGACTTCAAAACATGTCCAAGGATGGGGGGGGGGGGGTGAACTCTCGAAAAAGAGGGGGTCTTTTAGGGAGAGGGAGGATACATTGCTTCCTCTGGGAACGGGCAAGAGAGGGGAGTTGTGGGGAAAATATCATATGACGAGGCATGTGGCAAAAGATATTCCTGAGCGAAGAAATAGATGGGAAAGAGTGGGATAGCTCTCGAGAGAAACTTGAATAGTATCCGTGGATTGTTTTTATTTTCAGAGTGGATATGGCGGGTGTGAGCTTCACGAGCAGATTTAAGAAGGGTGTTATACGTCTGAGTTTCCAGAATGTAAACAAGGAAGGCCGCAGACATGCCGATGTCACGGGACCGAGCGGCTCGGATACGCCTCTCGCAGGCACGCCTGCGCTGCTTCGCATCACTAATGCCCTCAGAAAACGACGAGGCGAAGGAGGGAGAAGAATGGGCGCGCGGACGTCATGACGCTAGAATACATGAGATAGAGCGAATGGAGACAATGACGTCAGTTGTAGGAACCAGCGAACGGAGAAGGTGGAGAGGCGAGATCAAGGGACAGACGCTTAGTTTGGATGGGCAAAATCCGACGATATAATAAGACGGGAGGGCATTGGTCGATCAACGACTGGGCACTACAGGAAGAGTGAAATGGAACTTGATTAGGGAGGGGTCGGAGATCGCCGTGGAGGGATCAATTATCGTGATTGAGGAGGAACCAACGAGGGTAAGGTTATTTCCGTGTACATAGGCAGGGGAGGAATTACAGAACCAAGACCAACAGAAACTCTAGGTTCCACATGATGTGAGAAGGAATAGAGCTCAAATATGTCAGAGATCCTGTGAGAAGGGGTAGGGTGGAAGATACTGAACCTTTTTAGGGAAAATAACATAGCTTCATTTATTTTAAAATAGGCGAAAATCAACGAGGGCATCTACACCAAAAATGTTTTAAAATAGATATGAAATTAGGGAAAGATAAAATACGTAGAAAGTAACCAAACCGAGATGATCTGAAAATAGACTTGATCACTAAGGAGAGGGGAGTCACGCAACTCTCCTCGACAGGTCCCTTGTGGGAGCAGGGATAAAAAAAGGTATGTGCTTACTCGTTGGCCTTGAGATACGGTCGGCACATGCGTATCCTGTCCCAGCAGGGAAAAGAGGGGGTGCGGCAGGAACGGGGCTCGAGGAGCATCAGGCAAGGGCAGGGGGGACAGGCCCCCCACGTCGACTGGGGGACTTCCTTCCCAGTTTCCGGCGGTAAGGTCGGGTTTCCCGTGCTGAGGAAAAATCATCGAATCAGAGCAAAAATAACCCCTCCCCCCACACCCAAAATCGACCATCTAAATCATTCCCTTACCGCCCTTGTACCGGACTCTCTCCCATGACCCACGCGGGTCGCTCTGGCAAGGCCACGGTGCGGTCACCACCCAAAACAAACAACCGCACCGGCGGCAGACGCCCCCTCCCCTCCCTGAGTTCATGAAAGGTTCCACAATCACTGGCCGATGCCAAAACGATACCCCCTCCCCGCCTCACTCAAATGCAATCGGGGCTCAGCAGCAAAGATTGTCATTCTGATCTTTATATGAATTTCATCATCCAACCTGAGGATTTCTTCCTTGATGCGAGGGGCAAGTGACGCTCCCTACCTACCCCTCCCCGCTGTGTTGAATGGGGCATACCTCGTTGGATTACACATCTCTCGTTGAACCTTCCCAAACCCTCACTGGCGGGGTCCGAACCAGTGTTACCTACCAGCGAACGGGAGTAGGGGTTAACCAAGGACTGGGGGTGCGGTTTGTCGTCGATCCTCTTGCGGTCCTGGTCTATGAGGGGCCCCAACATCGGATTGGTGTCGAAGTGCGGGGGCCTCTGGTGCGGCATCAAGTGGTAGGGGGGGAAGTCCTGAGGCAGACACGAAGTGGGGTGTTGGGGGAGGCCGCCCCCTCCGAAGGAGGGTTGATGACGCCCAGACCCCGAATCGGAAATGTGGCCCAGTAAATGCCCCTGTGGGGTGATCGGTCTCGGCCCACTTGGGGACTGGGGTTCACTGGTGGGGGTGGCGCATTTGGTTGGGGGGCAAGTGCTAGGGGAGGGGGAGGAGGACCCGTAATGGGTTCCGCGGTCCCCGAACGTCGGGGAGGAAGGCCTTGAATTCTGAGTCTCCACCTCGGCCAAACCTCTAACCTGAGGGACAAAAGGATACTTGTATTAGTGTGATGTGAGTGGGGGTGTTGGGGGGGGGGCGTTAAGACCCCCCCCTCCCGTTAAAATGAAAACCATCGAGGGCAACTTTGACAGAAAGTTTAGGAAAAGCGGACAACCCAGATCATTTGGTTCATAATGAGGTTGTCCTACAATTTATTTTCTCTTTCTTCCCAGAATTTGAGATCGTCTACATAATATGGCGCTGGTTCAGGCATTTATCCAATTTATTTTATTATTATTTAATCCTTGGTACTTACTTAATCCCCTTCGCCTTCTGATCCCCCACCCATCGCGCAAGAGCATTTGTAAATATTCAATAATGCAAATAATGAACTAAATGCGAGTTGGCAACTCAGTAATGATTGCCTTTACGTCTTGAGTTATCCGAAATTGTTCACATCGACATACGGAAGGGATTTTAGGAAATGAAATAAAAAGCAAAGGCAATGCCTGCGAATTCAAATGGACGACAAAAGTGCAGCTGGGCAGCCAAGGGTGAGAACAAGCAATGATTGACCCCCCTGTATGAACAACAAATATCCGCCATTTTGATGCGGAATCACGTCCCTTTTAATTCGAAACCACTGCCTCTTGTTGTCCTTCTTCCTCCACCAAACTAAGAAAAAAAATTGAACCCTAGTGGTTGTCCTTCCTTCCTTCTCTTGTTGTCCTCCTTCCTCCACCAAACTAAGAAACAAAATTGAACCCTAGTGGTTGTCCTTCCTTCCTTCTCTTGTTGTCCTCCTTCCTCCACCAAACTAAGAAACAAAATTGAACCCTAGTGGTTGTCCTTCCTTCCTTCTCTTGTTGTCCTCCTTCCTCCACCAAACTAAGAAACAAAATTGAACCCTAGTGGTTGTCCTTCCTTCCTTCTCTTGTTGTCCTCCTTCCTCCACCAAACTAAGAAGCAAAGTTGAACCCTAGTGGTTGTCCTTCCTTCCTTCTCTTGTTGTCCTCCTTCCTCCACCAAACTAAGAAACAAAATTGAACCCTAGTGGTTGTCCTTCCTTCCTTTTCTTGTTGTCCTCCTTCCTCCACCAAACTAAGAAACAAAATTGAACCCTAGTGGTTGTCCTTCCTTCCTTTTCTTGTTGTCCTCCTTCCTCCACCAAACTAAGAAACAAAATTGAACCCTAGTGGTTGTCCTTCCTTCCTTCTCTTGTTGTCCTCCTTCCTCCACCAAACTAAGAAACAAAATTGAACCCTAGTGGTTGTCCTTCGTTCCTTCTCTTGTTGTCCTCCTTCCTCCACTAAACTAAGAAACAAAATTGGACCCTAGTGGTTGTCCTTCCTTCCATCTCTTGTTGTCCTCCTTCCTCCACCAAACTTAGAAACAAAATTGAACCCTAGTGGTTGTCCTTTCTTCCTTCTCTTGTTGTCCTCCTTCCTCCACTAAACTAAGAAACAAAATTGAACCCTAGTGGTTGTCCTTCCTTCCTTCTCTTGTTGTCCTCCTTCCTCCACCAAACTAAGAAACAAAATTGGACCCTAGTGGTTGTCCTTCCTTCCTTCTCTTGTTGTCCTCCTTCCTCCACTAAACTAAGAAACAAAATTGAACCCTAGTAGTTGTCCTTCCTTCTCTTGTTGTCCTCCTTCCTCCACCAAACTAAGAAACAAAATTGGACCCTAGTGGTTGTCCTTCCTTCCATCTCTTGTTGTCCTCCTTCCTCCACCAAACTTAGAAACAAAATTGAACCCTAGTGGTTGTCCTTTCTTCCTTCTCTTGTTGTCCTCCTTCCTCCACCAAACTTAGAAACAAAATTGAACCCTAGTGGTTGTCCTTCCTTCCTTCTCTTGTTGTCCTCCTTCCTCCACCAAACTTAGAAACAAAATTGAACCCTAGTGGTTGTCCTCCTTCCTCCACCAAACTAAGAAACAAAATTGAACCCTAGTGGTTGTCCTTCCTTCCTTCTATTGTTGTCCTCCTTCCTCCACCAAACTAAGAAAAAAAATTGAACCCTAGTGGTTGTCCTTCCTTCCTTCTCTTGTTGTCCTCCTTCCTCCACCAAACTAAGAAACAAAATTGAACCCTAGTGGTTGTCCTTCCTTCCTCGTCTTGTTGTCCTCCTTTCTCCACTAAACTAAGAAACAAAATTGAACCCTAGTGGTTGTCCTTCCTTCCTTCTCTTGTTGTCCTCCTTCCTCCACCAAACTAAAAAACAAAATTGAACCCTAGTGGTTGTCCTTCCTTCCTCCACCAAACTAAGAAACAAAATTGAACCCTAGTGGTTGTCCTTCCTTCTCTTGTTGTCCTCCTTCCTCCACCAAACTAAGAAACAAAATTGAACCCTAGTGGTTGTCCTTCCTTCCTTCTCTTGTTGTCCTCCTTCCTCCACCAAACTAAGAAACAAAATTGAACCCTAGTGGTTGTCCTCCTTCCTCCACCAAACTAAGAAACAAAATTGAACCCTAGTGGTTGTCCTCCTTCCTCCACCAAACTAAGAAAAAAATTGAACCCTAGTGGTTGTCCTTCCTTCCTTCTCTTGTTGTCCTCCTTCCTCCACCAAACTTAGAAACAAAATTGAACCCTAGTGGTTGTCCTTCCTTCCATCTCTTGTTGTCCTCCTTCCTCCACCAAACTAAGAAACAAAATTGAACCCTAGTGGTTGTCCTTCCTTCCTTCTCTTGTTGTCCTCCTTCCTCCACCAAACTAAGAAACAAAATTGAACCCTAGTGGTTGTCCTTCCTTCCTTCTCTTGTTGTCCTCCTTTCTCCACTAAACTAAGAAACAAAATTGAACCCTAGTGGTTGTCCTTCTTTCCTTCTCTTGTTGTCCTTCTTTCTCCACCAAACTAAGAAACAAAATTGAACCCTAGTGGTTGTCCTTCCTTCCTTCTCTTGTTGTCCTCCTTCCTCCACCAAACTAAGAAACAAAATTGAACCCTAGTGGTTGTCCTTCGTTCCTTCTCTTGTTGTCCTCCTTCCTCCACCAAACTAAGAAACAAAATTGAACCCTAGTGGTTGTCCTTCCTTCCTTCTCTTGTTGTCCTCCTTCCTCCACCAAACTAAGAAACAAAATTGAACCCTAGTGGTTGTCCTTCCTTCCTTCTCTTGTTGTCCTCCTTCCTCCACTAAACTAAGAAAAAAATTGAACCCTAGTGGTTGTCCTTCTTTCCTTCTCTTGTTGTCCTCCTTCCTCCACCAAACTAAGAAACAAAATTGAAGCCTAGTGGTTGTCCTTCCTTCCTCCACCAAACTAAGAAACAAAATTGAACCCTAGTGGTTGTCCTTCCTTCTCTTGTTGTCCTCCTTCCTCCACCAAACTAAGAAACAAAATTGAACCCTAGTGGTTGTCCTTCCTTCCTTCTCTTGTTGTCCTCCTTCCTCCACCAAACTAAGAAACAAAATTGAACCCTAGTGGTTGTCCTCCTTCCTCCACCAAACTAAGAAACAAAATTGAACCCTAGTGGTTGTCCTCCTTCCTCCACCAAACTAAGAAAAAAATTGAACCCTAGTGGTTGTCCTTCCTTCCTTCTCTTGTTGTCCTCCTTCCTCCACCAAACTTAGAAACAAAATTGAACCCTAGTGGTTGTCCTTCCTTCCTTCTCTTGTTGTCCTCCTTCCTCCACCAAACTTAGAAACAAAATTGAACCCTAGTGGTTGTCCTTCGTTCCTTCTCTTGTTGTCCTCCTTCCTTCACCAAACTAAGAAACAAAATTGAACCCTAGTGGTTGTCCTTCCTTCCTTCTCTTGTTGTCCTTTCTCCACTAAACTAAGAAACAAAATTGAACCCTAGTGGTTGTCCTTCTTTCCTTCTCTTGTTGTCCTCCTTCCTCCACCAAACTAAGAAACAAAATTGAACCCTAGTGGTTGTCCTTCCTTCCTTCTCTTGTTGTCCTCCTTCCTCCACCAAACTAAGAAACAAAATTGAACCCTAGTGGTTGTCCTTCGTTCCTTCTCTTGTTGTCCTCCTTCCTCCACCAAACTAAGAAACAAAATTGAACCCTAGTGGTTGTCCTTCCTTCCTTCTCTTGTTGTCCTCCTTCCTCCACCAAACTAAGAAACAAAATTGAACCCTAGTGGTTGTCCTTCCTTCCTTCTCTTGTTGTCCTCCTTCCTCCACTAAACTAAGAAACAAAATTGAACCCTAGTGGTTGTCCTTCGTTCCTTCTCTTGTTGTCCTCCTTCCTCCACCAAACTAAGAAACAAAATTGAACCCTAGTGGTTGTCCTTCCTTCCTCCACCAAACTAAGAAACAAATTGAACCCTAGTGGTTGTCCTTCCTTCCTCCACCAAACTAAGAAACAAATTGAACCCTAGTGGTTGTCCTTCGTTCCTTCTCTTGTTGTCCTCCTTCCTCCACCAAACTAAGAAACAAAATTGAACCCTAGTGGTTGTCCTTCGTTCCTTCTCTTGTTGTCCTCCTTCCTCCACCAAACTAAGAAACAAAATTGAACCCTAGTGGTTGTCCTTCCTCCACCAAACTTAGAAACAAAATTGAACCCTAGTGGTTGTCCTTCCTTCCTTCTCTTGTTGTCCTCCTTCCTCCACCAAACTTAGAAACAAAATTGAACCCTAGTGGTTGTCCTTCCTTCCTTCTCTTGTTGTCCTCCTTCCTCCACCAAACTAAGAAACAAAATTGAACCCTAGTGGTTGTCCTTCCTTCCTTCTCTTGTTGTCCTCCTTCCTCCACCAAACTAAGAAACAAAATTGAACCCTAGTGGTTGTCCTTCCTTCCTTCTCTTGTTGTCCTCCTTCCTCCACCAAACTAAGAAACAAAATTGAACCCTAGTGGTTGTCCTTCGTTCCTTCTCTTGTTGTCCTCCTTCCTCCACTAAACTAAGAAACAAAATTGAACCCTAGTGGTTGTCCTTCGTTCCTTCTCTTGTTGTCCTCCTTCCTCCACCAAACTAAGAAACAAAATTGAACCCTAGTGGTTGTCCTTCCTTCCTTCTCTTGTTGTCCTCCTTACTCCACCAAACTAAGAAACAAAATTGAACCCTAGTTGTTGTCCTTCCTTCCTTTTCTTGTTGTCCTCCTTCCTCCACCAAACTAAGAAACAAAATTGAACCCTAGTGGTTGTCCTTCCTTCCTTTTCTTGTTGTCCTCCTTCCTCCACCAAACTAAGAAACAAAATTGAACCCTAGTGGTTGTCCTTCCTTCCTTCTCTTGTTGTCCTCCTTCCTCCACCAAACTAAGAAACAAAATTGAACCCTAGTGGTTGTCCTTCGTTCCTTCTCTTGTTGTCCTCCTTCCTCCACTAAACTAAGAAACAAAATTGGACCCTAGTGGTTGTCCTTCCTTCCATCTCTTGTTGTCCTCCTTCCTCCACCAAACTTAGAAACAAAATTGAACCCTAGTGGTTGTCCTTTCTTCCTTCTCTTGTTGTCCTCCTTCCTCCACTAAACTAAGAAACAAAATTGAACCCTAGTGGTTGTCCTTCCTTCCTTCTCTTGTTGTCCTCCTTCCTCCACCAAACTAAGAAACAAAATTGGACCCTAGTGGTTGTCCTTCCTTCCTTCTCTTGTTGTCCTCCTTCCTCCACTAAACTAAGAAACAAAATTGAACCCTAGTGGTTGTCCTTCCTTCTCTTGTTGTCCTCCTTCCTCCACCAAACTAAGAAACAAAATTGGACCCTAGTGGTTGTCCTTCCTTCCATCTCTTGTTGTCCTCCTTCCTCCACCAAACTTAGAAACAAAATTGAACCCTAGTGGTTGTCCTTTCTTCCTTCTCTTGTTGTCCTCCTTCCTCCACCAAACTTAGAAACAAAATTGAACCCTAGTGGTTGTCCTTCCTTCCTTCTCTTGTTGTCCTCCTTCCTCCACCAAACTTAGAAACAAAATTGAACCCTAGTGGTTGTCCTCCTTCCTCCACCAAACTAAGAAACAAAATTGAACCCTAGTGGTTGTCCTTCCTTCCTTCTATTGTTGTCCTCCTTCCTCCACCAAACTAAGAAAAAAAATTGAACCCTAGTGGTTGTCCTTCCTTCCTTCTCTTGTTGTCCTCCTTCCTCCACCAAACTAAGAAACAAAATTGAACCCTAGTGGTTGTCCTTCCTTCCTCGTCTTGTTGTCCTCCTTTCTCCACTAAACTAAGAAACAAAATTGAACCCTAGTGGTTGTCCTTCCTTCCTTCTCTTGTTGTCCTCCTTCCTCCACGAAACTAAGAAACAAAATTGAACCCTAGTGGTTGTCCTTCCTTCCTCCACCAAACTAAGAAACAAAATTGAACCCTAGTGGTTGTCCTTCCTTCTCTTGTTGTCCTTCCTCCACCAAACTAAGAAACAAAATTGAACCCTAGTGGTTGTCCTTCCTTCCTTCTCTTGTTGTCCTCCTTCCTCCACCAAACTAAGAAACAAAATTGAACCCTAGTGGTTGTCCTCCTTCCTCCACCAAACTAAGAAACAAAATTGAACCCTAGTGGTTGTCCTCCTTCCTCCACCAAACTAAGAAAAAAATTGAACCCTAGTGGTTGTCCTTCCTTCCTTCTCTTGTTGTCCTCCTTCCTCCACCAAACTTAGAAACAAAATTGAACCCTAGTGGTTGTCCTTCCTTCCATCTCTTGTTGTCCTCCTTCCTCCACCAAACTAAGAAACAAAATTGAACCCTAGTGGTTGTCCTTCCTTCCTTCTCTTGTTGTCCTCCTTCCTCCACCAAACTAAGAAACAAAATTGAACCCTAGTGGTTGTCCTTCCTTCCTTCTCTTGTTGTCCTCCTTTCTCCACTAAACTAAGAAACAAAATTGAACCCTAGTGGTTGTCCTTCTTTCCTTCTCTTGTTGTCCTTCTTTCTCCACCAAACTAAGAAACAAAATTGAACCCTAGTGGTTGTCCTTCCTTCCTTCTCTTGTTGTCCTCCTTCCTCCACCAAACTAAGAAACAAAATTGAACCCTAGTGGTTGTCCTTCGTTCCTTCTCTTGTTGTCCTCCTTCCTCCACCAAACTAAGAAACAAAATTGAACCCTAGTGGTTGTCCTTCCTTCCTTCTCTTGTTGTCCTCCTTCCTCCACCAAACTAAGAAACAAAATTGAACCCTAGTGGTTGTCCTTCCTTCCTTCTCTTGTTGTCCTCCTTCCTCCACTAAACTAAGAAAAAAATTGAACCCTAGTGGTTGTCCTTCTTTCCTTCTCTTGTTGTCCTCCTTCCTCCACCAAACTAAGAAACAAAATTGAACCCTAGTGGTTGTCCTTCCTTCCTCCACCAAACTAAGAAACAAAATTGAACCCTAGTGGTTGTCCTTCCTTCCTTCTCTTGTTGTCCTCCTTCCTCCACCAAACTTAGAAACAAAATTTAACCCTAGTGGTTGTCCTTCCTTCCTTCTCTTGTTGTCCTCCTTCCTCCACCAAACTTAGAAACAAAATTGAACCCTAGTGGTTGTCCTTCGTTCCTTCTCTTGTTGTCCTCCTTCCTTCACCAAACTAAGAAACAAAATTGAACCCTAGTGGTTGTCCTTCCTTCCTTCTCTTGTTGTCCTCCTTTCTCCACTAAACTAAGAAACAAAATTGAACCCTAGTGGTTGTCCTTCTTTCCTTCTCTTGTTGTCCTCCTTCCTCCACCAAACTAAGAAACAAAATTGAACCCTAGTGGTTGTCCTTCCTTCCTTCTCTTGTTGTCCTCCTTCCTCCACCAAACTAAGAAACAAAATTGAACCCTAGTGGTTGTCCTTCGTTCCTTCTCTTGTTGTCCTCCTTCCTCCACCAAACTAAGAAACAAAATTGAACCCTAGTGGTTGTCCTTCCTTCCTTCTCTTGTTGTCCTCCTTCCTCCACCAAACTAAGAAACAAAATTGAACCCTAGTGGTTGTCCTTCCTTCCTTCTCTTGTTGTCCTCCTTCCTCCACTAAACTAAGAAAAAAAATTGAACCCTAGTGGTTGTCCTTCTTTCCTTCTCTTGTTGTCCTCCTTCCTCCACCAAACTAAGAAACAAAATTTAACCCTAGTGGTTGTCCTTCCTTCCTCCACCAAACTAAGAAACAAATTGAACCCTAGTGGTTGTCCTTCCTTCCTTCTCTTGTTGTCCTCCTTCCTCCACCAAACTAAGAAACAAAATTGAACCCTAGTGGTTGTCCTTCGTTCCTTCTCTTGTTGTCCTCCTTCCTCCACCAAACTAAGAAACAAAATTGAACCCTAGTGGTTGTCCTTCCTCCACCAAACTTAGAAACAAAATTGAACCCTAGTGGTTGTCCTTCCTTCCTTCTCTTGTTGTCCTCCTTCCTCCACCAAACTTAGAAACAAAATTGAACCCTAGTGGTTGTCCTTCCTTCCTTCTCTTGTTGTCCTCCTTCCTCCACCAAACTAAGAAACAAAATTGAACCCTAGTGGTTGTCCTTCCTTCCTTCTCTTGTTGTCCTCCTTCCTCCACCAAACTAAGAAACAAAATTGAACCCTAGTGGTTGTCCTTCCTTCCTTCTCTTGTTGTCCTCCTTCCTCCACCAAACTAAGAAACAAAATTGAACCCTAGTGGTTGTCCTTCCTTCCTTCTCTTGTTGTCCTCCTTCCTCCACCAAACTAAGAAACAAAATTGAACCCTAGTGGTTGTCCTTCGTTCCTTCTCTTGTTGTCCTCCTTCCTCCACTAAACTAAGAAACAAAATTGAACCCTAGTGGTTGTCCTTCGTTCCTTCTCTTGTTGTCCTCCTTCCTCCACCAAACTAAGAAACAAAATTGAACCCTAGTGGTTGTCCTTCCTTCCTTCTCTTGTTGTCCTCCTTACTCCACCAAACTAAGAAACAAAATTGAACCCTAGTTGTTGTCCTTCCTTCCTTCTCTTGTTGTCCTCCTTCCTCCACCAAACTAAGAAACAAAATTGAACCCTAGTGGTTGTCCTTCCTTCCTTTTCTTGTTGTCCTCCTTCCTCCACCAAACTAAGAAACAAAATTGAACCCTAGTGGTTGTCCTCCTTCCTCCACCAAACTAAGAAACAAAATTGAACCCTAGTGGTTGTCCTTCCTTCTCCCCCAAACCCACATAAAATCCTGAATGCTTATATTAATTTGCCTCGCAACCTTACATACTGTTAGGAATCATTTTGGTTGCTCGACGCTGCGCTCTCTCGAGCATCTCAACATCTCCATCTATCGACTCCCAAGATTGCCATACTGGTCACACTATGGACTTCGAGGGTGACAATATGTTTTTAGGAGATCATGTCGAGAAAAGAGAACCCAGTACCTTTGAGTTCACTATTGATGACGTGTTAAAAGGTTCCATGGTAAGAGAGAGCGGATGTCTCGTAAAGTGGGTTGTGATAAACGATATTAGATCGGTGGCAAAAGTGGGAGAAAGTCACGAATTGATCGGTGGAAAAGTGGGATGAAGTCACGAATTGATCGGCGGCAAAAGTGGGATGAAGTCACGAATTGATCGGTGGCAAAAGTGGGAGAAAGTCACGAATTGATCGGCGACAAAAGTGGGATGAAGTCACGAATTGATCGGCGGCAAAAGTGGGATGAAGTCACGAATTGATCGGTGGCAAAAGTGGGATGAAGTCACGAATTGATCGGCGGCAAAAGTGGGATGAAGTCACGAATTGATCGGCGACAAAAGTGGGATGAAGTCACGAATTGATCGGCGGCAAAAGTGGGATGAAGTCACGAATTGATCGGTGGCAAAAGTGGGAGAAAGTCACGAATTGATCGGTGGAAAAAGTGGGGGAAAGTTACGAATTGATAGGTCGTAAAAATGAGGGAAAGTGGTGGTAAAAGTGAGGAAAGTAACGAGTTGATCGATGGTAAACGAGAACGGAACGGTGATAACGAGTAATGCGAAATGGCAAGAAATTCCAGAAGTGGTAAAAAAGTGAGGCTGGTATTAAAATATTGAGGATGAGTGGTAAAAGAGTGGAAATGGTGACAAAACAGAATAACAACGATAAAATACTGAGGTTCGGTGGTAAAAAAAACACCTAATTGTTAGTTTAATGGGAAATTCGGCGTCCGACTAAATCTGTGGATGTGGGTTGCCAACTTTAACTTCAGGTCTTGATCGTGGTTTGGTTTCTCTTTCATCCTTCTTTCGCCCACAGGTAACAAGAGATAATTATGGATTCTCCGCCCTTACCACCAACCACAGTTAAGCCGGGTAATTTGTTAGGGGGTTTACCACTCATCTGTACTCATTTAAGACGCCTTTTATTTCTATTTAGTGGGCCTACTGTTTAACGTGGGCTCCGAACCAGGCTTATTTACACTGCATGATGACTCAAATCGGGAATCAATAAGGTAACTTACCACACCCAAAGCCGTTTAGCCATGATAAATATTTATTTCATGTGTTAATTGTAATAAATCAAATGCGACAGAAATTAATCTAATGCTATCGAGGAGTCAATATAACAACTTATTGGGCCATTAAAAAAAGACCCAAGGTTTCCTCACACTTTTATCTATCTATACCTATCGAGGTCATGACAATCTTTACCTGTACTTTGCAAGGTCATGATAACATCTACATGCACCTGGCGAGGTGATGATAATTTTTACCTGTACCGGGCGAGGTCAAGATGTTTACCTGCACTTAGCCAGGTAATGATATTCCTCGAATATAACCTGCCCAGTAATGACCCGATAACCACATTTTTTAACTAGTCGGGTTGCTGAGACAACCAGGACTACGCACAACTCTCAGCAACCCCCTTACCTCAGCTGGGACAAACGAAGGCAAGGGAAGGGGGCGACGCAAACCCACCCAAGAGCAGGCAAAGCTGCACGCTGGTGTTTACCTGCAGAGAGCTGGCGACCCTGAGTATTCTGGGGATCTGATCCTGGTTGACAGAGACCTCGCCGCGATACATGTAAGTGAGGAGCGCCTCGCACTCATCCCCACTCACGTCCTTCAGGAAGATGATCGGGTGCTGGTGAGCAGGATGGCGCGAGAAGAGGCTCTGCAACAAACGCCCAGTTTTCAATAAAGGTCCCGCGACATGCACTCATTAATGGCGCCTCAACATACAGTTGCAGACTGCTGACGCTTACCTCTCAATTAGCTCCAAGGCCAGAAAATATGCAATGTTGATCTTTTAACCTGCGTTACACACACACACGCACAAACACAGATCTTAACCTAAATACGAAGTTGCACATACACCTTAAGCCACGCTGCACACTCGGCAGACATCATAAATCAGCGTTGCACACTCATTAAACATCTTAAACGCACTAAATACCACAACTTATTAAAAGGGATGAACAACGTAAACAGCTCGGTCATAAAGTAGCTAAAATGAAGTTCGTAACAAAATGGTAAATTAGGTGAAGTGAAAACGTGTAGGAGGTATAAAACTCAAGTAGCTAAAGAGGAGACTACTAGGAAAGGCTGGTAATTGAAGAGGTGGCAATTATGGATGGTCCTCATATAAATTCTAGTACTGAGGATTACCATCATCTTATCATATTCATCTCCACAGTTACCTTCACCTAAGAATATTAATGGATCATTAAAAGACAAAGTGAAAACCAACGAGGGTGTCGCTGCAAGAAATAGGATTATCGAGTGATTAAATTAGGGAATGTATGGAAACATAGGGAAGGGAGCCCCAAACATACCAACGGGTCACTTGCTGAATGACGGGGTAAAAATGCAATTCAAAACCAACCTAAGAATTGTACACATCTTTTTTGCCCATCACTTTTAAGTTGATAAACGCTCGTTTGTCACGGCCATGATTGAATCATTTAGGGGCCTAACTCTTATGAACTACGGCCACGATAGAATCTTTTAGGGGCCTACGCCCTTATGAACTACGACCACGATAGAATATTTTAGGGACCTACGCCCTCATGAACTACGGTCATGATAGAATCTTTTAGGGGCCTACGCCCTCATGAACTACGGCCACGATAGAATCTTTTAGGGGCCTACGTCCTTATGAACTACGGCCACGATAGAATCTTTTAGGGGCCTACGCCCTTATGAACTACGGCCACGATAGAATATTTTAGGGGCCTACGCCCTCATGAACTACGGTCACGATAGAATCTTTTAGGGGCCTACGCCCTCATGAACTACGGCCACGATAGAATCTTTTAGGGGCCTACGTCCTTATGAACTACGGCCACGATAGAATCTTTTAGGGGCCTACGCCCTTATGAACTACGGCCACGATAGAATATTTTAGGGGCCTACGCCCTCATTAACTACGGTCACGATAGAATCTTTTAGGGGCCTACGCCCTCATGAACTACGGCCACGTTAGAATCTTTTAGAGCCTATGCCCTTATGAACTACGGCCAGGATGCAATCTTTTAGGAGCCTACGCCTTTATGAACTACGGCCAGGATGGAATCTTTTAGGTGCATACGCCCTTCTTGGTTACTGCCATGATGGAATAATATACCCAGCTATTTTAACTATTGCTTCAAACTATTTGGGAAGGTGGGGGAGGGGAGATACGACTAGGTTTTGTCCCATTTTCTTCTTTACCATCCCCTCTAATGAAACCTTCATCCAACAACTACACCTCAAAAGTTGCTTAACCTGGCTCCTATTGGGACCCGTTTTCTCACTCCATATAAGTGATCCTATGAGGAACCGAAGGATTTACCCAGTAACCAGAAATTTCCAACCGATTCGATATAAAAAATTAGCATTAATTTTGTTAAATCCCCCCCCCCCAGACACACCAAATTGAGAAAGAATTATAGAATGTCTTTGATCTTTATATTAAAATTCTATATATTAGCTGGTATTTGAGGCTGAATGAACATTGGTAAAAACAATCCTTAAAATGTTAGGTGGGCTTTGAATATTCACTATAGGGAAAACGTTTAAAAGAATGTCAGGCGATCTTTGAATATTAAGTTCTGGAGAAAAATATTAAAAAGAATGATAGGGTCTTTTATTCATGACTATTTACAAATATTACAAGTTGTGTTAGGTGGTCTTTAATCGTTCGCACTAGTGAAAATGTAAAAACAAAAACAAAGATGTTAGATGATATTTAATCATGAACACTAAAAAATCTATATATATTGTTTGGTTTTCTTTGAACAGTAATTTGAGTTCAAACTGGAAGGAATGTTAGGTGGCTGTTGATAATAAACTCTAGTAAAATAATGTTAAAAAGCATAAATAATTTTTTTCTTCTTTCTTTTAAGGGCTCATCTGGCGAATGGGCATTAGTCGCCGTATTCAACATTGCCTAAAATTAGTCATGTTTAAAAGAGGATGTTAAAAAAAACAATAAAATAAAACAAAGAAAAAGGCAATAAGCAGGCGAATAATGCACTGTACACGGCGTAGAGCGAGTGGCATCTCCCCAGCATCGACAAGTAGGCTCTCAATGGGGAAAGTGCGGAAGGCACCGGTCGCAAGGCGAAAGCCGGTGTGGTGGATCGAGTCCACCTTCCGCAATACACGCTCGGCTGCGGATGCATAAAACTCGCATCCGTAGTCGAGCTTCGAACGAACAAAGGATCGATAAAAAAGTAAGGCGCCCCAAACGCTGAACGCCACGGAACGAAGAATATCCATGGCGCGGGTACAAGAGACCCTAAGGCTGCAAATATGAGCCTTCCAGGTGAGGCGTCGGTCAAAATACAAAACCAAGAAAACTGTGCGACTCAACCACTTCCAGGCGTACCCCATTAAGAAACAAGTCTGGGTCAGGGTGGAGCCGTGGATGGCGGCAGAAGTGCACCACCTTAGTCTTGGCCAAGGAAAACCGAAACCTGTGCGCTTCGGCATAGCGAGAGACGCAGTTCAATGCCTATTGGAGTCGACGCTTCAGAGTTGGCATCTGGGCCAAAAGAGATCGAAAGGTCGTCCACGTAGAGCGTAGCGAGAACATCTTCCGGCAGCACCGAGGTGATGCCGTTGGTGCTCAGGGCAAAGAGTGTGACACTGAGGACACTTCCCTGCGGGAAACCCTCTTCCTGCTCCATTGGGCCGGAGAGGGCTCCCCCCACCCGTAAGCGGAATCGACGATCTCGCAAAAATTCAGATATAAACATTGGGAGGCGTCCCCTCGTCCCCATCGTGTGGAGAGTCTCCATGATACCGTATCGACATGCGCTATCATAGGCCTTCCCCAGATCGAAAAACACCGTGGCGTAGTGCTGTCTATGAAAGAAGGCCTCGCAGACGGCATCTTCCAGTCGGAGCAGAGCATCCGACGTGGAGTGGAACTTGCGGAAGCCGCACTGTGCAGAAGACAGATGGCCTCCGATGTCCAGAAAAAAAGGCTAATCTAACATTTACCAATTTCTCCATTAACTTGCACACGCGAGAGGTTAGAGAGATTATGCGGAAACCGCCCGGAGTAGAGTGATCTCTTCCCGGTTTGCGAAAGGCGAGCACAGTAGCGATTCGCCAGGAATCTGGAATGAGACCCTCCACCCAGATCCTGTTGAACAAATCTAACAGAAAGGCCATGCCTCGCTCACCCAGGTGTCGAAGCATGGCGTACGGGACATCGTCCGGACCATGGGCGGTGTCCGCGGACGAAGCAAGAGCGGAACCCAAATCACACAGAGTAAACCTGTCGTCGAAAGGTACTCCGCCTCTGGAGGTAAAGTCCAGTCGGCGGCCTTCCGCGACATCACGACGTGCATTGAATGCTGGCGGAGCAGCATCACGGCTAGAGAATGCGGAGAAAGCGGTTGCGAAGGATTCCGCCACGGACGCGGGGTCCGAGATTTTGGTCCCATTCTCCTGGAGAACGGGAGGGGGGTCCTGCGAGAACTTGCCCCGAATCCTTTTGACTCACTTCCACACCTCTGCTAGAGGGGCCTTCCCGTTAAGAATGGTAGGTGGTCTTTAATCATTAAATCGCAAAATGTAAAAAAAAAATGTTCAGTGGTCTTGATTATTAAGTATGGTGACAAATTTGAAAAAATAGGTTGTGTTTAAGCATTAACTCTCATGGTAAATATTAAAAAGAATGTTAGCTGGTCTATGATCATTAGAACCAGTAAAAATGTGGCTTTGATCCTAAACTTTAGTAAAAAAATGCATAAGAAATGATATAAAATGTTAATTTGATCATTAACTGGAGTGAAAGTTCTAGGTAAAAATGTTAAAATGAATGATACAAAGATTGTTAAGTGGAGTTTGAAGATTAATTCGAGTAAAAATGTTAACGACTCAAAATAAAAATGTTAAAAATAATGTTAACGACTCAAATGAAAAATGTTAAAAATAATGCAAGGTGTTCTTTGATCATAAGCTCTGGTAAAATGTTAAAATACAAAGCTTACTAGGTGGTTTCGTGAAAATGGAACAAAATGTTAGGTGGTGTTTTATGATTAATTGTACTAAAAATGTTAAAAGGAATGATAAAATAATTTTATGTTGGATCATTAACTCAAGTGAAAAATGTTAAAGAGGATGCTATGTGGTCTTTGGTCATAAGCTCTAGTAAAAATGTTAGGATGTCTTCTATCAGAAACTCCTAGTCAAATTGACCATTTCTCTAGTGAAAAATGCTAAAAGTTTTAGATAGTTTTCGAACGTGAACACCGCGTAAAATAAAGAATTTTAGGTGGTCGATGATCAAACACGAGCAAAAATATCTGTTAAAAATGTTGGTAATTCTTTTTTTTTTTTAAAGCATAAAGAATGTTAGGTGTAAATTAACTCAAGTAATAATTGTTATAACAAATGTTAAGGGGTCCTTTACTCTCGGTCCTATCTTCCCATGCCGAAAAATACAATCTACCCAGAAGAATTTGAATAATCCCTTAATCAGTCAGATAATTCGATCAATAAAATAAATTACCTATCAGACAATTTTCAATGTTCAAATATTTCACTTGTTATGACCGAATCCAGGGGACGCGTGATAACCCCGCGCTCTGGGGAGAAAAGAATCAGAGACGTGGTCAAAAACCTTCGCTGAGTCTTCTACAGATCAAAACGAAGCTTTAGTCGCACGAACTCATTTTTCGCTTCATTCTGGAGTCCGAAAATAATTAATAATTAAGAGTTCGAAAGTAATTAAAAGTTCGAAATTAAATAATAATAATTTAAAAGTCCTAATTGATATTTAATTAAAGGTTCGAAAGTAATTAATAGTTAAAGTAACATTATAAATGTTTTTTTTGTTTTTTAATCGAAGGAAGCGAAGTAACTCAATGGTATCTGATGATCTCTGGGGCTCGACATTGCGACCGCAACCCGAGCAATGACCAAATAATTCTTATATTCTGATATTTTTAAATTACTATTATTCTGGACGTTTTATTAAAAATATTAAGTGCCTTTTAAATGATTTAAAAATAAACCAGTGATAATACTAGACTTGAAATTCATTTGCTCAGAATACACTATTTTTTTTAAGAACGTTTAGCACCCTCTTTCACCTTTTTGGGGGTCTAACGAGGTGTGAAAAAAGGGGGTGATTTAAACACGGTGCGAAAGATGATCCGAGATGTAGCACTAGTTTCCCTTGGGGGCACTGCGCCCGAGAGGGCGCGCCGTTCCTCCTAGGTTTGAGTTGTAGGAGGGGCATTGCCCCCTACACCATCCACCCCCATTGGGGAACGGAGACGACGAAACCGATCATTACTTAACTAATAAAAAAAAGGAAACCAACAGGGGCCTTTTCTACGGGGGGTTGGGTACAACCAGACAAATCCACCACTTTTCTGGGCGGGGACGAGGCAGGGAGCATATAAACAAGCAATCAACAAATAAAAACCTCACTAAAAACGAGTTAGTTAATAATTCCAATACAACTCCCCCCCCCCAAAAAAAAAGCTGGAGGTGGGATGTCTTTTGAAAGACCCCTTCCCCCCACCCTCGTGCGGGCTTACCTGAAAGTACTGCGAGCAAGCTGAGAGTACCAGTTTGTGTGCCTGGTACGTCCTCTGGTCCTCGCAGGCGAGCGTGACGTCGACGAGGGCGGCGTCGCGGTACAGGGAGCCCACCTCGGCCACCACCGTCGACTGGTGGTGGCGCCACCGGAGGGCGTAGCGTTTGCCGTCCATCCCGCTCACCCCATCTGCCGGAGAAGATCGAACCGGGGTCAGAAGCGCCCACACACACACACACACACACACGCCACTCTCGAGGAGCCTGCTCCGGGGAAACTAGACCTCCTCCGGCTGAGGGAAATAGAACTTCCCTCCTCCTCCCTCCCCCAAAGCTAGATGAGGGTAGCCTCTCTCATGGCCCCTTCCATCCTCACCCAGGGGAAGAGAGGAGCCTCCTTCAATCCCACACCAACGAGGGCAACACCGGTAGGAAAGTTTTTAAGGGGCGATGTGTGGTAAAGTTAGGGGAAGGAAAAATATGGAGAAGATACGTAACTCGAATAGTCGAAAGGAGACTACTTGCCCCCCCCCCCTAGGAAGAATAGGGGAACTTCCATTATCGCCCCTTCCCTAGCAAAAAGAGGTTGAAATTAATAGTTAAAAGAATAAAACAAATCAACGTGGGCAATTTCTTTTTCGAAAAGATCCAATTATTATAATTATTACGTTAAAGGTGACAGCATGCTCGGGTGGGGCTAAGTTGCTAAATTGGTGGTGGGAATGTAAGAAAACGAACCCGAGTCGGCAATAAAGGAGATTACTTGGCGCGCACCCACGAACGCTCTGTCAACGCTCATGTATAGAAACCAGTTGCAACTAAGGCATCGTGTACAACTCTCTGAGCAATCATAGACTTCTGTTGAAGATTTTCGACAAATATTTTTTGTTAATATTGAAACTCCGTTCGACAACTGCTTGTCCATGAGTGAGGCACAATATCTCATAAATAAAGCTCTTGAAGAGGGAGGTTACCTTGAAATTCGCTACCTGGAATAAGTGCTCAGAATGACCATCAAGGAGAGTTTCTCTGGAGAACTTTTTATTTGATTTGCAGACATTATTGTCAGTGACAAATCGCTTGTACTCTGTTTTGATGTCATCAGCAGCTTTTCCGGACAGTTTTTCTATAGACACGAGTTCTCTCAGAAGGATTTCAATCCTGGACTCGTACTTGGATGCATTCAACATCACATTTGGATTCAAACAGCTGAAGCCTTTAACAACCAAATACTTAAGAGGGCTCCTCTCGTTGATTTTTTTTTTTTTTTTTTTTTACTACAGCTACGAAGAAGTTCACTGCTTCCTTCCGAAACTGAAGAATGTCAGTGTTGGTCAGATGTTCTCGAACTTTTCTAATCTCTTCTTTAACAGTGAAGCAGAGATCCACTTTTTCAGCAGGTAATTGGTGAGACGGATTGGTTAAATCCAGACAACTCAGCTGCTTGAAAGATTTTCTAACTAAATCTTTCTTGATAAAACGTAGCAAGAGTCGACAACATGGCACACAAATCCTCGTAAAGGAATGGCATCATTGCGGAGTCAGTTTGATACCGGACCAGAAGTCCTTCAAATTCCGATGAAATCTCCAGAAAAAAAGCGATCTTAGCAGATAGAAGCTTATTGCACAGAGCCTCTTTCATCGTGACATACGATGCACTTTTGGTCCTTCGCGAGTATTCTTGATTGTTTCAACAAACATCTTGACTTTGGGGAGAAGACTAATCGCCTTTTGTGCAACTCTTGTGTTTTCTACCCATATTGTTGAGCAAGATTTCATCGGGAAATCAGATTGATGAACTTCATTTACTTGCAAAAACAATTTTCGTCTCATTGGAGAATCTTTGAAAACATAATATAATATAGACAAAAATTTTCCTACATTCCAAAAAACGTTCTCATCAGCAAACTTGAGGCTGCCAGAAACTACATGAGATGAGCATGTGCCACAATCAAGTAGAGGAGGAGAATTGCCACTTCTTTCAGCATTAAACAGCCTCAGAAACTTATGGTTAACGTTCGGGCCGTCCATTGATACCTGAATAATTTTTGATTGGTCGAGATTCGATACCCTTTCATTAAAAGCTTCTAGCAAGTCTTTAGCTCTTCCTTTGCTCAGAAAAACTGAAGTAAGGTATATAGTAATGATTTTATTCCCCTGCATGAAACGGACATGGATATCCATCTGACCACGTTGTGTGATCTTATTAAGGGACTCGTCAAATGAAATAGAGTAGAAGGAACTACCAGCTAAAACTTTGGCCAATTCACCAGCAAAATAAACAGAAATACCATATGTTATTATGGATTAATCTTGTCTTTGGCCAAAAACATAGATTTAGCAATATCACTGTCTGGAAACATTATAGGGAACAAATTTACCCCTGAAGCCCCAGTTCGCAATGATAAGTGAGTCATGACTATGTGCAGACACCAGAGAACCTCAGCCTCAGTAACAGAACTGCTTATGAGACATTTCTGCATTGGGCTGGCTGATGTGGACGGCTCTGCTGTTGGTCGTTCAAAGGCTTCTTTGCTTGGATTTTCCTTAGCCTGAGGAGCAATATGTGAAGAAGAATGCTGGAAGAAGCTTGGCAACCCAAGAGTTTTCTTAGCAGCAATGACAGCCATATGTTTGACAGATCTCTTATGGCTCTTCAAAGCCGCTTCTCCCATGACAGAAAGCGATATTGTTTTGGGGCAAAAATTACAGTACGCCTTTTCTAATCCACTCGCGATAGGGAGACTCTTCAATAAGCCAATGCTATTGAAACGAGGAAGCGCATTTTGGACTAATTGCCCAAAAGTTTCTACAACAAAGAAAAAAATATATAAGGTACACACCATAAATTGAAACAAATGTTTCGAATGAAAATTTTACAAGTGATTCCAAGATAGAATAAAAAAAATCTTTTGTCTGGTACCTGAAATATTTCAACGAATTCTTAAGTGATTTTGCTTCTGCTAAATTCGAAAATAACTTGTTTTCCTCGATCTGGTCTAGTTTTCTGTCTCTCCTCATCTCCATTTTGGCTCTATTAGATGCTAAAATTGCGCAAGAAAATATTTCCAAAAGTGTACATGAGTTGATATTAGTGATTTTTAGTGCAATTTAACAAGACTGTTTCTTTATTTAAACTATTTTAATTCTACAAGAGGCAATTAATATGAAACAATTAAGAGAGCATAACACATAAACAAACAAATCACAAGTAAAAATTAATAATTGAAAATGCACGTTGGCAAAGCTTTTTGGCAGAAAATTGAGGGATAAATTTACGCTTATTTGCGCACCGTTGATGTTGAGCAACAAGAGTATCTCATTTTAAAAACCAACAATAGTCTGCTATCATCACAGCGTCCCAAGGTCGTTGGTAACGAGTTTCAATCTCTTTGATTTCCTGATGGAATCGTTCGCCTCCTTTGTCGCTAACATCTCCGAGATTTTCAGGAAAACGATTAAGATGACTAAAAGGAAAATGCATTTTGAGCATCATATTCGCGCCAATATCACGAAAAGTTGATATCAAGTTGGTAAAAAGGTCTTTATAGTTTCACTTTTGTGTTTCCATAACACATTTGGATAATTAAGGCAACACCTTTTTGAACAGGACATATTGCTCATTTTCTATTGCTTAGTTCGCCACAACATCGGAAAAGAGAAAATAATTAGAATTAGGATAAAGTAAAGAATCAAGTGTAGTGGACGTACACACATGCATAGTGACTAATTTATAACATATACATATTGACAGTAACTCCCACATATACTTATATACATATAGACATTGACTCACACACAGACCTATTAACATATGGACTTTGACTCAAACCTAATATATGTATTATAAAAGAATGTTCAATAACTTAAAAACTAGACCTGATAGATCAAAATGAAGGTAATTTTTTGATTCAGGAGACCGATTTCTTACAGGAATGATGTCCATTTCCTAAACACCAAAAACCTTGTAGACCAGTGTTATGAATAAATATAAGTTGATCATATGTCGCATTAGGTATTATTAAGTAACTACAGGAGACTACAATAACTAGAAATCGGTATATAATGGCTATAACTATTGGGTACAAACTATTCAGTTCAGGGTTCATTCTTCGGGCGAAGCA